>CAUYUJ010015378.1:124169-236547 GCA_963575745.1 Prorocentrum cordatum | reverse complement strand
GGCCAGCTTCTGTTTGCGAGCGGCTCGAAGCTCGGCGGGGTCGCCACGCGCCCCAGCGCCGAGCCCGAACAGGTCCCAGGAAGCCTCATCGCCATCAGGATCCAGATCAAGGTCCGCAGCGGGCCCCGCCGGCTTGTGCTCGCCGCCCTTGTCGCCCTGCTCCGCGGCCGCGGCGGCCGCGGCGGCCGCGGCAGCACGCTCCGCTGCGGCTGCCTCCTCGGCGGCCCGCTGCTGCTGCAGCTGCTGCTCCTCCTTGGCATTGGCGTCCTTGGCAAGGGCCTCCAGGCCGGCTGCCATCTCGGAGGGCACGCCGAGGCCGACCTTGCCGCGCGCCTGGCTGAGCAGCTCGACGAGCTGCGCCACGTCGTCGCTGACGACCTCGGCTCGCGGCGGGCGAGGGCTGGCCTCCTTGGCGGCGAGCTCCGACGCCTTGCGCGCAAGCGCTTGGATCGACGCCTCGTGCTTGTCGACCACCGCCTGCTCCGCGTCCACCTCCGCTTGGTACTTCGCGAGCTCCGCGTCCACCTCCGCCTGGTACTTGGCGCGCGCCTCCTTCTTGGCGCCCAGGCGGGCCAGGGCGCGCTCTTTCTTCTGCGCGGCGGCGTCGCGCCGCTGGAGCGCGTTCGCCAGCTTGGGCTCAGGCGGCGGCTCCGCGGCCTTCTGAGCTGCCATGTGCTCCTGGCTGAGCTGCGCCAGCTGCGCGCGATCGGCCAGCCCGCGGTGCGTGGGGGCCCAGCTCTCGACCGCCAGATCGACGAGCCCGTGCTTGACCTTGGCCGCCTCGAGGATCTCCACCTCCACGGCGAGCTGCTCCGCCGTGAGGGGGGCGGGGCCCGAGGAGGCCTGCGCACCTGCCGGGGCCGCGTCGCTGTCCTCGTCGCCCTCGCCCACCTCCATGTCGGCCCACGCGACGCGGCGGACTTGGCCCGCCCACGGGGCACGGCGTGGCGGCGCGGCGGGAGGCTGCGGCCCCCGCTGCGAGCGCCGCCTCCCCGCTGCGGCTCCTGCGGCTCCTGCGGCTGGAGGCGCGGCTCCTGCTGCTGGGGGCGCGGCGGGAGGCTTCGACTCCCTGGGTCTCTGCCGCTGCCCGCTCCCGCACCAGGGTGGGCTTTGCCCTGCCACCCTTGGCCCGCTGCGCACCGCACTGGCGGCGGGATGCGCGGCTGGCCCAGTTGCTGCACAGCGGGCCCTCGACGCCCCGCTTGCCACAGGCCTTGCACGTCCACTCCAGACGCTTCCCCGCATCACCGCCTGTCATGCGACGGCTCGCGCCGGCGCTGTTGCTCTCAGGCCTGCCGACGCAAGGCCCGAGCGAGAAAGATGCCAAAACTCCAGCTCGAGCCAATAACAACTGTGATGGTGGTGCTGATGATGATGATGTTGCCAATGATGATGATATCGATGGTGTGTTAAGCGATATGTGAGATGGTGGCTGGATGCTTTTCACCTCAGGCCTGGGCGCTCTTGAGCTTAAAAGGATACAGTCATCGCACGTGCATGAAACGCTCCATTATCCTCGCTCGGAACCTCTCGAAACTCAACACGCCCACTGAGGGCGACGTCGGAGGCTCTTCGAGGCGGCTGATCAGACCGCACAACGAGGAACAGCACACAATAGTCAAGGAAAGCTCTTCTCTCGCGCGCCACCAGCAAACTTGCTACTGCGGTGTCGCTCAAGCCCTTCCGCTGGTGGTCCTCTCGACCCTCCAGCGGGATACCGCATCAGGCCGCTCACATCACTCAGCCCAGGCACCCTGAGCTCTTTCCCCGAGTGGAATGAACCTCGGGCTCTCTCGATGCCAAGAGTAGGTAGGTCACCTGGCTCTGTGTCGAGATGGTCCTGCTCTCGACCTTTCCCTTCTTGGCCTTGGTGGCCCTCTGGGGGGCCTCGTCCTTCTCCTTCACCTGCTTGCTCCCCTCAGTGCTGTTCGGTCTCACGAAGTAGCCGACGCACCAGCCCGCGCAGCAGCCAACCGCACACATCACGATCACCATGAAGACCACGGCCATGATGAGCATCATGCCCTCGAGGTGCACGCCAGTTCCGAAGCGCGCGTCCTTCAAGGCGATATCCTTCTTGTCCGTCTCGCAGCCGTAGACGTCGCACTCGCCGTCTGCCTTCACCGAGCCCAGGCTGTCCAGGAGAGCGACCAGGGCCGCGCCGACCTTCGCCATCTTGGACGTCGAGTCGCTCACGAGGTTGACCCGAACAGCCGCGCTCTCTTCCATCTCGTCCGCGCCCGCCAAAGGGCGCCGTCCCAACTGCGTCCTCAGCCAATGGAACCTCTGACTCGTCAGCGCCTTGGTCCCCACGTCGGCCAGGTTCGTCTCCCCAGCCTGCTTGACCACCACCAGCTTCTTGTCTCGCACCTTTGCTTGAAGCCAAAGAGTGCGGACCTCTAGATGGCGAGTCCTCCCCACTCCGATGCGGTGGCAGACCGGCTTCCCCGCAGCAGAGTCTATGCGGATCCTGATCTTCACGTCCATGTCCAGGAACCTCATCACGCTCTGGAGGTGGATCGCCTCGGCAGCGACCGTCACTGACGCGTAGTACTCCGCCTCCCCTGAGCTCAGCGCTTGGCTGCTCTGGCCACGCGAGTACTCGAGGAGCGTGCAGCCGCCGCAACACAACACCCCGCATGACACACTCTTTCTGTCGATGGAGTCTCCAGCCCAATCCGAGTCGGCGTAGCACTCCAAGATATCAGCTTCTCCAACTCTACGGGAAGAACAGCGCATAGTCACGAGCTCCAAGTAGATACCTGCCGAGGTGCTCGAGCCTCTTCATGTCGTTGATGGTGGGCGCTGCCAGCCTCTTGCTCAGCACGTGAACAGCGAACGTGACCTCGGTGACGTAATTGACCATGTACCTCGCGATGCCCACGCACTGTCGGTAGAGCTTGGTCTCCTCGGCGTTCAGAGGGTACTCGTTGTCCTCCTCCAGCAACTTCGTCACGACGGGCGTGGGCGAGCTCTTGGCCTTGCCAAGATTCAGTAGCTCCATGATCTTGTCTGCGTACTTCTTGTTGCCAGTCAAGAACAGGCCATCTTAAACTCTCACTCGCCCTCCTTTCAGGTGCTGGTACTTCGCACCCGCCTTGAGTAACTTGCTCACTTTGATATTGACCTTACTGCCTAGCTCGGTCGTGAATGCCTGAAGCTCGACGTCGTCGGCGGTCGCGTAGATGTCGTCCTGGTGGAGCTCCAGGTCCACTGAATCCCGATCTCGACGATAGAAGCATGGCTGGTCAGGGCACTGCTCGAACCCCATCTCCGAGACGAGGGGGCGGTTCATGAAGTCGCTGAAGCCTCTGCTCGCGTCCCTCTCGCCATAGAGCTTCTTCTTCATCCTCCACATCGTTCTCGTGGTGTTGCCCTTGAGCGCCTCTGCCTCGATCCACTCCCGAGGCGGTACAACTGCCACGAACCTGTCTTGGTCCGCGTGGAAGTAGGCGTTGACGGCGTCAATGATGACGGTGGGCTGGTTCCGCTTCACCGCTTTGAAGTCTACAAGCCTGCCAGTCGTGGGTTCGCTCGCCGGCGTAAACAGCCCCTCGCGCTCGGGGTCCATGCTCTTGAACTCCCTGGCGACGAAGCGACAGCGAACCTCCTCGCCCTTCTCCTGGTACACCCACTTGGTCGACAGCTTTGTCCAGGTAGAGTCTATCTCGTCAAGCGACACAGCTTCGAACACATCGAACTCCTGCATCGTGTTGATATCCTTGCACTTGCCTGCCTTGATGAGGTCAGCGTCGTACTCGCCCTCGTGCCAGTCGATGTCCATCTCTGGGTCCATGACGGGCATCGGGCCACTCTCGTCCATCACGAAGCCGTCGACGCCTCCAACGGTGCCCATCTCGACCTCTGGGACCTCTGGCGCCTCAGCCGGCTGGGCAGGACGAGACGACGAGCTGTCGCCTGCTTCTTGCCTCGGTGTAGAGAGCCCCTCGTCATCCATGTAGCCGCTGCCCGTCCTGCTCCTGGCACTCACGTGGCTATGCCCGTCCTCAGCAACTCCCTTCTCGACCGTGGTGTCTGAAACCTTCTCCTCCTTGGTGTCGTCGACCTCTGCCTCCTCCTGCTTCTTCTCGGGCGCCTTTCGGCCTTCCGATCTGGCCGATGCCTCGATCCCAGGGGACCCCGACTATCTTGGCCACGAGCTCGAGGTCGCTCTGGTCTTCTTCTGGGAGCCTGCGCACCGCCCTGACCAGGTGCACCCCGCAACTCGTCCCCATGAGGAACGTCGCTCTCGTAGGTCTTGCTCAAGAAGATGCCCTTCTCCCACATCGACTTTGACTTGCGGCTGCGCCTGCCTCCAGTCACATGGCCACTCGACGACATCGGATGCTTGAACATAGCGGCCTCAGCAAACTTCAGGATGACCCCGTGGTACTTGATGCCAGTCGCATCCTGATGAGGGGTCCGTCCATTCGACTTTATGTGGGACATCTCCGCGATGAAGCCCACGTGCCTAACGAGCCACGGCCACAAAACATGACCTGGCCCAATCTTGATACCCAGCATCTTCTCGGTTGCAGCTCTAATCGTCCTGGTCTGGCCCTGCAAGATCTTCTGCTGCGCCCCCACGGCCCCGAGCGACTGTGACGAGTACCTGGGGGCCTGCTCCACCGTGACCTTGTGGTTGTCGAACGTGGGCCTCTTGGCCGCCACCGCATTCGCTATGCTAGCGATGCTTGGCTCCCCGTCGCTCCTGAGCCTGAGCTGCGTGGCGCCGAGCCTCCTAAGGAAGCTCACAATCGAGGTCACCGCGTAGTCCTGGTTGCCTCCTTTCTCTGGGGGGCTGAGCTGCAAAGGGACACCCCTGTCGCAATCGATGACGGCCAGCGTGGTAGAGAAGCGGTTGGCCGCGTCCTCGGTCTCGTCGCCGTCGTCCATCAAGAAGTGGTAGTCTATCTGCACGACGGGTACCTCTGGCTCCTTGTCCGTGAGGAACTGGACTCCGCGATGAGGTGCAGCATCTCCCTATCCGAACACGCACTCCAGGCACCATGGCTCGAACTTCGCGTGGGTGAGCTCGTGCTGCCTTACAGTCTCCGTGTCTGGCCTCTCTGGGGTCTTCAGCGTCCTCGGCACTTCGGGATCGACGCCTTCCTGAAGTCGCCGTTGGCGCTCCTCGGGGGCCTCATTGACCCTCATCTTCTCGTCCAGCTGGTTCTTCTCCCACAACTGCTTCTTGGTGCCGTAGATGGCTGCATCAAGGATCCCCAGCCTCCTCAGTTCCTTCAGGCGTGTCCTCAGCGCCTCGACCGACGACTGGGAACCCAGGATCTCTCGTGGAGGTCCTGCTTGTGGTGGTGCAGGTGCAGCTTGTGGTTCTCGCGGTGGCGCATGTGCAGCTTGATGTTCTTGTGGCGGTGCAGGTGCAGACCCTTGCTCTTGAACCGCGTGGTCGACAACAGGTGCCACCCGATGTCCGCGCGCACCCGCCTCCAGCACGCGACGCTTCGCGTAGAAGCTCTTCCCGATCATCGTCAGGGGTATCTTCTTCTGGATGCCGCTCACGCTCGGCGGGGCCATGTAGCTGTTCCCCGTCTCAAGGTGAATGGCGGCACCTCTCATGACCCTAGTGCCGCAGCTGAGCACGGGCTTGCTGAAGTCGCCGATGCGGAATCGGTTCGTGGCCATCAACTCGCGGCCCGCCTCATCCAGGAACGCGATGCCGACGTTCCGCTCGCCGTAATCCTGGATCTCGTCGTTCGTGGCCGTCCTCAACTCCACCTTGGTGGGGTCTTCGACGTCGTGGCTCGAGTGACCGAAGCCAAGGGGGCATCCGTCGGCATCCGACCCGCTGTCGATCGAGACCCACACGTACTTGCTGCCGTCGTCGATGGTGTTCACGCTCTCGGTGTCGCCCATGACCCACAGCTCGTCCTCCTCGTTGACTATCCTCTTGACTTCGGCGCTCTCTGGCTTCGATCTGCATTCCGAAGCCTTGTGGCCTTGCTTCCCGCACTTGTCGCAGTTGATGCGTGACCTGCAGTCCTTGGCCTCGTGGCCCAGCTTCCCGCACTTGTCGCACTTATGCTCTTTGCCGCCCTTGCCGCCCTTCTTGCCCTTGGCCTTGCCCTTCGAAGTGTTCGCTGCTCCACCACCTGGGGCCCAGCAGTCTCTGGACCAATGGCCTCGCTTGCCGCAGTTCTTGCAGCTGTCGCGATCCACATCCCGACCTTTTCCAGCGTAAATCCTCGCCTGCTTGCCGTACCCCTGGGGGGGTTTGAAGATGCCGCACACGTCGCCACTCTCGTTCACCAGCCCGACGTCCATCGGCGTGGGCCCATCGTTCGAGAACTGGATGCCGTGGGGCGATCCTGTGGTCTCGTAGACCTTGCCGCTCGCGATGTAGTCCGTGACGACCTTGGCCAGCTTGGCGTAGTCCTGGCCGATCGCCCCCAGGGCCTGGCGGACCACGGCCTTCACGTCCTCTGGAGCCCACCTGACCACGACAGCGATCCTCGTGCCTTTCGTGACCTTCTCCAGGGACTGGGCCTCGTAGAGCGAGACAATCTTCTCCCACTCCTTCCAGGCCGCCTCCCAAGTGCGGACGCGGCCTCTGGTGGCCGTCTCCCACTCGGGCTTCAGCACTCCAATGAGCATCGCCGCCAGCCTTCCACCAGACTTCGGCTCGTACTCCTCCTTCAGCCTTTTCCAGCCTATGGCCCCGTTGTTCTTCGGCACCATCTGGAGAATCGCGAGGGCCTTGCCTCTCGTCGTGGCGATCAGCAGGTGGTACAGCACCTTCGCCCTGAGCTGGACCCTCTCCGACTGCGCTGCCCAGCCTAGTTCCGTCTCTTCCGTGACCTCGCAGCGCGTCATGATCTGCCCCAGGTCGACGAGCCCTGCCGTCGACTCGAACACGAAGCACCACTGCCTCCATTCCTCATCGGCGCCCGAGAAGATCCCGATCCTGCTCAAGATCTTCGTGTCCACGATGCTCTCGAGCCGTCTGTCATCGGCTCCAGCTTCTGGCCTCTGGGCGCCCTCGGTCAGCCTCTGGATCTGGGCCGCCTGTTCGCCAACTATCCGCTGCAACTCTTGTAGGGCCGCGTCCATCGCCGTCGCAGCTGCAGCAGATCACGCTCATGCTGCCATGTTAAGCGATATGTGAGATGGTGGCTGGATGCTTTTCACCTCAGGCCTGGGCGCTCTTGAGCTTAAAAGGCTACAGTCATCGCACGCGCATGCAACGCTTCATTATCCTCGCTCGGAACCTCTCGAAACTCAACATGGTGTCCCATTGCTGATGATGTTCATGATGTTGTTCATGATCATGATGATGCGATGGTGATGATGATGGCGTTGTTCCGATGATGCTGGCGATGGTGCCCCGATGCTGATGATGTTGATGATGATGATGATGGTTCACGATGCTGGTGCCCCGAGGATGATGCTGATGCTGGTGATGGTGATGATGCTTGTTCTGATGGTGATGAGGTGATGGTGATGGTGATGGTGACCCGATGGTGCTGATGATGATGATGATGATGTTGACGACGTTGATGAAGATGATGTTGATTATGGTGGTAATGCTGACGTTGATTGTGATATCGGTTGCGATGTCGATAGCGAGATCGATAGTTCGACCGAATGCGGGATCGACTGTGAGATCGATAGTGAGATCGATTGTGAGATCGACAGTCAAGCCGATTGTGAGATCGATCGAATGAAATATCGAGTGAGATCGATTGCAAGATCGATCGAGCGAGGAGATCGGTCAGAGCGAGACCGATCGTGAGATCGATAGTGAGATCGATCGAGTGGGCCCCCCCCCCCCCCCACACACACACACACACACACACGCACGCGCGCACACGCGCACACGCGCGCGCGCGCCCCGCCCCGCCCCGCCCGAACCTCCTCGTCGCCCGAAGGGTGGTCGTGTAGGTAGATATGCACACACAATGTAAATATATATATATATAATATATATATATATATATATATGTAAATAAAAAATGTGTATGTATAATTTGAGAGAGGCGTGATCCACCGCCGCTTACTGTGGAAAATTGCCAACCTTTTTCCTCCGGAACCCGGGGTACCCCCCGCCAGCCTGGCCCCATCCCGAAAATCCCCCCCCCCCTGCCGGAACCCCTCACCCCCCCCCCCCCCCCCCCTCTCCTCTCCCCCAGGCAAAACCCCCCCCCTCCCCTAAACCCCCCCCCCCCCCCCCCCCCCCCCCTTCCGCTCAGAAAACCTGGGGGGGTCACTAACCGGTTCGAACCCCCCCCCCCCCCCCCCCCTCCCGGATCCGAAAAACCAGGGGGGGGGGGGGCCGGTTTCGAATCCCCCCCCACCCCCCCCCCCCCCCCCCCCCCCTACACCCAAAAACGAACCGCCAGCAAACGACTCCCGGTCCCCACCACCGTCCGCATCACATCCCCCAGTGGTGTTCCCAGCACCACTGTCCTCACCACCACTGTCCCCACTGGTTCCACCACCGCCCCTACTGTCCCCACCAGTGCCCCCACCACTGTCGCACCGTCCCCGCTGTCCCCAGAACTGTTCCCACCACGGTTCCACTCTCCCCACTGTCTCCACGGCCCCAACCACTGCCGACTATCCCCACTGTCCCCACTGTCCCACTGACTCCTCCGCTGTCCCACTGAGCTGTCCCACTGTTCCCACCACTGTCCCCACTGTCCCCACCACTGTCCCCACTGTACCTCTGTCCCATTGTCCCACCGCCGTCCTCGCCACCGCTTTCACCACTGTCCCCACCACCATTGTACCCTCCACTGTCCCACTGTTTCCACCTCGTTCCCATTGTCCCCACACCACTGTCCCCACCGCCACCGTCACCACCACTGTCCACTGTCCCCCTCTGTTCCCACCATTGTCCCCACCACTGTCCCCACCACTACCGTCCCCACAGCTGTCCCACTGTCCCCACCACTGTCCCGCTATCCCCTCACCACTGCCCCCACCACTACCGTCCCCACCACTGTCCCACTGCCCCCCCACTGTCCCCACCACTGTCCCGCTGTCCCCTCACCACTGTTCCCACCAACACCGTCCCCACCACTGTCCGCGCCCCCACTCGGTTTTCGAGGGGGGGGAGGGGGTGTTTTCGAGGGGGGGGGGGGTTCGAACGGTTAGTGACCCCCCCCCCGGTTTTCCCTGGGGGGGGGGGAGGGGTTCGAACCGGTAGTAGTGACCCCCCCCGGTTTTCCGCCAGCAGCGGTAGAACACGCTCTTTCAATATAATATATATATATATATATATATATATATATATATATATATATATAATAATATATATATATGATATATATATATATACATAAAATATAATTATAATATATATATATATAAATAATTACGCAGTTCGTCATGACGCGACCAACGCGGCGCAATCTGCGTTCGCGGAAGTTGCCCACACCCCACTGCTCGCGCAGAGTCGCGCACCCCCACCCGCCCGCAACTTCGCTTGCGCAACCCGCGCGGCGGCGATTGCGATGAGTGCTCGGAGAAGTCTGGCGCATCTCCGCGGCCGCGCTGGCCCGCGCACGCTCGCGCGCGCAGCGACCAGATGGTTTGGCCCCGCCGACGCGGCTGCGAAAGCACTGACCGCTGGGCACGCCCCAGCGGGCACTTCCGCGCGAGTCGGCGACTTGGGCGGGCGCGGTATCATTGCGACGTCGACAGCGGCAGACGCGATGATGATGTTAGCGCTGCTGTCGGCGATGATGACATCGACGACGGCGAGGCCATTGACGGCGCCGATGCTGATCGCGCCGGCGACGATGACGGCGCTTTCGCGTCGGCGATGAAGGTTTTGGATGGAGTTCGACATGCGCGCGCGGCCGACGCGCGGCATCATTTGACGCGGGCCGTGCTCTCCCCCCAACACGCGTGCAGGGGCGTTCAAGTGATTCTGAAGCGCGGTGCGAAGGCCCGCGTGGCTGAATGTTCATGAACATGTTGAAACACCGATGGTGCTCTAACGGATTTTCAGGAGCGCGAGCGCAGGCACGTTTGAAAACTGAGTTTGCAAAACTAATTTCGGGGCGCTCGACTTTGAAATCCTTACGGGAACGTTGCTCGTTTTGAAAAATTGCCGGATGCTCGCGCGACAACGCACGCGCGCGCACTTCAGTCCGTCTTTTCCCACCCAAGGATTTTTAAAACAACATGCGCGCGAGGGCATTGGAGCTATTCTGACACGCGCGCACGAAAGGCAAGTTTGGTAGAAAATTCTAAAACATGTTGAGAAATCTACGTATCCCTTAAGAACTCGCAAGAGCCCGAGCGCAAAATTAGTTTGAACCTTCTTGCGGCGGAACCGTGTGTTTTTATATGCTTTCGGGGCACCCGATTTTGAAATCTTCAAGAAGCCTCCAGCTTTTGAAAGATTGCGGCGTGCTCGCGCGGCGACGCGCGCGCGCACTTCGTCCTACTTCTTGCCAATTTTTCTCAACACGTATGACTTCTAATGAACGGGCGCTCGCGCAACATGTTTTTCTTGGGAATGAAGGGGGGAGGAGGCGGATGCCGGCCTGCCTGGGGTGATGCGAATTCATATTTCGGATGGACGACGGGGCATAATCGTATGCAAGCTACCATACGAAAACATGAGTCGACAATTCCTGGGGTGGGTATGAGATCCCAATATTCCTTTAGATATGGGAGCGCGTGTTGGCAACACACTTGGTGTAACACACGGCGTGTAATAAATGTTGCGCAGGCTATTTGGTGCAATACATCGGTGCAATACATGTTGTGCAATGTATGTGGAGCAATCTACGTGGTGCAATCTAGGCTGCGCAATTGATGCTATGTAAAAAATGTGGTGGGTTCGATGATGCACTACATGTGTTGCGCAATCTGTTTTTCCGCGGAGCATTCTTTATGATGCAGTCTATGTGGTACAATTCATTTTTACCGTCTTGAAGCTGTCCTCTCCACTGCTCATGCAAACATCCCACCATCCCACCCGCAACTTGGTCGCAAGACCTCTTAAGACAAGGCCGTGACGGTAGGTACCGGATGGCACTTGGCCACGACACCGACGCCGACGACAGCGACAACGACGACGACGGCGCCGCCGACACCAACGACGACGACACCGACGGCGTCTCCAACGACTTCGACGACGACAGCGACCACGACGACGACGACGACACCGACGACGACGACGACGCCGACGACGACGATGACAACGCCGACGACGCCGACGACGACGACGCCGACGACGACGACGAAGACAACGACGACGACGACAACGACGTCGCCAACGAAGACGACGACGAGGAACTAGGACGACGACGGCGACAACGACGACAACGACGACAACGACGAGGGAGGAAGGAGGACGGCGACGACGCGAAAGACGAAGAAGGAAAAAGGACGGCGACGCCGACGACGACAACGACGAGGGAGGAAGGAAGACGTCGATGACGCAAGAGCGCGCGCGCACGCTTTTGTTGATCATCTGTGTTGCGAAACTTTGGGTGTTTGTAGGTATTTTGGACACACGATTTTGAAATCCTTTCGAAACCGATGGGTTTGGAAGGATTCCAGCATACGCGCGCGACGACGCGCGCGTCTGCACTTCGTCCCATGTTTTGCAGAAGATTCTCGCGACGGCACACGCGCAAGGGCGTTCGACAGATTTCGACATGCGCGCGCGAAGCCCGTTTAATAGCACGTTATGAAAATAGTCAAAAAAACACCTTACGGTTTTCTCAAGATTTCGCAAGAGCTCGCGCGGAAGCATCTTTAGCAAATCAGTGTTGCGAAACCCTGTGTTGTTGTATGTTTTTTGGAAACTCATCCTTCCGACACCGAAGGTTTTTGAAGGATTTCGGCATGCGCGCGCGACGACGCGCGCGTGCGCACTTCGTCCCATCTTCTACAAGGGATTCGCGAACAAGTGCTATGTTAGAACAACAAATTTCACCGCATAGTGTTTTTCACAAGGGAACCTCAGGGAGGGATAACGGCTGGCCTGGGACATTGCGATTTCATATTTCGGATGGACATGTGGTCAGAATCATGTATGAATTACATACCCGGCAAGGGTTACGATAACGCCGGGGGGGGGGGATAGAGTCTATTTTATTTTTGGAAAGGAAAATCAATGCTGTGAAATACAACGCACGGAAATACAAAGTAACGGCGACGAGCGGCGACAAAGCGGCAACAGGGCGGCGACCGCGACAACATAGCCGCCAGACCGCCACACCGGCCCAGACGACGGGTGGCGACGAGGCGGCGACGGGGCGGCGACGGCGACAACATAGCCGCCAGACCGCCACTGGACCAGACGACGCGTGGCGACGAGGCGGCGACGGCGACAACATAGCCGCCAGACCGTGACACCAGAGGAGAAATGAGAACCCCTAAGTGAAAGTGAACATGCTTTGGTGGCCCTAAAGGGCCTGTAGGCAAGCAGGGCGCCTTGCCAATGCTTGACCAGCAGCGCCGTGGTGGCGTCCCGGAAGACGCCCGAGGCGTGCCAGGCAAGAGCGCCCTCGGACGACGCGCTCGGACATGCGCGGGGGAGGGCAGGCGGCGCATCAACTGCGAACACCGGCCCAACCGAATCCCCGGCCGATGTCGCGCGCAGGCCGCCTCGCACACGAACTCGAGCTCGGTGTACCGGTCGTTGCTCTGCAGCTCCCAGTTCGGGTGCGAGAAAGTGAAACAGGGCTTTATAGTCGACGTCGGGTAGAAGGCCTGCGGACGAGCTGCGAGGCCACTTGCGACTGTTCAAGGGGGCGCTTCGGTGAAATAACAAAGAACACGATCGGCAGACCGCAAACACACTGGCAGCAATGCATGTCTGGCAGAAGTGTGGACACCAGCCAGTGACGTATTGAACTGCGAAGGTGAAAGCATTGCAGTGTCAGCTATTAAGTGAAAGCTATCTGGTGTAAGCGATGTGGTGTGAGCCATGGAGGTGACAGCCATGCGGTGTAAGCTATGTGATGTAAGCTATGTGGTGTAAGCAATGCGGTGCAAGCTAGACGTCAAGGCGCAACCCCGGCGAACCACGGGATGCCCACGAGGCGCCCACGAGGCGGCACGGCCGGCAACGTGGCGCAACCTCGGCGAGCCCATGCAGCGCCGGGGCGCCAAAGAGGCTGCACGGGTAGCAACGTGGCGCAACCTCGGCGAACCCAGCGCACGGGGCGCCTACGAGGCGCCCACGAGGCGGCTACACCAGCAATATCTGCATCACCCTTTCTGGCGAATCCACCATGTACGCTGTCAAACGCAAAGCTGCAGGAAAAGCATCGCAAGAGGTGTCAAGTGGGGCAGTTCATGCAAGAAACCATCAACACTTCAGACTTGCTCGAAACGCGCATGCGCCTGGTGGAACTTGACAACGTACGCGGTCTCGAAATGAGCCAAGTCGCTGTAATTCTTGACATCGTTCCACAGCTTCGGAGTCGAGACAGGTGTCAAATACGATGTGTATTTGCCTCGGTGGGGAAGATCGCGGGGATGCTTTGGGCATGCACACTGCTCACAGGGGGGCAAGGATGACCCGAGATCGTGGCCAACAGACGGTATGCGCTGCAGCACGATCAGAATACTCTGGCCTACACGAAAACATGCACAGTGCAAAATACGAAAATATACCGGCAAAAACCATGGCACGAATCTAAGCAGACGCACCTCGAGATTGGCGCCAAAGCAAGACAGCGACCCACCTCTACCACTCTAGGCTCAAAAAGGCAATTCAAGTCGCGCGCAAGGCAAATCGAGCAAGAGGCAATCGAACTGCCAAAGACATCACGAGGCATCAGCAGAGAACTGATACGCAGACAGCGCGCTAGGAGGAGCTAGGACGATGCACCCGGCTACAAGTGGGCTCCCTGTGCGTCGCGCTGCGGGTAGCGTGACGCGCCAGTGGCCCCTTTCTCTGCTCTGGAACTGGAGTGGGTGACCGCAGATCAAATAAGTGCTACTGTTCAACGCTGCGTGACTCGCAGTCCAGGTTTTGAGCTTCACAGAGACAACACCGTTGAATTTGGAAGGACGCTCCCACAAACCCATTTCTGCACACCTGCCTTCCAGCTTCTACTCCCCCGCGACCTCCTCATGCTCCCCCTCGTCGTCCTGGGAAGGCTCTTCCCTATCCCCCTTTTTGAACCCAGGCCACCGCGTCCTCCTTTTCTGCACCCTTGTGCCGAACATATCGATATCGGTAAATACCCACGTATAAAGGTACATGCGAACTGCATTACTCATGGGCTGCCCATGAAGACCCCAAGCATGATGCATACGCATACCCAATGCGCTGCATTCTCTGTCACTCTCTGGCCAACCGGCCAGTAACGCACGACAGGTTCGTGACGTGAACGACGGCCGTGGATCGTCCAACGACGACCGTGGATCGTCCAACCTTGAACGATCACAGTGGTGTTCTGATAGCGTGAATCGTTCGATGTCGGACGATTCAAGACACCGCTGGCGTTCAACCTTTAACGCCCGCGCTGGGGTCGCCGGCGCGTCAATACAACATGAACCCTGGAGAGGGGGACTGGGGTTGGGGTTGGGGAGCTGGGAGGGGGAGTGGAGGACCGAAGGGAAGAGGCGCGAGTGCGGCGCAAGGCACACTGTCCGCTGCCCGCCCCTCGCCGCCCGCCTGGAATACAAACGCCGTCTGGGGCCATCAAGCGCTGAGCCCCGTCCTCCCGGCCCCGTCGCTCGGAGCTGGGGTGCGGGAAGCGGGCGGGCGGGCGAATGCCGTGCCCGAGCGAGTGGGTTAGCCAAGCGAGGGCGCGACAACTGCGAGACGGATAGAGAGAGAGAGAGGAAGAGAAGACCAAGCAGGAGGCCAGGATGATGACGATGACGGTACAGATAACGACGACTAGCGTGACACAGGCTTTGTCGAAACGAAGTACGGGGTACATTCCTTCATACCGTGAGCCTGCCCGAGAACCACTCTCAATAGGGTTGGCAACTTGTCCTGTCAAGTGCATCACCGTGGCGCCTACTGGAAGCTAATCGGAAGCCAAATCAATGGCTGCGATCATGCTGCTCCGGGCTCCCCGCATCGCGTCCCCTGCCACTCCCAACCCGTCTCACCACCTGCCTCACCTGGCACGTCGCTGAGCTTCGTTGTGAGCAAACGAATGTTGCCCCCCTGGCCCAGCTCTGCGGCAACTACGACCACGAATTAGTGCGCCAGACGCTAACCAGAGTACGGGCTCGTGCCAAAGACTACCAAATTGGGCATCCCGAAACCCATTTCGAAACAGCCCGCGCGCCAAATCCGTTCGACTGACAAGGTCGAGAGCTCCTGAAACCGACGCATCCGCCACCGTGCCCTTGGGAAAGGAGTGGGCGAATCTTCAGGTCGGTTGCCCAATCCTGGGAGCCCCAGTCCTGTCCTGAGGAGCCAATGCGGGACCTGGATCCCAAATTACAAACAGATCTTCTTGGGTTTGCCGCGTGCCCCCTGGAGCTTGCCGCGGCATGTCGCGTGTTTATTGTTCGGGCCCACGAGGTCCCCAAGACGGGCCGAGAGAGCCCCGAGAGACCCCCCAAGACGGTCCAAGAGGGCCCCGAGTCGCCGAACGATCGCTCCAAGACGCTCAAGATGGCCCCAAGACGGCCTAAGAGGCCTCCAAGACGCCCAAAGAGGTGTCCAATAGGCCTTCAAGAGGGTCCCAAGAGGCCAACATCATTGATTTCCTATAGATTGTTCAAAAAAAGGTTTTGGCATTTTCGCCTTGTCGGCTTCCCGACGCTCGCAGACGGCCTTAGAAACCCCCAAGAACGCCCAAAGACGGTCCAAGGGGCCTCCAAGAGGGCCCCCAAACGGCCCAAGAGGCGCACAAAACGGCCCCAGACAAAGAGAGGGTTGCCCAATCCTCTGAGCCTCAGTCCATAGTCCCGAGAAACCACTTAAGGGCCCGGAACCAAAATTGCCAAATCTTCTTGGGGTTGCCGCGTGCCCCCTGGAGCTTGCCGCGACCTGTCGCGTGACTTTTTCGGGCCCACGAAAGCGCCAACAAGACCAGCCAGGAGAGCCTCAAGAGACCTTCAAGGTCCAAGAGAATTCCGATACGCCGAATAATCGGCCCACGACACCCACGAATTCCCAGAGGCGGCCCCAGAGAGCCCCGAGAGGTAAAAAGGATTGATTTCCCATTGTTGTTTTTTCCTTGGTTGGGTATTCGTTTTAAATCAAACACCGCAGGGTCGCGTCTTCCTCCTCCTCCTCCCGCCTCCCGCCTCTTGCATCCCGCCTCCTGCCAACCGCCGCCCGCCCCCCCTCCTTCTTGTCTCCTCTTGTCTTGCCTGGGAGCCTGCGATCTGTCAAACTGTCGCCACTTTCGAGGGCTGCTGATGGGTCCACCGGAGCGAAGCACCGCGCAGATCTGAGCGGGACTTCGCCGTTCCTGGGGGGCTGCGATCTACGAAACTGTCGCCAATTTCGAGGGCTGCTCGGGGGGCAAGCGGAAAGAGGCACCGCGCAGATCTGAGCGGGACCTCGCCGTCCCTGGGGGTCTGCGATCTGCGAAACTGTTGCCAGCTTCGAAGGCTGCCGGTAGCTCCAGCGGAGTTAGGCGCCGCGCAGATCTGAGCGGGACCTCGCCGTCCCTGGGGGACTGCGATCTGTGAAACTGTTGCCACCTTCGAGGGCTGCTGGTGGGTCCAGCGGAATTAGGCACCGCACAGATCTGAGCGGGACCTCGCCGTCCCTGGGGGACTGCGATCAGCGAAACTGTCGCCACTTTCGAAAGCTGCTGGCAGGTCCAGCGGAGTGAAGCACCGCGCAGATCTGAGCGGGACTTCGCCGCCCCTGGGGCGTTGCGATCGGCAAAACTGTCGCCAATTTCGAGGGCTGCTCGGGGGGCCAGCGGAATAAGGCACCGCGCAGATCTGACCGGGACCTCACCGTCCCTGGCGGACTGCGATCTGCGAAACTGTCGCCACTTTCGAGGGCTGCTGGTGGGTCCAGCGGAGTGGGACACCGCGCAGATCTGAGCGTGACCTCGCCGTCCCTGGGAGCTGCGATATGCGAAATTGTTACAATTTTCGAGGGCTGCCGGTGGGTCCAGCGGAGTGAGGCAAGAGGGCCAGCATAGCGATCTGCGATACTGTCGCCACCTTCGAGGGCTGCTGGTGGGTCCAGCGGAGTTAGGCACCGCGCAGATCTGAGCGGGACCTCGCCGTCCCTGGGGGACTGCGATCAGCGAAACTGTCGCCACTTTCGAAAGTTGCTGGTGGGTCCAGCGGAGTGAAGCACCGCGCAGATCTGAGCGGGACTTCGCCGCCCCTGGGGCGTTGCGATCGGCAAAACTGTCGCCAATTTCGAGGGCTGCTCGGGGGGCCAGCGGAATAAGGCACCGCGCAGATCTGACCGGGACCTCACCGTCCCTGGCGGACTGCGATCTGCGAAACTGTCGCCACTTTCGAAGGCTGCTGGTGGGTCCAGCGGAGTGAAGCACCGCGCAGATCTGAGCGGGACTTCGCCGCCCCTGGGGCGTTGCGATCGGCAAAACTGTCGCCAATTTCGAGGGCTGCTCGGGGGGCCAGCGGAATAAGGCACCGCGCATATCTGACCGGGACCTCACCGTCCCTGGCGGACTGCGATTTGCGAAACTGTCGCCACTTTCGAAGGCTGCTGGTGGGTCCAGCGGAGTGAAGCACCGCGCAGATCTGAGCGGGACTTCGCCGCCCCTGGGGCGTTGCGATCGGCAAAACTGTCGCCAATTTCGAGGGCTGCTCGGGGGGCCAGCGGAATAAGGCACCGCGCAGATCTGACCGGGACCTCACCGTTTTTGGCGGACTGCGATCTGCGAAACTGTCGCCACTTTCGAAGGCTGCTGGTGGGTCCAGCGGAGTGGGACACCGCGCAGATCTGAGCGTGACCTCGCCGTCCCTGGGAGCTGCGATTTGGGAAATTGTCACCATTTTCGAGGGCTGCCGGTGGGTCCAGCGGAGTGAGGCAAGAGGGCCAGCATAGCGATCTGCGATACTGTCGCCACCTTCGAGGGCTGCTGGTGGGTCCAGCGGAGTTAGGCACCGCGCAGATCTGAGCGGGACCTCGCCGTCCCTGGGGGGCTGCACCACGCAGATCTGAACGGGACCTCGCAATCCTGGGGGGGCTGCGAGCCTCGCGGATGCCGCTCGCAGAAGTATATGCGCCCATGTCACGTCATCACATCCGTATGACGTGCCGTATCCCAAACTACTCAAGCCCCGCTCTGCGCGGGGCTCGGGTACGTCGCATGGTAATTGTAGGATTTGGGCTTTGTCGCCTTCTCTGTTTTCCAACGCTACAAATAAACCCAAGAGGCCCAAACCGTCACCCCAAGAGGACCAATGAGACCCCCTACAGGGCCCCGAGACGGCCCAAGAGGGCCCCAAGAAGGCCCCGAAAAGGAGCCCAAGAAAGGGAACGCTCGCTCGCTCGCTCGCTTGGCCGTGCATCCAGTGAGACGCGCTGGCAAACGCAGGTTGCGGCGTTGGCAACCGAACGGGAAACATGAACTGCAAGTTTACAGTGGGCGCTGCCTGAGGAGGCCCATTGTTGTCGAGGCCTGCCACGTCGTCGATGGCGTGCCCAACACTTCGGTAATCGATCTGGTTCGCACACAACTTGCCGCGGCAGGGAACGATGTCCACTTCCAGAAGAAATCTCGAGGTGCGCCTTATCCTGTCTGCCCAGAAGAACTTCAGACAGAGGTTTCGCGCCAGGTCGTTTCAGAATGGCTGCGAAGCTAACTCTCGGGATGCACGCGGGAGGCACGCCGATAATGCGTCAACGGCGCCTGCAGTGGAAAGTGATCGCCCCTCTCGGAGCAGATACCCCCGAAGGTGGAAAGCCCCGAAGACTTCGCGCGAGTAGCGTTTCGGTCGGCATCGACGGGCGAGAGGGGAAGGGCCGACCAGGCTCTCAAGCTCGCGACTCGCGGTGCTACCGCCCCTTTACTTGGGCGGGTGGGTTGGGAACAACGAGCGATGGATGCTCAGACACTTCAGGAACAAACCTCCGCTGGGACAGGGCGAGGCAGGGGCAGGAGGCGCAGAGAAGAAGACGACGTGCGCCGGCAATGCTAACTACCTTCTCGCTCCTCCCACTTTCCTTTCATAGCAACAAATTGTACGATGGGGAAAATGATCAGGGCCGCCAGCGAGCCCCCTGCGTCAAGGATATCTCTGGCCATCCCTCTCCTCAGCGCGCGGCTGCCCAGCCCCTCGTGCCCCGGCGAACCTACGGCCGCCGCGCGCTGCCGGAGGTCCCGGGCGAAGGCGGCGGGAGACCGCGAAAACAACTTGTCACTGCCTTTGTGATCTGCCCGGTGAAGCATCTCTTGTAACCAGTGGCAAGCGCAAAGTGGTATACCACACGTTCTGCAGCAGCATTATCTTCGAAGAGTTGACGGCCCACGGGCGCGCTTCCTGTTCGCGAGGATCACCTCGGCGGCCCCGCTCGAACATCGCACCTCGGAGCGCGACCCTGCCCGCTGCAGCGGCGGCCCTTCGGAAGGGGCCCGGAGATGGAAAAGTCTACTGACCGCCAATGTGGCCCCAAACTCCCTGTCCCCAATCGCCGCGCTGTGCTTGCTGAGTATCCGCACTTCTCCTGCTTGCAAACCCGGTCGAGGCTTGGGAGCCGGCGCGGCCTTCCGGAATCCCCGCCGCACCTGCTGAACCACAGACGTGCCCCAGCCATTCGGCATCCTCAAGAAGCGGCGTGCCCACCGCGCGCGCTTGAGGTAAGTGCGCAGCGTATCAGGACTGGCGAACACCGAACAGACTTGCAATATACTGTCTTCTCGGGCAGGAAAATGCGGCAGCGTGTTCGCGGCGCCACAGTAAGCTGCCCACGACCGAACGCCCGCCATGTAATTCGGCAACGATTTGCTTGTTGCTTGCAACATATGACATCGGGCCTGCTGGTTGAACAAATCAGCGCCTGCCCCAGAACAAGCGCTCAAAACCTTGATATGTTTCCGGAGCGGCGCTGCCGTGAGAAGGTCTCCAAGTCCCTGCGCTCGCACGCGAGCGTCGAACGTCTCCAGATTGCACGCCGACGCAACGTGTTCTTCTTTACCGAACTCTTCAAGACAATGTGCAACGATCCAACCGGTTTCTGTTCTCTGGCGGCACCCGCAACACTTTCGCAATCCGCCAACTGCAACGATTCGCCTCAGCTGGAGGCTGGTCGCCGTCGTTTGCCCTGTCAACCCTGCGCCGGAGATTCGCCATGGGTAGCGACGGGTCCGCCCTTTGTTGTCCAAGTTGCGCATAACTGTCTGCCGGCGGTCGCCTGGGATTGCCGCCCTCGCGGGGGAAGTTCGGCGCCGCCAAAACGAACTCTGATACCTCGCGGTTTGATTCTTCTACGGCAGATCCGCCCACTGTTCTCGATCGCGTGGCTTCTCGTAAAGCCACGGAAATGAACGCGGTCGCCTGCCCCTGTCGAGTCGTGGCGCTGGGGGGGCACGGTCTGCCTTGAGCCGACGCGGTTGCAGCGGGCACGGGCGGAATCATTGGCGCTGCGAGCGCCTGTCCTGGTGGACCAATGGGCACTGTTCGACACGCGTGGCGCGGCGCGCAGACTGCTCGCCGGGCCGAAACCCGGCGCGGCCCGTGCCAGACTTAGCCTGTGGGCTGAACAAACATGGAAGCGCGTGCTTGGAGCCGGCTTCAACGATAAAGGTTGGTTGCGCCCCTCTGCGTGGGCATCGCTACAATGCGCTGCGCCCGCTCGCGCGGGCCTTGCCGAGGCCACGCTGCGCGGCACGCGCCGCCCGCGCCAACCACAACCGCCAAGCTGGCCGTAAAGAACCCCTTTTTCTTTTGGGGGGGGGCTCCTGCCCGTGCCGCCAACGAGCCAGGCGCAGCTGGTGCCGCTCGCGCTTGCGAACGCAAAGCAAAACCCGACAAATTTGCGAGTTCCGCGAAGCATCGTGGAAGCACCGAATCGACAAATGCAACTGTTGTTGCGCGAGTAACCATAAAGCACTGACACGCGCACCCACCCGCGCACACACGCACACACACACACACACGCACGCACACATTCTTACTCCCACATACATGCGTGCACAAGCATACAAAAAAAAGAAGCAGCAACATGCGTGGACTTACGCAAATGGAGAATGGCACGCACGTGCGTGTAAACATGCGCATGGTAAGTCTAACAACACACCGGGTGACCTGTCGCCGACGACAAACAATTTCTCCTTGAGCTGGAGCCGTGGATCCGGGCTGTGGCCCTCGCCGACAACTCATCCAGGGCTTGCGCCCTAACCAGGGCTCGTGCCTGCCGCGAACCCCAGTCCGGCTCGTGCCGTCGCCATTAAACCAGCAGCTGGTTCGCCATCCCTCTTGGGAAGGGGGGGGGACAAGGGCGGTGAGAGGGGGGGGCGGAAGCGGAAGACGAGGGGGGGAGGGGGGGGGAGAGCGGGAAACGACGGAAGGACGAACATGTAATATATTCAAACGTGATGGGTGGTTTGCGCGACGCCTCAACTGCATATCCTGGCGGGCACCTGCTGCGCGGGCTGATGCCCGGGAAACGACATCTGGCTTCCCGGCGCTGGCGCGCGGCAATCATGGGCCCCTGCCCCAAACAGACAGCGACTCGTTGCGCCGCCCATGCCTCTAGCAACATGGAGTTTTATGCATTGAGGGGCGCGAGAGGGGAAGGCGGACGAAGGGGAAGGCAACAGCAAGATGGGTGATGGAATGCGTCGAGTTAGTGGATTCCGCAGAGGGCGCAAAGACAACAGAAAGGACACAACAATTTACCCCCTTCCTGGGGCCGTTTCGGGCTCGTGCCCGGGATGTGGGGCGTCGCGCCCTGATCGGAGTGGCTCGCGCCACTGTTGCCTGGCAGCGTCGGCGCTGCTTGCGGCGCGAACATGTTCGTAATGAGGTGCGCGCGCGGGGCGCGTGGAGTGGCGCTGCTGCGAATAATGTTTTACTCCCGTCGCGCAACTCGGTCCGGCGCCGCGCCCCCCATCCATCCGCCGAGGCCTCCGCGGAAAACTGGCCATTCCAACTCATCACCTCGCGCGCCCCTAACGAGCGCATCAGACAAATCGCCCCGGGAGGGGCCGCCCGCGAGATTCAACTTCGAAGGGGCATATTCCGCGCGATAATGCACATGCATTCCAGCCAACTCGCACCGCAGTCTCCCGGCGATAAGCGCAAGGTCTGGCTTTGGTGAGAAGCCGCGCAAAACGCACGCGAGCGCAGACGCGCTATCAATGAAATGAACGGCACGCCTGTTGGGCAATTCAGCTGGGCGGAGGCAACTGACGGCAACGAGCGCCGCCAACAACTCGCATGTTACAATGTTTGCGATTCGCCGCCCAAGCAGCTTGCGAATCCGACTAGGAAGCGCCCCCCGGAGAAAATCGACATGCGTCTCCGAGAATATCGCTACTGCCCCGATTCCGCCTGAATGTTCTGCGTCGGAATACAGAACGACCAGCGGTTGAACGATCTGTCGGGTCAACTGGACATCTCTCGCAACTCCTTGCTCCAAGAGCGCCAGGCACCAGCGCGAGGCGAAGCGCAGTCTCCTCGCGAGGGAGACGCCCCCGCTCGACTGCTTCTGGCGCCGATTGAGTGGTCTAAGAAGGGCCCTGCCCACTCGGTTGAAAAATGACACTTGAGGAACGAAAGCCGGCCGCATATTTTAGACGCGCGCCCGGGCGACAACTCGCCTGCAGCTAAGACGCCACGAAATTACGCAGACCATCTCTTCCGCTTCTCCTCGCCGAGTGCCCGCGGGGAGCTGCGACCCGAAATTGTGATTTGTAGCAGCTGCCCACATTATGTTTCTTTGGGTCTAGTCTCCAGCCCAGGAAATCTGTTGCCGCCGTTTCGAAGACCGTGGCAATTCACTCTGTCACCGACAGACAGTTGGCACACTTCGCACCACTTCCGACCCAGAAAGAATCATCGACGTAGAAAGAGATCGCGATGCGGAACACGTTCACCATGACGTGTTGCGCTGCTTTTGCTGTTCTGCACCATCCAGCGACCCCATCCACGGTCGCCGAAGACGCGGGTCCACAGAGGGGCCCCGGCCCAGCGAAGGTTGCCTGCGCCCCGCGCCAATGCCCAGTAGAGCCAGCGGCGGGCGGCCAACGGCGGAAGCGTCTTGAACGCAGAGGCGGAGTCTGCCTTCCCAAGTTGGACAGACAGATTGATGCCCCTGCGAACGCGAGCATGCAATGCGCAAAGAAGCGAGGATCTGGCGGCAGTCGTCGCACGCAAGATTTTGTGGCATCCAAGCAAAATCATTCACAGCATTCCTCCGAAAATTTCGGATCGTTCTCGTTTTGGTCGCAATGGCGTCGCCGTGCTGCTCTCGAATGCCAAGCGCGTCTACCAGGGGCGCCTCCGATAAATTGACGATGCGATATCACGAGGAACGGGCGCGCCAGCCCGCCCCTCTGAAACGTCGGCAAGAATTTGCCTCCATGTGTCCTCCGCGAGATCGCGTTCCAAGGGCGAGGTGGGGCGCCCTGCCTTCGCCTGGGCGATCGTCTTACAGTTGATGCGCAGGCAATTCTGCTTAGGCTCGCTCAGGGACGGCCCCTGCTGCGAGGGCCGCCCGGGACGTCGACGCCGAGGCCCCCGACGTGCAATTCCTCTGTCAGAGGAAACCCGCGCAGCAGGTCGCGCAGGTACTCTGCGTCTGCATGCTGGGATGATCTCAACGTGTCCCCCATGGCGAATGGGTCCAACTTCCCCAGCGCGCGAGCGCTCTGCGGAGGCAGCTGATGGCGCCAACGACAAAGATCATGCGCATGGCTCTGTTTCTGCGTGCCCCATTCGCGCAGCGCCCGGCTGGTCTTTGCAAGCGTCTCTGCTGGCCGCGAAGCCCACGACCGGATGCCCTGCTCTTGCTCTGCGCCCACGTCACTCCGAAGATGCCGGGCAGACGGGCCCCGCGACCCGAAGTCGGCAATCGCGCCGCGCATGTGCGAAGCGGGATTTGTCATGCAATCAAATTCATCGCCTCCGCGAGCTGGCCCGTCGCCGGCGCTGGAGGAGCAGCTGCCGGGCGAGCGGGGTCCGCCTTCGCTCGCGTCACTCCAGCCGCGCCCAGCGCCGGCTCAACGGCGACCGAAGCCCTTGCCGCCCTTCGCGGGGGGCGGGGGCGTCTGGGGGCACCGCTGCTTGCCCTGCTGGCCCGTGGCTGGCTGAGCGCTCGGCTGGAAGCCGCCGCTAGGCTTGCCGCCTCCTTTGCCTGCGCCCTTGTCGCTCCACTTAGTTACCCTCCCGGGAGGGGCCCTGCGCGCTGGCCGTCGAGCGCGCGCGTTCGCGCCCATGCTCGTTCACCTCGAAAGCGCGCCCCCGGGCGCGCAGGTCGCGCCCTCGCGGCGGGCCCTCTCTGCCATCTCCCGCCAAAGGCTGGCGTCGCATTCCACTGCTACGCGGCCGGAGTCCTCAACCGCTAGGCGGCTGATGTCCGGGGGCGCCAACAGCGGTGACTCCACGGAAGCGGCTTCTTTGCCCGTGTGGACTTGAACCGTGAGCTGCGCCTGCGCGCGCGCCCGCCAGGCTGCCGCCCGCTGGGCGCGCGTCGTCTGGGAGCCCGCCCTGGGCCCGCGCGCCTCGGACATCCATTGCGGAGCCCATTTGTGCGGCGGGCTGTCTGCCACGCAGTCGCGGCTGCGCATGGCAGCCTTCCCGGCCGAGCTCGCCAGTCTCTTCAAGGCGTCGCGGGGCGCGCAGTGGGCGCGCCGGACGTCCGAGAGGCCGCGCCTCAGCAGACGCGCCGCGGCGTCCAGGTCTGCGCGGCCAGAACTTGCAGAACTCGAGGAAACGCCGCGGCCGCGGCGGCCCTTGCGCATCCGCTTGCCCAAGCGGGCCATCTCTCGCATCGCAGCGTCGTTCTGCTCTGCTGCCCCGGCGGGCTTCTCAGGGGCCGCCGCCTCTCGCCGCGCGCGCGAGCGCAGCGTCAGCGCTGCTCCCTTGGAGTCATCTGGGAAGAGCTGAAGCAACAGCGGCGTTGGGGCCGCTGCCAACTGCCACTGGATGTTCACGCGCGTGGAATTGAATCCTTCCAGCACCTTTGCCTGCAGCGCCTCCGCGCCTGCGGGGCCGTGCCTGGCCAGCCACTGGCGCCAGGCCTGCTCTTCGTCAAGTTGCGACGCCGCGGCTCGCGCCGCCTCGGCGCGGACCCGCGGGCCCGGGCCCCTCGGAGAACGCGGCCTCGTCGGCGGGCGCCCTCTGGGGCGGCCGCGGGGCCTGCGCCGCGAGCCGCCGCGGGAACTCCTCGAGGAATCTGACCGTCTGCGGCGCCTGGATAGCCGGCCCCGCGGGCTTCGGGAACGGCCCGCGGCGCGGGCCGGGCCCGACTTGAACGCTCGCGCGCTGCGCTGCGCCGCGAAGTGGTCATGCATTCCAACAAAAGCACAACCGAATGAACGCACAATCCAATAAGCAAACAACTCAACGAACATGCAATCCAATGACCATGCAATTCAATGGCCATGCAATCAAATGAACATGCAACCCAGTTAACCACGAGTGATGGATGCTCAAGAACTTCAGGAACAAACCTCCGGTGGGGCAGGACGATGCAGGGGCAAGAGGCGCAGAGAAGAGGACGACATGCGCCGGCAATGCTAATTACCTTTTCGCTCCTCCCACTTTCCTTTCATAGCAACGAATTGTATGATGAGGAAAACGTCAACGCGTGCCCTGTCCGCTTTCAGTAGCCAAACTGAATCCAAAGAGTAAAACAGCTTGCTTTTCTCCGCGTCAGTTATGTGGCAACCTTCTCATCGCAGGTGCTCAGTCCTCCTGGGTAAACAGCTTCGCGGACGGACTTGATTACGCCCCCGCCTTGTCGTGATATCTTCGTGTCTTTTGACATTTGCATGTGTAACGTTTCGTCACACTTCAATTCCAGACCGTATTTCTTTCCTTCTGTGATAATGGCCAAGAGTACATTATCAATGTTTTGCTTGCGGTGCGAAAATAATAGTGCATCGTCGGCGTGCAATATGTCGCGTGTCACCACGCATGCCGGATCTTTGTGTAGATCGAATTGGCCAAGCACAGCATGCAGCATCACGCTCTGAACGATGATGAATCAATATGGTGATGATGGGCACCCTTGTGCTATGGCCGCCCGCTGTTGTCTTTTAGCGGAAGAGTCTGTATGGTCCAATAAATTGAACTACCTGGCCTCAAAAGATGATCGAATCATGTCCACCATCTATGCCGGGATACCAAAACGACCCTAAGCGTCGCACATGAAGTCTGGCTGGGTCCTGTCGAATGCTGTGGCCCAGTCCAACATTACAGACATGATCCCGCCACTTCTGTCGTGGTATGCTGCGTCGATGATGCGCCGGAACAGCATGAACGCATCTTGAGTGCCCGAGTGCCCCTCCCCGGTCTGAAGCCGTACTGAAAATTTCGTAGTCGACGTTCTGCTCCGCCGTGTAAAAGCCTTCGGTGCAGTAGGCCTGCAAGAAATGTGTAACCCAACGGAAGTCGGAATATGAGCCTGTAGTTGGCCAGCAATAGAATATTCCCTGTATGAATAAGAGGTTCACGCTGGCACGTTTCTCAATGTCTGGAATGGTCTTTTGTTCCCAACACTTCTGGCACATGTCGAGCAAATCGCCGCACGCCCTTGTATTAGATACCAGTGCTTTCCAAACATCTGGAAACACATCATCTGGGCCGGCGGCCGTCGTTCTCTTCAGCTTCTGAAGTACGATTTGGAGTTATGTTTTCATCGTGAATTTGTCGGTGCTGACAAAACATGCGTTGCCCAAGTGCGCGTGGTGATCTGGTCGTGATTCGGGAATGTGTACTCCCACTGTCACTGTGCGTGTTCAAACTGCTATGCTTACTAGAACCATTGCGCGCGCTTCGCGCGCGCTCAAGTTCTAGTTAGGTTTGATCGGCTAACTTGTGTGATCTCATGTTGGTAGCTTCTTGCGTCCAGGGACTCCCTTGGAGGCCCTGCGCAAGCCTCGGAATCGTATAGGAGAGGAAATCATTAATTCCCTTTAGGCATTCAACGATTTGGGGCCCTCAAAGGCTTCCTGGGTGATTTTCTGGGAGGTGAGAGGGGTCTGACTTGTGGTCTGTTGCGCAAGAGTAGACCAGGGCCAAACTTGGAAAACAAAAACTGGAATTGTGGGATAGCCATGTTTTTCCAGATCCTCGGCGCTGTTCGGCGCTGTTTTTTGTTTGTGCCTCGCGGGTTTTGTTAGCCGGGCCTCTCAGGGGTGCGGGATATTCCGGACCCCCTGGGGGTTCTGGAGGCCTCCTGGAGGCCTGGAGAGCCGTCGGAAGGGTGTCGCGGGCTGCGCGGGAGCGTGTTGGGCCGATCTTTACGTTCTGGGTGCTCCTTGGGGTCGTCATGGGCTGTCGTTCGGCGACTTAGGGTCTCCCCCCGGGAAGCCGGGAGGCGCGGTACCGGCCAGATGTCAGGGGATGTGTAGGACCCCTGAGTAGGAGTCCCACTTTGAAAGAAAAGCGGGATTCTGGGAATTCCCTTTTTCCCCCAACCCTCCTATGGTTGGGTACTCGTTTTGAATAGAGCAGTGTGGTCGCCCCGTCCTCCTCCTCCACCTCCTCCTCCCCTCTCCTCCCCTCCTCCGTCTCTCAAGTTTCCTGTGTTCCCTTCGCCTCTTCTCTCGTGCCGTCTGCGATCTGCGCAACTGTCGCCACTTTCGTGGGTTCCTGGGAGGCCCAGCGGGGGTACGTCCCACGCGGACCACCTCGGGACCTCGCCGCCCCCTGTCTTCGGGGCCTCCTTTGGTATTTTTTCGGGTCACATGGGGGCCTCTTGGGGAGTGGGCGCTTCTTGGAGCCTCTTGGGGGTCTCCTGGGGGTCTCTTAGGCCAAAAGGCGCAAATTGCCCGTTCCTCGTCCCCGTCTTGGGCGTCGCCTTGGGGCGTTCTTGGGTGGTTTGGGCGCCTCGTGGGCCGTCTTGGACCCCTCGTGGGCCGCCTTCGTCCCTTGGCTTCTGCGCGTCGGCCTCTCCCGCACAGCCTGCTGCTCCACTCGTCTGCTCCCCACCAAGCCCTTCAGCGGCCCTGACTGGGGAGTTCGAGCGTGGCCTGGTGCTGAACAAACCTGCAACTGACATGTCCCCCGCGTACATCTATCTGCGCATTGGCTGCTCCTGCACTGCTGCCGTCTCCGTCAAGGAGGCCCCTCCCATCCAAACACTCGGGGGACAGCTCGTTGTCTCCGAAGGAGCCCAACAGCTCGCTGACTACGACATCGGCCTTCCAACGACGGGCGGAAGCTAAACGAATCGCGTCTGTGCATGCACGAACAAATTTGTTTGGACACTTCTTCTGGTACCGGTGCCTAGCAGCTAGGCACCTGCGGAAAAAACAGAACCGGCGCGCTCTGCAGAGAATGAGCCCTGCCCACTGCCAGGCGAAGCAGAGCGAGGCTCTCCCCGAGCAGCCGAACGCAGATAGCGCCAACTGCCTGCAACGAGGAAAGCGTTCGCGAGGCGTCTTGCGCAGCGGCCCGCGCTGGCCACGGCGAGGATGGTAGGCACTGCTCTGGAGGCAGAGCAACAGAGGCTATGTGATCACACAAATCAGGCAAAACTGAATCCAACAGACTTAGCCCGCGAATTGGCTGCTTAACGCACTCTGCGAAGCCGCGCACCGCACACCAAGATCTGATTGCCTTTTCCCCCAGGGGGCTTGATCCTGGAAAGACGACGACGTCGCATGAGAGCGAGGACGATCCAATCGAGCATGAAGCCGCAAGCCAGCCCTCCTAGCCCTCCGGGCGCAGAGGACGCGGGAATTCGCGCGCAGAGCGGGCGGGCTGCTCCCGCTGGCTTTTCACCGCCCTGGGCTGCAGGTGGCAGAATGCACCACCTTGGGCTCAGGAGGGGCTCTGATTTTCGGACCATTATTTAAGCTTACGTCGTATAACCTGTCTGTGGCCCAGGCCCGTCGTGGCCAGGCAAGCCCCGTCGTTCCTTGTTATGCATTCCTTACGGTAGCCACCCCCTCTGGGAGGTTGGCGTTGGACGAGCAGCCCCTGCGGTACGGTTGGCGTTGCAAGGATAGCGTGCAACCTCGATTCCCGAAAAGCAGGCTATCCCTGTGAGGCGATCCCTTCAGGAAGGCCCCTTCTGTGTACGCCACTCCGCTGCAAGGGCTTCTTCGGTGCACGCTATCCACAAAATGTGGGATAGCGTGTAGTAAGCCCGCTGGCGGCGCCACATCGCACGCTATCTGTACAATGCCAACCGTATCTACTCCGCGGCGGACCTCACCATTGCCTTGTTGTAGAGGTTCCATGGGATAACACGCTCCGGTGGTTCTTGAAACGGCAGGGCCTGGATCCTGATTTTGAGAATGACAATGGTGAACAAACTGTTTGCCGAAACGGAGAAAAATGCTCCGGAATTGAATCCAAAACCGGAACCCAAACGATGAACGACGGAACTAGAAAAAACTGCGCTGGAACCGGGAAACAATTGCAAAACGACAACGGGAAAAAAAGGCCGTCGTTTCCAAGAACCAGTGGGTTCTGGCGAAGACCCTTGGGGCTATGGTTGGCGCGCCTGGGGCATCTGATCAACGGCAGATCACCGTGAGGCTTCCAGGGGATCGTATTTCCGGCGGCCATATGGACGGATAGTTACGACCAAAACTACTGCGTAGACCCGATTGGGCTGTCTGCGAGAGTAGCCTCTCGGATGGCACGGGCGCCACTGCGTACCAGTACGTAGTCACGCAGAACCGAAGCCGAACATCCCTTCAGTGGAACAGCAGCGTGGCAATCCCAATCCGTTTCCCAGCATCCCCCTCCCACCTCCGCCTTCAACCAGCCCCTGCCACATCCGCCTCCCCTTCGGCCCCCCCCATCGTGTCCCTCTCCCAGTGCAGGCAGCCATATTCGACGGCGCAACATCCTCTTGACCAAACAAGACGAGGCGCGTCTCCATGAGCCTGTACCAAACAAAGCTCATTGGCCAACATGCTAAGCGAGATCCCTGCATTCTCAATCCTCAGCATTTCAATTCTTCTCAGCTAGATATGACCCTCCTTGATCGGGCGCCCTGGCGCCACTGCCTAGCCCCGCTTAGCGCTGCCCCCCTTGAACGCTAGAGGCTCAGCCTCAATGTCGCACACATTACCACAACATCGCATGGGTGCCTGTTGCATGATATCAGGAGCGAACAACTTGAGCGGCATCTTCTTCTCCGCATCCGCAAAACTACATAACAACCCAAGCATTGCAACTCCGAACGGGCAATTGTTACCCGGGCGCTTAAGCGGCAAACCGCTCCGGGTACTTCTACAGGAGGGAGAAAAAGGAAAGGAGGGAGAGAAGGGAAGAGTATAAGCAGGACGGAGAGGGGGAGGAGGGAGGGAGGCCGAGGAGGAGGAGGCGTGCGATAACAATTGGCGGCGCTGGTACCACCGCAAGGAGGAAACGTGAGATCACAATTGGCTACGCCAGCCCCGCCGCATCGTCCAGCCTTCTTCGGCGCATCCCAGAATCTGCAGTCTTCGCTCACGATGTCCACATTGGTCCAGCTCTCGAGCTTGCTGCGGTGCCTCGCCGTCCGTAGGGAAAGATCGTGCGGCCCCTACCCATCCTCCTGTTCTCTGCCTCCACGTCCTCCTCCTCCGCCTCCTACCCGTCCTCCATCCCTTCACTCTTATAACTGACTCCTCCATGTCGCATCCCAGGACGTACCACTTAGGTGGGCCGGGCGTTTGGCCTGAGAACTCCTCACTTCTGATGGTCCTGAAACATGAAATTCGAAACTGTTGCAGTCATGGAGGGCGGGCAATTTTCAAAACGAGCTCTCGCCTTAGCGCCGCGCGCGTCAGTCATCAAATCTTGTCACAGCTATAGTAATGACGGACATTTTGTTTTCAAAATGGGGCCGTCGCCTTGGCATCGCGGGCGGCGCCGTCATTCATCGAAATGTTTGCAACGGCTACACGGGCGGAAGACAACTGAATTTCAAAATGGGGTTCTCGCTTTAGCGCCACGTAGAGAATTCGGTATTTTGCCACAAATGCAAACATGGAGGGTTGCTCTTTTCCTCAAACGGGCTCTCGCCCTAGCGCCGCTCAGTTTCGTTTTGAAACTTGCCGACGACCGCAAGGGTTGGCGACGGTGTCTTTTCGAAATGGGGTTTTCGCTGGATGATGCGTTAAAAATACAAACCCAAGACTTCGATGCCAATGTTAGCCGGCGCGGGCCCTAACTCGTGTGGCTAGCAACATGCCGCTCCCGCCGCTGGGGCCAGACGATCTTGATTTCTGACTGAGCGAGCCGGCGTCGGGAGCAGCGGGCGAGCGCAGCAGCTCGAACGAGAGGCAACCTGCGCTAGCGATCGCGGCTTTGCCGATCCTGCCCCTGGAAACAGGGCTGAGCCAGGGAGGGAAGGGAGGGAGGCGAACCTGTGACAGGAAACGGCCACACACGCCAGCGGTTGCTAGACGATACACGCGCAAGCACAAACATCATCCCGCTCCCGCCGCTGGGGCCAGACGATCTTGATTTCTGACTGAGCGAGCCGGCGTCGGGAGCAGCGGGCGAGCGCAGCAGCTCGAACGAGAGGCAACCTGCGCTAGCGATCGCGGCTTTGCCGATCCTGCCCCAAAACAACGAATCCCAAAGAGTTCAACTGGCCCCTTTGGGCCGTCGATCAAAAATTACCCAGCATTCAAAACCCGTCGGGAGAAACCCTGACAGACTTTAAACGCGAGGGCCTGCCGAAAGCATTTTACGATGGCCCTACACAGAGGTCTCGGGTATGGTTCAGCTATCTTCGTCATAAACTACAAAGGCTCATTCTCTGATTCTACATTTACCTGTCAACTCAACATGTGGGCGATTCGCGCGGGTGCAAATCCCTTTGGACGACCAGCACAAACCACGAAGCGGGGAGAGATCGACCCACAAAGAGAGAAGCCTGGTTCTCTTCCTCCACGGGACACCGTAGAGGCAGAAATCTACGACGGTCTGTCTGGCATTGGCATGGTTCAAAATACGTGCAATGGGAGGCGCCGACCACACCCGAGACGAGTGCGGATTCTCAAGTACCACTGGGATGTGAAGACGCATGCGTAGCTGCAACACACTGGCACAAAAACGCATGATATGATTTCTAATGGCAACCTTTCGTGCATCGAGGGGCGAGAGATCAGGAAGCCCCATGATACAATCTTTGCTGCGCAGCGGGGGCGGCCCTGTCGCGCCGCCCCTCTGCGCCATGGACCAGGAGGAGCACAGCGTGCCCATCCACACTGCGCAGATGAGGCCGCCGCGCAGCCACCCCCCTGATCAGCCTCTGGTTGCCCGGGCGGGTCAAGTCGTAGTCCTCTCCGTGGATCAGGTCCCACTCGAAGACCGGCACATCTTTGAGCCCCGCCTCGCGTCGCCAGGCCTGCGCCCAGCGCCCCGCGCCGCTGAAGTGCTCGAGGGCCACCTGGCCCCGTGGGGCACGGGCGGCAGCGCTGAGCAGGTCCTGGCGAGGAGCTGTCCAGCTCGGACGCGGCAGGCCTTGGCGTGCTCGAGCGCCACCTTGGAGAGCCGCGCCAGCACCTGGTTGAGCCTGCCCCCCTTCTCGTAGCGACGGAGCGACTTCGCGCTCACCCAGCGCCCGCGACGCAGCGCGCCCTGCAGGTCCCTCTGGCCGCTGGCGATCTCGTGCGAAGCGCCCCCGTGGCGGCACTGGTGCAGATGGTTGATGCCGATCACCTCCAGGTTGAGCAGCTTCACCGCCGCGCCGAAGTGCCTCGCCAGCTCCGTGAACTCGAAGGGGAAGAGGCGCGGTCCCGCGCCTCGCCGCAGCAGCTGCAGCCCCGGCAGCAGGTCGAAGTACTCCGAGTTGTCCAGCACCAGCGCCTCGTCGCACAGCCCCGCCTTCGACGGCTGCATCCCCTCCGCGGGGTGGAGCACCACGCTCCAGCGCGCGCGCCCCGCGCCGGCGCCTGCGAGCGGCGCCACCAGGTCCTCCGGGCGCATCTTGATCACGTCCACGGGTCTCAGGTACAGCGCGTGCATCAGGGCAACGCACATGCACATCTCCCACGGGCTCCCCAGATACATTATGGCATTCAAAATCATGTGCGTGATGACGAGCGGCATCGGCAGCCTCGTCGCGGCAGGGGCGATCTTGTTGAACCCCACCTGGGCCCGGGTGGCCCTCTTCAGCTCCACCCCGGCCCGCCCCAGCTGCCGGTAGAAAGCCGCGGCGGCCCTCAGCTTGCTGAAGTCCCCCGCCGTGGCCCCCTCGAAGTACATCGCGTCGCCCCCCATCACCAGAGCCCCGCCCTTCTCGGCCAGCGTCTCCAGCGGCAGCCGGTGAGCAGCGGCCCACGCCAGGAAGTCCGTCATCATCTTCTCGTACAGCTTCTCCTGTGTCACGGCCACTGACCTCGACTCGAGGAAGGCCCGCCCGCGGCTCCAGCTCTCCGCAGCCTCCACAAGCCGCCCGCGCCTCGCTGCAGCGCGATCCTCGCGCCGCGGCGCCTCCGCCTGCGGCCGACTGGCCGGCGCGCTGGCGGGCCTCCTGCGCTTCGCGCCCGGCGCCGCCGCGGCCTCGGCGCGGGGCAGCAGGCCCGTCACGGCTGCGGCTCGGCTGCCTGCGCTGCGGCCCCCCGCGCGGCTCCGCGACAGCATCGCCGCGACTGGGCGCAGCAGGGCGGACCCCCAGGGAGGCCTGATGAAGCTCGGGCCCAGGAGGCTGAAAAAGACGGGAGGGCTCGTCAGCGGGATTATCTTCTGACATCACCCATCGAACTGAAGCTGAAACTCCTGGCGCCAACCAGTTGGCCCCCCACTGCCTGCACACGCGGTTCATCCCCTTGACCGAGGACCTCCCATTGCTCATCATCAGTGCCACCGACATCGCATCGACGATGAAGAGGAGACGAGGATCATGATTGTGGAGCCGACGAAGTTGATGTTTCAGCGCCCACAGGACGCTCCGCGCTTCAAGCATAGGCATGGATTCGCGCTGCCGCCACCGGGCCGCGCTAACCGTGCGCCAGGGGCCCTTCATCAGCTCGGCGGGCACCTCGTCGAAGTCAGTCTCGGACGACGGCCCCCTGAGCTGCGACTCCTGGATCATATCAGTCCCCAGAGGTCTAACAGATAACGAAAAGTTATCCGGTGATTTTGGGGTTATCCGACCATTTCTCCGGTAACTTCACTATGCAGCAAAATTTGCGTTTTCGATTCGAGTGTGGAGTTCGTGCTGTTTCAGTTTAGCTTCCGCATGTTATCAATATTTGCCGAAGTTTGAACTGGGAAAGCGAACTCTTATTGAACATATATGAGCATCATACGCATAATATTGAACCAGATGGGAAAGATGATATATGGGAGGAGGGTCGAAGCAACATGAATCGGGTATGCTTGGGCTCTGGGAGGCGCTCACACCATTTTCCTCCTCCTCGCCCTCTTCCTCCTCCTCCTCCTCCTCCTCCTCCCCCTCCTCCTCCTCCTCCTCCGTTCTCCTGTTGCACCCCCCCCAGCCTGCGCCAGGTGGCGCCGTTCGTGGTGAGCGCGAAGAGCCGCCCCGCCCGCCCGACCCGCTGCCAGACGCGTTCCGCGGCCCCATAAGGAGTTCCGGACACGGAGGAGGGAGGGGGATGAGGAGGAGGAGGAGGATCCTCCTCCTCCACCTCCTCCTCCTCCTCCTCCGCGCAGTTGGCTCCACGCGTGCACTCCTCGGGATATGACCCTCGCGTTGCTTTGGGACCCCGCCCCCAAACCTCCCGAGTCCGAGCCCGCCCGTCTCCTGTCACCGCGCGGCTGAGGCACGACGGGGATAAGGATGATGACGCAGACGATGACGATGGGGAGGAGGATGGGGGAGAGAGCGCATGCGGATGATGAGGAGGGTGAGGAAGATGAAGAGGGATATTATAATGATGACGACGATGGGGAAAATGAGGAGGGCGAAGGTGAGGAGGAGGAGCCTCGAGGAGGCGGAGGAGGAGGAGGAGGAGGAGGATGAGGATGAGGAAGATGACGAGGATGAGGACGATGAGAGAGTGGAGGATGAGGACGATGAGGAGGAAGGCGAGGTGAAGGAGGAGGGGGATGAGGAGGAAGAGGAGGATAAGGAGGAAGAGGAGGGGAGGAGGAGGAGGAGGAGGAGGAGGAGAGGAGGAAGAGGAGGATAAGGAGGAAGAGGAGGAGGAGGAGGAGGAGGAGGAGGGGAAATATGATGAGGCACGGTTTACCGCGGGCGCGCCCGCGCCGAACGCGCCACGGGATTCGAAGTTCGCGTAGTGGGCGAACGTCACGTGCAGGTAGGGGGAACGAGGCATGAAAAGGACGATGGAGCAAGTAACGATGATGAGGCGGATGCTGAGGAGGAGGAGGAGGAGGAGGAGGAGGAGGAAGAGGAGGAGGAGGGGGAGGGGGAGGAGGAGGAGGGGGAGGAGCAGGAGGATGAGGAGGAGGAGGAGGAGGAGGAGGAGGAGGAGGAGGAGGAATGCACGAGGAAGAAGTGGCGAGGGATGATGGGGGGAGGCGAGGGTGGGAAGGAAGGAGCACGAGGAGGAGGATGTGAGCGGGAAGAGGTTGACTAGGCAGGGAACGATGAGCAGGAGGACGAGGAGGGCAGATGCTGGTGATGAAGAGGAGGATGTAGGTGATAATAGCGATGGGGCGATATGGGGGAGATGAATGATGAATAATCGAATGATGATTCAGACGAGGGGTCGGCTTCACGAAACTATGTTGACGGTATGGTTGCAACTGTCCACCTCTTTCGTCATCGGTTTCAAGGTCTTAAATAACGTGTTGGGCCAAACGAGGCCGATTTTTAAGTTTAAGCGCAATTGTGCGCGACATGGCGAACCCCCCCCCCGCAATTCGGATAGATGATGCTGACGGGACCGCTGTCACGCTAACAGGGCGAACAGATGGACCGTTGAAAACCAGAAGTTTGAGAGCGCTTGGTGGGGTGAGTATGTAGTTGTTGGCATGGTGTATCCTCACTCGTATTCCGTTCGGCCCCCTCCGCCGCGATCGGTCGTCGTGGATATTTTCGGTTTGTTTCCGCACTACACAGTTTATGATATAGCTCTGGCGGTTCGCCTGAGACGTCCTCCAATGATAATGTTGCTGTTGCATGGCGCCTAAATGTCTGGATGGTCATCTAACCGCCAGATTGCTTAAATCCGAATACCATCATGATGGACATTGCGATGGAATGACGCGGCGAGTTGTCACGGGCGCCCAGGCGCCGCGGCTGGGCGCGCCACGCGTTCCATCGTTGGGCCCATCGCGATAGAACCCGCGACTAAACAATCTGAAACTTACAAACTGTATGTGCCACGGAACTCACGTGATTGTTCACAGTGCTTGCACTCAAACAAATGTAGCTGCTGCGATACAGCGTGCGGCTGACCCGCGCACGCCCAAACAGCGTGCATCACACGGCGCGCCTATGGCGACGAAGATGCAATAACTGCAACACCATTCAAATTGTCTAGGGCGATCGACGCCACAAGTTCACTGAAAGCATTTGGGTATTCCTGCGTCGACTTCATCGCAGTGCCATTTTTTGATATCCACGTGTCCTTACACCATCCTTTTGCCCGCGGCCGATCTGATGAGATTTGTTTGGAGACCTTGGCAGCATAGAGCTTCGCACCACCGAGCATGACCTGAGCCCCGCGCCTGGACTTTGACAGCCTGATAATATCAGAAAAACCCAAGGTCGTCCACACCTCCAATGGTTTCACCGTGCGGCCACCGAACGCTCCGAGGTGTGTAATCATCCTGGTTGCACCTGTGATGTACATAGCGTCTTTCACGTGCTGAACGTGATACAGTAAACTGTTGATCGGCTGCTCCACCACAAACCGAACGTGGCGAACATCTGCAAGAAATAACATATACGACCTCTGGAGCGACAGAACAGTCTAGAACACTACGTCATGGGATTTGTCAGCCCGCGAAGAGCTCCAGCGCAACCTCCATTGCGACCTCCATCGCAAAGTCCATCGCGATGGAGTTTGCGATGGAGCACATCGCGGGCGCAACACAATCCCATAAAATACGTTCAAGTGGGGGGGGGGGCATCACCGAGAACGGTTCACGCTGCAGTTGCTGGCCGAATGGTGCATTGGATAATTGCACAAACCAAACGCGTCAACCATGCTTCGACCGTGGGAACTCCCTGGGATATGGGGGGGGTCAACCGATTCGGCCACAACCGCAACCATCTCGGACCTGGAAGCAATCGTGTTGATTGTGAAACTTTCGTTTCGCATGCATTGGCACGCGATCGAGGCGAGTCCAGCGTGACGACGAAATCAACTGCCCCACCTGAGCGAACACTGGTGCCACACTTAGTTCCATCCCTGGTCACAGGAGCTGAGAAATGAAGTTCGCCTCGCGGACGTCCAAACGACGATCAGGGTCCCCGAGCGGCATGCCAGTCGACCTCTGCGTGTGGTGGTTGCACATCTGGCCCCAGGTGCTGCATTGGGGACTGAACCACACCAGCCCAGTTTCCACCACAGATGCTGTCATCCAGAGGCAGTATAATATTCCCACAAACGTACACGCATCGTGCCAAGGATGCTTGTCACGCTCAAAATAATATGCAGAAAACCCGCGTACTCTCATTGCAGGTGCGATTGAGGCCTTGCCTGCAAACACTTCGAATAGAGCAGTGGTGCGGGGGATATTTGGGAGCTCCTCAACTATGTGCCCGATGGCTTTGCACAAGAACATGTTTGGCATGTCAAGGAAATCATCACCTGGAAGCCCGTTCAACGTTACAGCCTTGGAGGTAGCCCAGAGGAACGCAGCCGTGTTCACATCACCACCATCAACGCCGGCTGGGATACCAAGCGCCACAGGCAACAGAGCAAACATCACGACCGCTGTCGAGAAGAAAGACGAGACCATCCCGCTGACGATGCCAAGTATTTAGAGTGTGGCCCTGCAAGGAACCCCTGCCATTCGATCAACTGATGCGACCTTCGCGAAAAAGTGAGCCGATGGCTGAACTGTGCAACATCGCGTAACATAATATTTAACGTTTCGTCTAAGAAGCAATCGTATTGCTTAGGTCCACCATGTGTCGGAATCCTGGAGTTTTCCCAACACAGCCCAAAGCCAGGGGCGATGCAGCATTCCAAACTAGAAACTAGAACGGGGTGTGGGGCAGTTGTTGGTGGTAGGGGGTGGTGAGGGAAACGAGGGTTAGGGGGTTCGTGAATTAGGTTGAAGCGACCAGGATAAACAGTAAACATTACACGTAAGGACGAATGACTATCGGTGAACAATACATGCCACCTTCCATGGTGGCGCCCGACTGCACGATAATGCCGCAGTGATCTCAGAATCTCGAGTAGATCCAACCTTGAATGACAAGAGGTCCCCACGACAAACACAACAATGTTGCATCACCCCCGTCTCAAACGCAACAGTCCTGGCGAGCATGTGGCACATCAAGTGGTGTTTTTGGCGTCATCCCTACCTTCGCATGTTTGGCAAACTTGATGTGCATGTCCATAGCACGGAGCATTGACTGGAATACAGGTAGTGGTGGTTGATGTTTGTTTTGCTTGATCATATCTACGAGCTCGACCAGTGATTGCCCTGCTCCAACCAGAGCGCTTCCAAACACGCGCCCCCCCCCGTGCGCCTCGAGCCTGTCTAGTGCGAACCGCATGAGGATATTCGCCTCTGCTGCTTTACAGGATAGGTGTCCCCCAGGGTGATTCTTTTCCTGAAGAGCGAGTATTATACTCTCAAGCATGCCCACGTTAGAACGCGTGCACCGCCAAAACCCACACCATCCAACATCAGAAAACATTGTGCTTCGATACGAGTGGGGTCCCCACACCTACACAAGCGCGAACCAGATTGTGAGGATGTCCCAAGCGAACGCGCGTGCTTTACCATGGTTCCTCCTCCTTCCCTCCTTATCTTGTCGGGCTATCCCTCCCTCGTGGCTTACCTTCCAACCACCCTATCATTCAGCCTCGCACTCCACGCCCATCCTCATCCTCATTACCCCCAATCTTCACTACACTCATCACCGCACTATTTGCTAGCATATGAACGCAAGCAAAAAATGCGTCCTGGAGGGAATATCCCCGCCGTTTGCCGAGCATCTTCAGCGTCAAGGACTTGATGCGATCCCGATGCCGAATGCCTGCATCGACTTGCCATTTTTCGAGCTCGGCCGTCAGCAAACTGACACCGATGCTGAGCACAGTATCTGAGTCGCCAGTGCACCCCCAAGGATTATGCAACACGAGGCGCCACAAGGCGGATGATGTGAACCGCATCACTGGCCCCAGAAAGACGCAATGCAATGAATCGATTGCTAGACTAGCGTGTGGGCTCGTCCCGAGCTCGGGCGCAAAAATCGGTCATCGGTGATTCACTGAATCTATGACAGACTGCCCGCTCCGTCGTGCACGCCAAAAGACAATTGCAATCGGCAGAGCCACTCGTTCGAGCATGCCTGCGTCGAGAAGCTCCCTACTGGGTTCCAGTCTGTCGCCGTCGAGTAAAACAGTTCCATTGATAGTAACATCACGCCTGATCACGCGGCCGCCCATGGATTTCTTGGTGGCCCGAATCCACGACATGTGTTCCATGAGCGCGGCGCGATGTGCTGGAGTTTGCAATGTTAATTTCACTTCGCACTGCTCACAATCCCTGAAGTAGTCATTGTGGTTCCGCAGCGGCCACGGCGGTCCTTCGACATCGCCGAGGTGCTCGTCTAAAGAGTGAAGTTCTTCTTTGGTCAGCGAACAGAACTGACACGGGCTGAACTTCGACGCCCAACTCTGAAGTCCGAGTGAGTGGGCGTGCTCGCTCCAATCACCCTTGACCCAAAGGAGACACGCTGTATATGACAGCTCGGCGCCCGATCCCAATGGGCCATTGATTGGCCATGGGCTGCCGTCATGACGCATGGTTGGGCGCCGACCGTTTGACATAGCTTCGAATTGCCACCTGCAAAATTCAAGCATCGGGAAGGTGGGGCACCATCCCCGACAACCGCACTGGCATGCGTCTGATGAGCGCAGCGATCCTATGTAGTGCCTCCGCCGCGTGAGAAGGTTGACGCACCAGTGCCCGACAGCTGTGTCGTTACGACCAGACGCACCTTTTTGATAGGTCACACCGTCTAAGTAGAGAGCCAGGGGTACTGGAGGATGCAGATGTGCTTCCCGACACCGCACTGTGACTGGATGATGTTTGTACGCGGTGGTGTCTAATATCGTCTCACCCCTCTCGGCTGGATGTTGCTGCATGATCCGCATGGCGTTGTTATCGTCGAACTGCCGCTGTGTGAGTTCTTCCTCCAGTGACTCCCACGCACACTTCATAGCATGATGTGTCACGTGTCTGATCGCCTTCCCATGTTCATTGCCTGGGACTGCCAACATGTATAAGTGCTGTGGTGATGGTAACACCCTGTCCAAGTGATCTTGGAATGTTCCAGTCTGGCTGTCGGGGTGCAAACCGTAAAGCTTGAAATCAGCGCCAGGCGTTGACGCCTCACCAAGGTACCACATCGCTGTGCTGAAGTCCTTGGCTGATAATTTACAGCGAGCATATAGGGAAATCATGTGTTCGAACAGTTTGGCCCCCGCCTCGCGCTGTGAGCTGCTGGTTGGGACCCATCGCCTGCGGTCGAGTGGTGGTGATCTGGTTCGGTCGGGGGGCATGTCCCCGTGCTTGCATTGACCCGTTTGAGAAAAATAGCTATGCACAAAACACACTCACGCACGCATGCACCATATCATCTCCTGTATCTACATTCGATTACCCATCATCACCATCCCCAACTCTATGTTTACATGTGTTGTTATTGCATGTCCATTCCGTGTTTTTTTGTTGTTGTGTGCCGTTGGTTGAGTCATGATCATTGTTGTTCATCGTCGCTCTCCTCATCGCCCCCGTTTGCGTTCGTCGGTCAACATTCGATCGGACCACGCTTAGGTTCTAAGCCGTTGCCCCCGTCACTGGTCAAGTGATATCTCTCGAACATCGTGACCCCCCCCCCTCCGCTGCCAGGGCATGTAGTGCGGTGAGCGTGGGGCGAGTGGTGGATGGGGCGGGGCGGTGATTTTACTCTAGTGGAGGAGGCACATCAGGAGATGAGGAGATGTGAGTGGCTGAGATGGAGGTGGAGGATTTGGAGGTGGATGAGGTGTATGTTGATGGTGCCGAGTGCGTTTTTTGTTAGTTTGATTGTGCCGTGCGGTGCATGGCATGCTATGATTACACGGTTACGGCCACCCTCTTCTATTCCAGCATTCGGTTGCGCCCATCTGATGCGACGAGGAGATCCTGAACAACGAGACTCAGTCCGATCCCGTGCCATGCTACGGGTGGTGTTGTGTTTTGCATCAAAAGACGCACGTGCAGCAATATCACGAAATCACTCCACTCACGCCATGCTTGACCACTGGCGCTGCCACCAGCTTGCGTTGAAACACAGCTGGTCAGATGTGCCCGCTAGACTTGGCCACGGCGCGCAGTCGAGGAGAGGAGGTATACCCTTCTGGAACAGTGGGCCCATATATCTGAAATATCGGAACTGTTGAGGGGAAGGGGTTGCGACGCCAATGCATCACGAACCGAGCCGTGGCCATTGGTGCCGCGGGCAAGCACCTAGTAAACTAACGCATTGCTGCACCCGCGAGCGATCCAGCTCGAGATTGCCGAACTTTGTTGGCTTCGAATAGCCTCCAGTACACTATAGTGCATGAGATTTCGCACCGTGTTTCAGACATGTGATCGAGGCCCCACCTCAAATCGCTGGCACGCGCCATCTCAGACGTGAATGTCTGCACGGCGTGCCTCCCCAGTCGGGAAATTAAACAACACCGACATGAAAATCTGACCGAAACTGTCCAACATCTTCAAAAGTTACCGGGTGTTACCGGGCCCCTGATTCCATCGCAAACTCCATCGCGATGGAGTTTGCGATGGAGTCCACTCCATCGCTAATTTTCGTATATATATATATGGTTTGATGGCTCCATCGCTAAATTCCATCGCGATGGATTCCATCGCTAAACCGGCCCTCTGAAACCATGCAATGATTGGGTTACCGGGTCTCCAGTTTCAAAAATGCTCAATGTGATCACAAACTTGCTGCTCAGTCAGATTTTCATCATAGACTGCGCGCCTGAATCCCCAGGAGCGCCTGGCTGCAGGTGCACCTGGCGCCCCTCGGTGTCGAACGCACCTGCGCGGGGCGCACCAGCTCGCGGAACCCCACCGCGATGCCAGACGATGCCGTGCATCGCGAGAGTGATTCAGGACAGCGAGTCGCTCGTCTTCAGCTTGTGCACCCCGACGATAGTCTCCGTGAGCTTCACGATGTTGTCCAGCTTGGGGCCAAGCTCTTTCAAGGACTGGAGGCCCACCAAGTAGTTGTCACCGAACACTGCTTTCAGCCCGCTGAACTTGGACGTCATGGCTTTGCTCAAGAGCGAGTTCTGGATCACCGTGTCCGCGAGCTCCCCAGTCGCTGCCTTGAGCGCGTTCACATCAGTGTCGTTCTTGCCCCACGCCCATTCAGGATGCCTCTCCACGTTCATCATGATGTTGTAGGCAGTGCCAGACGCAACACCGTACCTGAGCAAGACCTTCTTCGCTTCGCCCTCCAGCTCCTTCACCCTGTCAGTGGGTTGCACATGATCTCCACCATCACCGCCGCTTCCACCACCAGCCGACGATGCTCTGGTCTTGCCCTTGGCCCTCGCCTTCTGCTTGGCAGTGGCGATTGCACCGTCACCTGCAGATCCAGCGCCAGTAGATCCCGCACCTGTAGATGATCCCGCACCTGTAGATGATCCTGCACCTGTAGATCCCGCACCTGTAGATCCCGCACCTGTAGATCCCGCACTTGTAGATCCAGCACCTGTTGATCCCCTGTAGATCCCGCACCTGTAGATCCCGCACCTGTGGATCCAGCATTCTCCTCTGAGGTCAGCCGCACGCCGTTGCCCAGCGCCCTGGGATCCTGAGATCGAGTGGTCTCACAACATTGCACTCCCAACCGTGTCGTACCTCCTCCTCCTCCTCCTCCTCCTCCTCCTCCTCCTCCTCCTCCTCCTCCTCGTAGTCCACGTCTTCCCTCGTCGCTTCCTCCGCATGTCCCTCCTTCTCCTCCTCGTGCTCCTCCTCATATCCTCATCATCCTCCTCCTCATTATTCCTCCTCCACCTCCTCATCGTCCGTGTCCTCCTCATCGTCCGCCTCTGGATACATCTCTTACCGAACTAGTGTTATCCTTGCGTCTCCTCGTTGGTCCACTTCTCATGCTGCTGCCACGCCACCGTGAACGCTTGGTTGATCCCCTTCGTCACGTACAGCACTCGGACCGATTCCGTCATCTCATCCCAGAGGACCCACGGCGCCCCCATGACGAGGGCCTTGGACACGTATTTCACCGCCTCGCCAGATGAAGTGGGCAATGGCGAGCGCGACATCAGCAGTGATGGTTATATGGAGAGACGGTGGGTTAAGGAGGATGGGGGAGTGCGAGCCCGCCTGGATCCACCCCAAGCGGCCTCCTCCCTCTTTATGAGCTATACGCCCAAGAGGGAGGTACACCATGTTGGTGAAGGTGCTGCGCGAGCTCGTGGTGGTGATGCTCTTCTCCTTCAAGAACGCCTTATACTCGTCCTTGGCCCAGTCCACGCGGAACTGGCGCTTGGCCTCGTCCATGCTCTGCCCGACCGCTTGTGTAGTCGAGTCGTACTTCTTCTTCAGCTCTGGGTCTTTGATGGCGCGGTTCCAACGGCTTGCGATTCGACCGAGCCTGCCATCTGCTGGCACCTGGAAGTCTGCCTGCTTGACCTCCTCCCAGAACTTCTCCTCATCCTCCATCGATGGCTTGCCCCTGCCTCGCTTCTTCGGCGGCTCGGCTCCGCATGGCTGGTGGTTGCTGGCGTCGCCGTCGGTCAACAAGCCCCACCTGGACGGGTTCACGAGCTTCCCCTCGGCGTCGACGTCACCAGCCAATTGTGAGTTCGTATCGTCCGACTGGCCCTTCAGCGACCGAATCACCTTCAAGTTCTGCGACTTGTATGCGTCAATGAACTGCTTGGCCACCTCCAGCTCGTCGGGCTGCCCGCTCTGCGACATGCGGATCATCGCCTGACAGGCGCTGGGCGAGGGGGGATGTGCGAGACTCCAGGAAGTGCCAGGTCCACGATATGAAAGGACGATCTGCCATGCTGAACGACATGCATCGACGGCCACACCTTAACCAGGTCCGAAGTTCGAGTTCGACTTCGAAGTTTCGGTGTTGCTTTCGAAGGTTCGAGCTTCGTATCGTAGTGTTAAGTTTCGAAGCTTCGATGTTGAAATTCGATTTCGATCTCGATCTCGGTGCTCCGTGGAACGATGAACGCAATGCAATGCACACATGGTGTCGCTGCACCTTCAGATCACAAGTCCAATGCCGAACGCAACGCAATCACACAACGAAAGTCACGACAGGGAACCGCAATACTTCTGCAACCCGTAGCTATGCCGTGGACGGGCACCCACAAACCCAGGCACATATGATCACCCTCAGGCCCGAGAGGCCCACGATGCACGCATCCACATCTGACTGCGGTCAAGCAACTTCTGACTGTAAGACGTTCAGCAGCAGCCGAAGCGATGATATGACTGATGGCGCACTTTTTTTTGACAACACATGTGCCCCTTAGTCAATGAACATGTCGTCGGGCAGTGGCGGTGGCTTGAGCGCCATCGGACCTGGGCTGGGAGCGGCTGGCGCCACCGCGGATGCTGCCGCCGCAGTCGGCGGCGTGGTCTCGATGGCAGCAGCGGGCTTCTTCGACGGGCTGGCGACAGGCGCCGCTGCGGATGGCCTTTTCCTCACCACATGACCGTCGGCGGTGTTGTCATCCTGCTTCTCGTCTGCCTCATCTGGCCCACCACCCTCAGCAGCTCCGTCACCGCGATCCTCATCATCATCGCCAGCGTCGCTCTCCTTTTCCGATGTCTCGGAATGGTTCTCACTCTCAGCACCTTCACCTGCGTCGTGTTCAGCTTTGTCAGCCTCGTGCTTGACCTTCGGCACTGCCTTGCACTTGGCCTTGCCCTTCGACTTTGCCTTGCCCTTGCCCTTGCCCTTGCCCTTCGGGGCCCAGCCGTCTGGACGGTTCACCTTGAGCCACTCCGCCTTCGCGGCCTCAATCGCTGGCTTGTCCATCTTGGCAGAGCAGAACGACTGGGCCCACTCCATCATCTTCTTCTTGGCGTCGCCCATGCTGTTCGGGTTGAACCCCTGCATCTGCACCACCTGCGTCCTCGACCCCTTCCTGATCGCAAGCCACACGCCTCTGGTCTTGTGGTTGACGACGATCACCGTGACCTTGTCCTCGTCCATGTCGCGTCCAGACCACAGCGTCTGCGTGTCCTTGTCCTGCGGCGCCGCGCCTGCCGTCGTGCCTGGGATCTTCCACTCGAAGTCGTCGTCGGCCCACTTCGCGACGAGGGTCTCCTCGCCCTCGACCCGAGCGACTCTGGCGTACTGCGGCAAGGCGCCCGCGTCGTCTGTCTTGACGCGCCACGCTGACTGAGGGGCCGATGCAACAACATCCACATCTTGAAGTCACGACCGCTGTGAATATCATCTGTTCAGTTGATACTCGCACGGCGTTCGTTTATTTGAGATGGATGTCGACCCGAGTCCATCGCGAAGTCCATCGCGATGGAGATCGCGATGGAACAGCCCGTTCACGGGCTACCACCACGTCGATCGCGTTGGATCTGGCGATGGCCTCGGGTCAACATCCGTACACGTTGGGTGACAAGGCCAGGGCGACAGTGTGCTGCCACCCCGTCCGTGCCATCCACTATGCTTGATATTCAAGCGGGGATATTGCTGCATCAATGTCGCCTGCAGCTCCTGCTGATAACCCAAGCTCCAGCCGTCGAGCGTCTCCACGGCCAGCGCGATGAGCTTCTTGTGGCTGGGGCTGGCGCGGGCGCCGGATGCTGCAGCCGCGGGCCGCTTGGCCGTATCGGCTGCGGCAGTCATGTCCTGCACGCGCGATCGCCAAAACGGCAAGACTGGGGATGTTGGAGCGAGGAGGATGAAGAGGGTGGGCGAGGAGGATGTTAGGATGATCCTGACGAGGATGGAATTGCACTTGACGCTCAAGGGGGAGGGTACGAGGGGGGCGAAGATGGTGAGCTGGTAGGAGGAGGATGGTAATGAGGAGGAGGAGGAGGAAGAGGAGGAGGAGGAGGCTCGGGAAGGTGAGGTGCGAAGTGGTTTCGACCAACCCAAATCGTCCTCATCCTCGGCCTCAGATTCTCGGTCATCCTCGTCCTCGGATTTCTTGAAGCACTCAGCCCACACAGCTTGCCTGCGACGCATTGTTTAATTTAAGGGGCCACGGTCACGATTTTTTCAACTACAAGTGTTTGTGGTGGTCAGTTTGGGGTCCCGACACTTGGAGATAGATTGGCGGGTGTCCCTCAACATGTTGACGAATTGCTTGCTCGTGTCCGTGGCCCAGTTGTCTGCTGATGTCGATAAGTGCCACGTCGATTCCTTATCTTTGGCCACGGACAGCAGGATCTCCTGTATTAGAGGCCCACTAGCTAGTATAACTATTAAAACTAATGGTTCGGTTTTGATCGGCCCAGGTGTCCTTGGCAACAGGAACAGGGACGTGCTCTGAAACTTGGCGAGTGTCCTTCAATAGCTTTTTGTACTTTAAAAGGAGATCTCTGTCCAACTTGGCCTGCTTTGCTACTGCCGAGGTATATTGCAGAAAATCTGGGCCGACTATATACTTAGACCAGACAGCTTTCAGCGCTGATCTGTCGATCTCACTCCCGTCGTCGTCGCTCATCCGCACCGCCTCTGACTCGAGCGATGCCCGCTGTCTCGAGCCTCGATGGCGATATGAATGACGAGGTGGTTATCATGGCGACGCATCCGAGAGCACGAGCGGCGACTGTTGCGATGCGAGCGGCGGTGGCCAGTGACAGCAACGAGAATGACGAGCAAGGTTGCGAAGATGAAGGGGCATCTATAGATATGGAGCAGGATGCTGCTGGATGAGGTGGAGGGCGATGGGGAGGTGGAGGACGAGAGGGGATATTGTCACGAGGAGAAGGGGATGATGCTCGAGGGGAGAGTATACGATGATCATGATGATAAGGCGGTAGTGGATAAGAACCGACGATGACGGAACGTTTGAATGGCGTGAAGGGCGATGGTGACCAGGAGGAGAGGGAGGAGCCAGAGGCGGATGAGGAAAGAGAGCTAGAGCGGTGGCCTCGATGTTGTCGAATTTGCCCATCGCCACCTCACACGCGGTCTTGCGCGTGACCTTCTTGGGCGTCTGCAGCTCCTGGGCGCAGCAGGGGCGGTGGGAGGAGAGGGGGTGGGGGGCGCGATCAGGGGTGGGGGTGGGGGGGTGAGGAGACATTGGGTATGGTACCAATCGGACGAGTCCGACATCAGCCAATATTAGTGTTCTTGCGTGGGTTTCTAGATAAACACAACCCACCGGGGCAATCCGGCCACCCAGAGCACGTGCACGGAAACGCAGATGATACCCGAAACGCAACCTCCATCGCAATCTCCATCGCGATGGAGTTTGCGATGGAGGTTGCGAATTATTCACGTTACAGTGTCATTCCTCCGATCACATCCATATCCATCCTCTGTATACTGCATACCCTCGGACCCCCAGTCATCTCCATGAGGGATTGGTACCATACCTAGACCCCTCACCTCTTCCAAGCCACTACTGTTCACATTTCCTCCACCGTTCTCCTCCTCCTCCTCCTCCTCATACATTCCTCGTCTTCTCCCTTCTCCTCCTCCTCCTCCTCCTCCTCCTCATCGTCATCATCATCGCCCTCATCCGAGCCTCAGACTCACCGAACTAATCAAATCAATATGCATGTACACAGTGTGTCATCATCATCATCATCATCAGCATCAGCATCATCATCATCATCATCATCACCATCATCATCATCATCATCATCATCATCACCATAACCAGCATCATCATTATCATCAGCAGCATCATCAGCACCACCGTCATCGTCATCATCATCATCAACATCACCCTCACCCAAGCCTCAAACTCATTGGACTCACCGAGTCCCTGACCCGATATACATTGTGTTGTATATCGAGTACGCGCGTTCGCCTAGAACGCTTCCACAACAGTGAGATTGCTGCATGAAACCTATATCCTCCCTCGTCCTGCTCATTCGTTTACTCCTGGATCCTCATCCTATTGGTTTCCCCTCGGTGCGGTCCTGCTCCGTCAGGTCGCCGAGCGACGCGTGCGCGTCGCAGGTGCGGCTCCTGCTGCGACTCCTGCGCCTCGGCGCCGTGGGCGGGCGCTCGGACTTGATCGACAGCGGGGCGTCGTCGGAGTCGATGTCCGACGATCTCTGCCTCCTGCTGGCCGCCCGAGGTGCCGACGCCGCCCCGCGCGTGCTCCCGCTGCGCGACCTGGCGCTGCCATCGCCTCTGGTGCCGCCGCCCTCGATGTCATCAGCACGCCAGCTCGCAGACCTCGCAGCGTGGCTCGCGTCCGTCGCGAAGTCAGGCACCAGTGATGGGTCCACGCCGTCCTTCTGCGCCTGCTCGAGGCTCTGCTGGATGGCCTGCTCGATGCTCTCGGCTGCACCAGGGCCGCCGGCGTCGACGAAGCTGGAACCCAGCGGTAGTTGAGCGTCCTCGAAGTGCGAGACACCGTCCAGCTGCGTCTGCATCTCCTCAGGGTGTCCCTGCACGGTGGACGGCGCATCATCAGCACTGTCGACGCTATCACCGATGTTGATGACCTCGCCGCGATCGGGCTCGCTGGGGCGCTCGACAGGCGTGGGCGAGGCAACGACGGGCGGCCCGACCTCGAGCGGCATCTCGGCAGGCGCAGCCTCGGGCGCGGGAGCAGCAGCACTGGGCACCTCGGCGGCGGCGGCGGCCACGCGAGGCTCGGGTGCATCGACCGTGTCCTGGATTCTGTTCAAGAGCTCTCGCATGGCCTGCAACTCGGCGGCCTGCTCGGCGAGCTGCTGGCGGAGCTCCGCCTCCGTCGCAGCGCTCATGACAGCTCGGTTGCGCTCGAGCTGGCGGCCGAGCGGCGTGTCCCAAAACTGTTTGGGACGGAACGAAAACTCCAGCTTCCTGGAGGATCTCATCCGAAGCCAGAACGGCTGCACAGTGACAACGGATCGATGACAGTCGAGCTGACGCCCATCTGCCCTCACGAACGTCATTGATTCCTCATCCTCCTCCTCCTCCTCTCCTCCTCCTCCTCCTCCCTCCTCCTCCTCCTCCTCCTCCTCCTCCTCCTCTTCCTCCTCCTCCTCCTCTCCTCCTCCTCCTCCTCCTCCTCCTCCTCCTCCTCCTCCTCCTCCTCGTCATCCTTGCCCTCTTCGTCATCGCCATCCTCCTAGGTATCTTCGATGTGCTCTCAATCCTCAGTCACCCGAGCTTCGCACTCGCACAACGACTCACTACTGGCGCCCGAGACAGGCAACGCCAGGCTTCCAAGATAATATGAAGAGAATGTCTCAAGCGAGAGCCGCTATAAAATGATAAACGCGTGATCATATTATATGTGATGATGATGGTGATGCGATGATAATGTTTTGGGTGGAAAAATTAATGGTATACAAGAAACACGTGGCACACGTTATCTGATAACGCCCTGCGTTATCAGATAACGCTGCGTTGAGCCCGGTAACAAAACGTTATCTAGAAGACCCCTGGGCCAGGTGTTCTCCATCGGGACGACAGCGGGCGCGGGGCCGAGCCTGCGCGCTGAGCTCGCCGTGCTTGCTGAAGCGCCACCTCTCATTCACGCGCCCGGCTCGCCGAACCAGCGCCTCGGCCCTCTCGCCCTCGACCGCGCCGCGGCCCCAGGGTGAGGCGTCCGACGCCATCGCTGTCGAGCCCCACTCCGCAGCCAGGTCGCGCCGCACCAGCGGTAGCAGGCTCACAGCCCACCACAGCTCCCGGCGCGCTGCAGGCCAGAGGGCCGCGCGATCGTCACGATGAGCGTGGATGAAGCCATGCGCGGCCCCGAAGCAGGACATCATCTCCCCCCGCATCAAGGCAGCAAAAGTGAAGTGCCCCACCACGACCTCGACCTGCCAACCGTAGACAAGAGGTCGTCGAAGCAACTCTTGAACTCCAAGTCTCAGGCGCCAGACTCTGACAGGGTTGAGCGCGACGATCGCCTCCACCTCGCCAAAGTGCCAGCCCAAGCAAACGCCGCCCACGCTGGCCTCCACGCCATGCGCCGGCAGCCCCACCGCCTTCATGCCCGCGCCCACGGCGATCGCGGCAGCCTCCGCCTTCGCAAAGTCCTGCGAGAACGCCGCAAAGTTGTCCACGTACTGCGCGTGGCTGACCGGCGCGAGCGGCGGCGGCGGTCGGCCGTCGGCCATCCGCTGCGAGTCGGGCAGCCCCGGCACCCGTCGCACGATCTCCTCGCGCACGCTCTGGCACAAGCCCAGCGCCAGCGACCAGCCCATCGGCGCCGCCGCGAAGCACGGCACCACCACATCGTTGACGCCGACAGGCTGTCCGCTGCAGCGCGAGATACCCGCCTCCCCAGCCGCCAGAGACTTCATGCCGAAGAAGCGGGTCAGATCCGACGGCAGCGCCAGCGCATAGAAGGCGTCCGCGATGTCCACCTGTCCCAGCGCCACCGGCGTGGCCGAGTCCACCTCGATGGAGCCCATGGTCGCGCCCGTGGCCAGGTTCACGTCCTCGGGCCCGTCGAAGTGCGCGTTGGACAGTCGGCAGTCTATGATGGGCCGAACCTTGCCACTCTTCTTCCACGCCGAGAAGATGCCGACCTGCTCGGCGCAGGTCCGCTTGAACTCAATGAGCCCCCCGCTGGCGAGGTGCCTCACCAGGCGCGCGTAGTATCGTCGGTCTCGCAGCAGAGGATCGCTGTAACAACGTTTCACGCCACACTCCTCACGCTTCCTCCCTGCCTCCTCTTTGGGCAGGATCTTGCTCTTCAACCCCTCGGCGATGCGCGCGCCAACATCTCCGGCAACCTCCTCGAGGCCCCGCGGCCTGTGGCCTTCCGGAGGCACGGAGAAGAGGTCAAGCACGAGGGGCGCGAGGGTGGCGGGCTCCCCGCCGTGCCCTCGTTTGGCGAGGAGCTCACTCAGGGCCCCCTCGCCGCTCATGCCCTCGGGGGGAGGTCCCGCAGCCCGCGCAGCGGCGCGCAGGCGCTCGAGACAGCGCGCCTGGCCCGCCGAGGGAACCTCTGGCCCAGCGCCCGGTGGCACAGGGCCGCCCGCCATCTCGTTCAGCGTGTCGATCATGCAGTTCGCCCAGTAGTCGTCGCGACCCCGCCGTTCTGCACGTCGCCGCACTGCTCGACAAGGTCGGGCTCCAGCATGCGAAACAAAACTCAGTGCGTCAGCGGTCCCCCCACGAAGCCGAGGGAGCGGCGGCAAGTCGCGCTGCCGACCATCACGTGGCACCCGCCAATGATCAGTGGGCTGTCCTCCACAACTGTCGGCGCCCCAGCCCACTCCAGACGCCGCCCCCCCCCTCCCCTCCACGGCGGCCCAGGGGGCAGACCGCCGCGGGAGGTCCTCAGGCATCGGCCTTGCGCGCGAGGACTCTCTCCTCGCGCGCCTTTCGCACCTGCTTCATGACCTGGGCGTCCCTCTCCACCTCCTTCGCCACGTAGTCGAGGAGTTGCGGGTCCAGAAGCAGGTCCCCGAACTCCTTGTGCGCCCCCATGAAGATCGACGTCTCATCGTAGACCCCCGCGGAGCGGCCGCCCTTCCCGCGGCCCTTGTTCTTCTTGGCGTTGCCACCGCCCTCGTTCCCGTCGGCGACTCCGAGGCCAGCTGGACCTGCCTCCGAGTACGAGCACTCAATCATCTGAGCCTTGCGAATCAGCAGCTCGGCCCCTGCGAGGTTGGTGACATCCACTCCGTCGTAGGTCACCAGCAGCTCCAGCACCTGCATGATGAGCTCGTGCTCCTGCACGCCCCACATGTCCTTGTAGAGCCGTGAGACGCTCACCCACCACCTGTGATGTTCACGTGGCCGACGTGGCTCCGTCTTCTTGTTAAGGAACTCGGCCGCCCACTTCATCGTGCGTGGGCCTGGCACGGGGAAGTCGGGGAAGGTCTCCTCCTTCAGCATCTCTACGCCGTCACGCCAGAGCCGCCTGCGGCGGCCGCCCGCTGAGCTGGACACCTCCAGCAGCCTCGCGTCCGCGGCGGCCTCCCTCCCCTTGTACTCGTCCGTGCCAGTCACCGACACCAGGGCCAAGCAGATCCAGATGCCTCCGCCGACGGGATGCTCCATCAGCGCACGCTCGCCCAGGACGATCTCACTGCCATTCAGCGCGACCACGTCGCCGCGTGACAGCCCAGCACGCGTCTCCACGCTGACCCAGTGGTGGGTCACCGCCGCCACTCCTGCAGCCGCCACCAGCGCGCCCGCGCCTCCCGCGGCTCCTCCAGCCGCTGGCGCCGCTGCCGCCGGCGGCAGGGCCGCCGCCACCAGAGCCCCAGCCCCCGCGGGCGCAGCCCCACCAGCTGCCGCGGCTCCGGCGTCGCCGGCGGGCGGCATCGGCAGCAGCGCCGGGGCGCCGGGCGCCAGCACCGCGAGCCCGCGGCCGCCGCCTGCGCCGCCTGGTAGGCCCGCGCAGCAGCCTCCGCCTCGCCCCGCCGCCGCACCAGCTGCGCCGGCGTCGGCTCCGCGCGGAAGCGGTAGCACTGCCCGCGCGGGAGCCCGGCGGGGGGCGGCCAGCGGCCAGCTGCCCTGCGGAAGGCGATCACGTCGCCAGTCGCCGCCCTGTAGTCCTCCACGTAGGTGTCTCCGTCGGGCGACGTGATCACCACCTCCTCAGTCCCCAATGACGCCACCGCCCCGTGGCAGAGGCGCTGGTGCCAGAGCAGGGGCGGGGGCGCCGCGGGGTCGTTGAACAACGCGTACCCCCACTCCAGTGGGAGTCCCGCCATCCTCGCCCTTGGGGCTCTCGGCCGAACACGCGGCTGCTGCTGAGCGGCGGCACAGCAGGGCTCCGGCCACGCCTCCAAGCCCCGCCGCTGCCGCCAGCGCCGGCCAGCCCCAGCCCGATGACGAGGCCTCGGGCTGGAAGCGCCAGTCCGGCCCAGGGTCAGGCGCGCCTGGGCAGGGAGGGCAGCCAGGGCACGCCGGGCACTGCGGGCACGGCGGAGGGCGCCCTGCCCAGAGCACCACCGCCAGGCCCGCCTGGTGCACCAGGTCTCCCACCACGCCGAGCGCGAAGGGCAGCGCCCCGGCCATCCGCGCCGGCGCGGCCTCCGGGCGAACCTGTGACAGGGAACGGCCACACACGCCAGCGGTTGCTAGACGATACACGTGCAAGCACAAACATATACATCTAGATGTGGAGCCACGTGTGTTGTGCAAATAATTTGTGTTCGCAATGACTTGTCAACTCCACTGGCCCCACTTCGGCACACCCCTCAAACGTTTCGTGGCCCCATAAGGAGCTCCGATTAAGGACCCAGTGGGAAAAACGCATGGCACCGCCGCCCAATTTCGGCACACCCCTCACACGTTTCGTGGCCCCATAGGGAGCTCCACCCCAATGGCGACGTTCGCAGGCGTCCTCCCGACTCATGTCGTCACAACCTTCACACGTTTCGCGGGAGAAGGCTATACCGCGTGCGCTACTCGGAGTTTGCGCGCCGCCCTCTTTCGTCTCATCTCCCTCGCGGCACTCGCAGCTGCATATGGCTGGGTTCCTCGTCAGGCTAATTTTCTTTGCGAGGGATTATTGGAAACCTATGGTGTCTGATTAACGAAGGCGCGCATTACATTTGTTGCAGAGAATGAGGGGGGGGCGTCACCGGCCAGGCTGGTATCATACGAATTCATATCCAGGATGGACGATGGGGTAGAATCATTCGCAAACTGCAATACGAAAAGGTGAGCGGTTAAACCTCGGGGGGGGGGGAAGACCCTGATACTTTTTTAGATAGGAAACTATAGATTGCACAATATATGTTGTGCAATCTATGTGGAGCGGCGACGGGGCGGCGACGGCGGCAACAAGCGCGGCGACCGACAGACAGGCCCAGACGACGGGCGGCTGCGAGGCGGCGGAGGGGTGGCGACGGTGGCAGCATAGCCGCCAGACGGACAGACAGGACTAGCTCCCAGCAACAAGTAAGAACCACTAAGTGCAATCACTGTTTGGAGACAATGGGATGTTCGCTTGAGGCTTATTCGATGTTCATGGCCCGAAGTGCAAATCCGTGCGCCAGTTACACGGATGGGGAGAGGTCCCTCTTCAACGAGGGGATCTCGCCGAACACCTCGCTGAACTGCATGAGTATGCCTGTTCGTCTTCGTATTCTTGACTGAACCCTGGAATGATGTAAGCCAGTTCATGTTGAACACGGGACTCTCGCCTGAATGGCAGGCTGGTAGGGTGATCGTCCTTCAAGAGGGCGACATTGTCTTGCAATTGGAAGGCTTGTAGGGACTTGTGAGGAAGGGACCTGGGACAGGAAGGTGTATTGCAGAATCGCTGACGCATCTTGGGCTTACTCTGGTCCTTCTCCTCATCCTCCTCCCGCTCATCGATCCCACGCCACAGACAGGCCGATCTCCCTCACCTGGCCCGCACTTCCAGAGAAGCAAACTGGACGAACCAATCATTCGTTGCGCCACCTCCGAAACGAAACTCCGACTGTCGGAATGCCGCCGCTCTCCAAATGTTCGTGGGAACGTAAAGCTTGCGTTGCCTATTCCGCGAGATTGACACCAATCGTTGAAGACTCTTGGAAGACACTGGCACCCGCAAGAACGACCCCGCCGTCTTTCTCCATCAACACTCGTGCTAAACCCACCATCGGCACGCCAAACGCATGTCTGGCAACAGCCAGCAGGCCGCATCCGCCACCTTACGGTTGAGGCGTGGTAGAATGCCAAGTGCTGCCTGGTAGGGATTATGTCCTCTTCTACGGCGCCCCCCTCTTGCCACGCAGCGCTGCATGCACAGCCCCCCTCCCCCGAGACTCCCTCGGCGGCCCGACGCCTCCCAAGTGTGATTCCCGCTCACTCCCCGTGCCTTTCCTGCTCCTTCCTAGCTTCCCCGCTCTATCTCTCACGCCCGCCCTGTCGCCGCCATTTCGTTTCGAACTAGGGCCCTTGGCCTTAGAGCTACGCAGAGAGTTTCGCCGCGCGATTCCTCGACAAACGATATCAGCGATATCCATATCACAGTGGTAGCTTGGAGCGAGGCTCGCTATCCCGGCCCGCGGGGCCGTATACCCAAGACGACGTCCGCGACGTCGCACTCCATATTGGAATCGAGGCCCAGCGGCCTCCTCGCGCTGTTGCTCAGCGCCTACGCCTACGCCAGCGTCAGCGACGCCAGCGCCTACGCCAGCGTCAGCGACGCCAGCATCTACGCCAGCGTCAGCGACGCCAGCACCAACGCCAGCGTCAGCGACGCCAGCGACTACGCCTACTACGCCTACATCCCTGCCAGCTCCAACGCCAGCGTCAGCGACGCCAGCAACCCCATCTTCTTTCCCACCCTCAGCAGCGACGACAGCTACTTCTCCTACGCCTGTGTCAGCGACGCGGCATACTTCCTCTACGACGGTGTCAGCGACGCCACATATTTCTCCTACGAAGGTGTCAGCGACGCCACATACTTCTCCTACGACGGTGTCAGCGACGCCACACACTTCTCCAACTACGACGGTGTCAACGACGCCATATACTTCTTCTACGACGGTGTCAGCGACGCCACATACTTCACCTACGACGGTGTCAAGATGACGGAGTTCACGCACAACCAGTCAGTGATACCAAGCTGGAATGGAGATCCAGCGAAATGGCGAGATTACAAACAGGAGGTAAAATTGTGGAAACTCAGTGAGAACTGGGAAGTGACACAAAGTTTGGCTTCGAAGTTAGTCCTGCGTTTGACGGGTACAGCCAGGTCGGCTGCTCTCAATATGACGGAGCAGGAACTCCACCCGCCGCCGGACGACGGCATCGAGGATGCGAACGAGAAGAAGCGCGATCGCAACCAGAAGGGCATCGAGAACGTGCTAATGCACCTCGAGGCAAACCTAGGCCAGCAGAAGCCGGTGCAGAAGGGAGAGACGCTAGAAAAGTTCTTCGAGTCGACTCAGCACCATCGCCGCCGTGGAGAACGCATGACGGATTGGCTCGTGCGATTCGAGGCGGGACTACAGCAACTACGTGAGAACGAGGTTGACCTCACGACGCTTGACGACGTGGCCGGCTGGTTCCTGCCACGCAAGGCTGGGCTCACGGCCGAGCGCCGTGAGCGCGTCGTGGGCAACTTGCCGGACGAGCACTACTCATTTCAGCGCATCAGGGGCCTGCTGGTGCGCATGTTCCCCGATATCCATACATCTGAACGACACGCAAGCTTGCCGTCGCGATCGTGGCCGCAGCGATCAAACAGTAGTTGGCAGCGCTCACCGCCAAGCCGAGCACGTTCAGCCAACATCGCTGACGAGCCAGAAGACGAGCATGAGGACTCGGAGGACGGCGACGACAATGACACGGAGGCAGACGTCCAGGACATCGTGCGCCAGGAGCTCGAGGCTTTCAGCGCCGAGCTGGAGCAGTCCAATTACGACCTCGGCGAGGTGTTCGATCGGGACGACTCTGCCAAGGTGGAGGCTGCCGCGGCGGAGCTCGCCGCGATTCCCGAGGCCATGGCGACCATGCGGTCGGCCCGGGAGGCTATCAAGGGCCGCGGGAAGGCTTCGCCCAAGCGCCGACCCGCGGGCAAGCTACAAGGCCGCGTGGACCAGCGCAAGAAGAACTCCAAGTGCTGGGACTGCGGCGAGGCGGGGCACTGGACCGGTGACAAGGAGTGCCCGACACCAGGCGCTCGAAAGTTCGCCCCAAATTCTAAGCAAAAGGGCGGAGGACGAGGCGGCGGAGGTCGCTCGCACCGCCAGGCCAACATCACCGAGCAGGTCCACGACCAGAATCACGTGGAGTTCGGTGACGAAGAAGTGATTCTTCATCCAGAAGGTCCGATCACTCCGCCCCCCGAGACTCTGGTCTCCGAGCGCGTGGTACCAGATTTGCCCACCATAAACACCACCAACGCTGGCGAGAAGCCCAACGACGACGGCGTCGGCGTGATCGACACTGCCTGTCTCTTCTGCGTTGGCGGGCTCAGCTGGTACAAGCAGTACAAGGAGAAGCTCACCAAGATGGGTCTGGCCGACCAGATCCTGGAGGAGCCAGAGAACGAAGTCTACAGGTTCGGGAACGGCGGCACGCTCCCGAGCAAGCTGCGCGTCACAGCCCCACTCGTCCTGTGTGGACGCGCTGGTCGCATAGTATTCAGCGTCGTGGACAGCCCCACGCTCGGCCTGCTTATCGGCCGGGACTTCATTCAGCCGAGCAAGATCGACATCTCGCTCTGGCGGGAACAGATCCGCATCGGGAACCATTCCCAGAAGCTCATCACGAGCAGCGCAGGACATCCCGCGATCGACCTCCACCCGGAGGACTGGCTCGCCATCAAGGGCGCGGGCCACGAGTTTGGACCGAAGGCTGTCAGTACTAAGGGCATCGCCAAGCGGCCAGCCCCGAAGCCCACGGTCAACCTCACTACGAAGGCGAGCAACTTGCTCGAGAATATCACGAGACTCATTCCCAAGAAGGAGCTCAATGTACCGAGACGACTTCAACAGCGACGCGGCGGCAGCTCAAGGCTCATGGCCGCCGTAAGCTCTGCGTTGGTCTGCTGTTCGACGGCGGTCGCGCCGCCGACGTTTGCTCCAACAATGATTTCGGCTACTACCTGCATCGCCGAGCCCCTCGACGATTGCGTGGCCTGCGGCGCCAAATCCTATACAGACGGTTGCCACCTCGGGTTCTGCTCCGAGTGTGTTTTCGGCAACTCGGTCACGCTGGACATCGAGAACGACAACGACCCGAAGGAGGTCAACATCGTGGAGGAGGAGCAGATGAAGGTACGTCGGCTCAAGAAAGGGACAAGGCTGCAGCTGACCGCCGGCAAGCGGTCGGCCATCGTCACCAACAAGAGCGGCGTTAAGCCGCACACAGTCAGCCAGGCGCTCAAGGCTGACCTGGCCAAGTCAACTACGAGCTCGAGCGGAATCTCGAGCAACACCACCATCCTCTACGAGTGGTGCTGCAACCCTGACAGCAAGCTCAGTGCGAAGTGGACTGAGAGTGGAGGAGCTGCTGTACGTTGCGGTCTTCCTGGATACGACCTCTCTCGGAAGCCCATCGTCGAGAAGCTCGAGGACAATATTCGGAAGAACCTGCGGAAGGGCCAGAGTGCACGGGTCCATGCCGCATTTCCATGCACGCCATGGACCGCGTTGCAGCGCATCATCCTGAAGATCGACCCCCGCAAGGCTGAGAAGCTGGAAAAGGACCGGGAATATTCCGCGAGGATGATCGACCTTTTCCTGACGTCAATGAGCCGCCTGCGGAAGGAGTTTGGCAGCCAGCTCGCGGTCTCCTTCGAGTGGCCGCGCCATTGCGACGGCTGGGATCAGAAGAAGAACTACACCGCGAAGAAGCTGAAGGATCAGCTCCCGCGCATCATCGATTTCGATGGCTGCGCTCACGGCCTTCAGACCAGGAGCGGGAACGCGATCAAGAAGCCGTGGAGAATTATCACCGACCACTACGGGATCGACAACTCGCTGCACAAGCTTTGAGACGGCCTACACAAACATGTCGAGGCCCGTGGCAAGCTCGCCAAGGACAGCGAGAACTACACCGACAAGCTCGTCGCCATGCTGGTCAAGCAGCTTCGCAAGACGAACATGACCGAGCACCGCGAGGCAAACCCCGCGGAACCAACGAGACGGAGAGCCGCGAGGAGGACAGCGCCTGCCCCGGCAGCCCCCGCAGAGCCAGGCCTGACGGCAGCGGAGGAGCGGACGCTCAAGTCCGCCATACTGCAGCTCCACGTCAACACGGGGCACCCTGCCAACGACGCGTTGGCCCGGGCCATCCGAGTGACGGGTGGGTCCCAAAGAGCGGTCGAGATGGCACTCAACCTGCGCTGCGAAGTCTGCGCCGCCCATCGGCGACCCCTACCTCATCTACCTGGGAGAATCAAGCTAGATAGGGACTTCAGTGATTCAATTGGAGTGGACTTGTTCACTCTCGCCGACTACGCCGGCAATCAGTTGGTTTTTCTCAATGTGGTCGATCTCGCTTCTGGATTTACATTATGTGGTACAGTTTCTTCAAGACACCCCTCGATTGTATTCGCGAGGCTTTTGCAGGTTTGGATTACACCGTCTGGGGTACCACAACGGGTACTTTTCGATGGAGGAGGCGAGTTTGAGAGAGAGTTCTCAAAGGAACTCGAGGACATGGGCTGTCGCCTTATGACTACTGCCGCGGCTACGCCGCAACAGAACGCCACCGTGGAAAGGCACGGCGGCATGTGGAAGGTCCACGCCAGGAAGCTGACCGACCAGTTCAGCATCAGGTTCGATCAGCCCGCGAACGCCCACAAGATCCAGTGGCTGCTCGCCGCTGTCTGCTGGGCTATGAATAGCTCAATCAATGCCAGTGGGTATTCACTGGCACAGTGGGTACTTGGACGTGGACTTCAACTGCCCTATTGCCTGCTGGATAGCGCTGGGAGACTCTCGCTACACGAGAGAGTGGTCTCTGACAAGTCCTTCTCTGAGAGGATTGCCCCCATGAAGGCCGCCCAGACGTCAATCCAGCATCTGCGTTTCAACCAGTCCCTATCCCGGGCCTTACTCGCACGATCGCGTGCGGATGGAGCTCAGCACGCGTCGGATATCTATCAAACGGGGGACCAGATATACTACTGGAGGGGGAACGGCAAGCCTAAGCGCGAATGGGCTTTGCAGTGGCATGGGCCCGGCATCATCATTGGCTTCGAGGGCACCTCGAACGTATGGGTCAGCCATCGTTCCACCACCGTCAAGGTCAACCGAGGACATTTACGCCGCGCTACTGCCTCAGAGCTCGTGCCCTGGGGACAGGTACTCAACGCCGCAACGCCATGAACGGGAACCACCCACCACCACCGCCAGGACAACCACCAGCTGACCAGCCCCCACCTCCTGACGGACCACAGCCACCGGGACCAGGAGGAGGGGACGAAGGATCACCACATGAAGGAGGAGACTGCGGTGGAGGCGGATTACCACCATCAGACCAAGGAGGAGATGGAGATACATTCATCGACCTCACGGGCGAAACGCCGAAGAAACGCCCGCGAGTGGACAACGTTCCGCCAGCACTACCACCTCCGCCAACGACCATCAAGCAGCGCAACTTCGGCAACATCGAAGATGCTCCACACAATCGCCGCGCACATGCCACTCTTGAGTGGATTCGCCGACGGCAAGGAGATGAATAATATACGACCAGTGGGGGCGCCTCAGGCAGCGGTTCAGCACCAGCACCTTCGGGGGGAGATCTTCTGCCAGCGCCTCCAGCGCCTGTTGCTGACTCAGCTGCTGCCGCTGACCCCGACCCCGCTCATGACCCTGCTCATGAAGACCCAGATCGCGCTGGAGATCCAGCTCCAGAACCCATCGTGCAACCAGAAGTACATGACGAACAGCCTGAAGAACGTGATGGAACACGACTTCCACCACCAGGAGCTCGACGCACAGAAGCTGATGGACATTCATCGGATGCCGACAGCTCCGGATCCGAAGGTCTACGCGACTGGAGCAAGGCCGCGGAGGAGGAAGTTCGCAAAGAAGCCTTTGCCCGCAGACCACAACATCCTGAAGGACAACGCGGCAACAAGGCTGAGCGCCAAGCTCAACAAGAGGACGCACCTCGCGCCCTCGAACGTGACAGGCACGATCAAACAGACGACCGCAGCAAAGCCATCAAGCGCAAGGAATTCTTGGAGAGTCTCAAGGACGACCTACCCAAGTGCTTCAAGAGGCCGAAGGACACACTCAGGACCGACCTCTACTTGGACAACTATTTTGAGATCAACGACGACGATTTGCATTCGACCATCCGACTCCGGGAGGTGATGCTCACCGGAAAGGCCGCTGCTAAGGAGATCAAGTACGACAAGCTCTCCGCCAAGGACAAGAAGCTCATGGACATGGCCATGAAGGTTGAGTGGTCCAAGTGGACCGAGTTCGGGGCCTACAAGAAGCTACCGCCCAAGGAGTTGAAAGAGATCTTCCAGCGACACCCTGGAATACGACCAGTTGGTACCCGCTGGGTGCTCACGCAGAAGGCCGCCGACCTCATGAAGGCCCGCCTTGTCGTCCAGGGCTGTCAAGGGGACAAGTCCCAGATCCGTACGGACGCGCCGACCGGGTCAAGGGACGCGCTTTACCTCACGCTTGCTGCCGCCGCCCAGCTTGGCTGGGACCTCACGTCGTACGACGCGATGACGGCTTACCTGCAGTCGGGCAACATCGAGAGGCTGCTATTGCTGCGCATGCCAGCCAAGAACCCGCCGCCAGGCACATTGCCCGGCGAGATCGCGATGGCGACTGGTGCCATCTATGGTACCCGAGATGCCGGACGCCAGTGGTACCTCTACGCCCAAAAGGTGTTCCAGGAGCACGGCCTCATCGAGAGCAAGCTCGAGAAGGGCCTTTACTACTTCTACGACGACAAAGGGCTCGCTGCTATGATCCACTCCCATGTGGATGATTTCCTCATCGCCCAGCGCGGAAGCTCCAGCGAGTGGAAGCGAGTCATCAGCTCCTTGCAGAAAAGGCTGCACCTCAAGAAGGTAGAGGGTATCATCAAGTACTGCGGCCGGACAATCAACAAGATCAACGAGGAGTTCCGCATTACCCAGGCGACGGCCGCCGCCCAGGTGGATTTCATCGAACTCAACGCCCAACGCGGACGATCACCACAGGATCGTCTTACCACCTCGGAGGTCTCGGGATATCGTCACACACTCGGCCAACTGCTTTGGCTCGCAGTACAGACGCGAGTGGACATCGCCTGCCCGGTGAGCCTTGCGGCTCGCCGCACCAACACCGCCACCGTGGCCGACGCCAAGACGCTGAACAAGACCGTCGCTTACGTGCACGGGTCCGCCGATTTCGCCATAGTCATCAAGCGCAACAGCATCGACCTGCGCACTTGCACCATCATCTGTTTCAGCGACGCGGCCTTCGCCAATGTGGACGGGGTGAAGAGCCAGTGGGGCATGGCGAGTGGGCTAACTCACAAGCCACGGGACGTCGTGGCTGGACGATATGACTTGTGCCTGCCTGTGGCCTGGCATTCGGGCACGGTCAAGCGATCCGTGAAGTCGACGCTGGCCGCCGAGGGCTACGCCACTCTGGAGGGCGCCGAGTCGAGCACGTGGTTCGGCCAGCTACTTACGGAGGCCTACAACCCGAAGAAGACGCTCAAGCAGATCGACGACCTCAGCACCAAACGATCCGGGGAGATCTATAGCGACAGCAACGGCCTGGTGACGCACATCAAGTCTGACGTGGGTCAATCCACGGACAAGCGGTTCCGCATCGTGGCATCAATTATCAAGGAGACGGTGCACCCCAACAGCCAGCTGAAGCTCTCGTGGATACCTACGTGGAGTATGGTCGCCGACGCGCTCACCAAGATCATGGAGACCGGAGTGCTCCTCGCTTTCTTCGGGGCCAAGAAGTACAACTTTGGCACTAGGCAACCGCACGCCGCCATGCTTGCCTCAGTGCTGATGACATGTCTCGGACGCGTGAAGGCACAGCATCCCCCACAGGAATGGCAAGTGCCGATGTCACATTGGACCTACTACATGACATTCATTGCGATGCTCAGTGGGATCATGATTGGATTTACATTGTTCGCAGCGCTGTGGTTTGTGGTGCGAAAGGAGATATTTGGGCCAGGCGACCCCAATCCCATCCAGATCGGGACCATCAACAACACCAGCAGTGGGTCTAAGGCCGACCACACCGGGCACGCGGACACTACCTTGCCCGGAGTATATCCAGGATGGGATGGACGATACCTTGGACGTCGTAACAACGTACAGCCTACCATTCCCGAAGACGTCGACGGAGATGTCTACATGGAGCCGCCGATGATTGCCGTCGCAGCCCAGAGTTCATCATCAGCAAGCGGATCGGCAGCGCCAGCCGCACCGCCCCCATCACCGGACAGCTTCGCGCAGGGAGCGAGCTCTGCGCCATCATCGCCTAGTCCGCATCGCTCTGTCCGCTCGTTTTCTTTACACCTGGAGCCACATCGTGTGGCAGACTACGTTAGTCAGAATTGTCTTACCAGCTCGTTTTCTTTACATTTGGCGCCACATCCTGTGGCAGATTACGCTAGTCCGCATTGTTCGAAGCTTTATTCGGTGTGCACAGTTTTTCTTTTATGTGGTGACGACCACACTATTGAGATTTTATCTTGATAAGATAGCGCTATTTGAGTTTTGTCGCATAGCGATCGGACTCGCGCCGCTGTTTGCTTTGAGAATTTATGTATTTCTTGCCGGTGCGTGTAGCAGCACCCGTTAAATGCCCTGGGGCAGCCGGATAGCATGCCGACAAGGCCGTTTGCCTGTGTTTGTTTCAGAGCGCTCTGATTAATGAAGTGAGCTGCGATCGATGATCGTCGCTCGACGGCGCCGCGAGCGTCAATCAGGAGGAGTGTGATTCCCGCTCACTCCCCGTGCCTTTCCTGCTCCTTCCTAGCTTCCCCGCTCTATCTCTCACGCCCGCCCTGTCGCCGCCATTTCGTTTCGAACTAGGGCCCTTGGCCTTAGAGCTACGCAGAGAGTTTCGCCGCGCGATTCCTCGACAAACGATATCAGCGATATCCATATCACACCAAACACTCCCCAAAACGCGCGAAGGCTTCCAACACGGCCAAGGACGGCGACAGTATTTCCAAAGCGTTCAATGGTGCTCGGTCCTCGCTTTGAATCAGCAACGCCGCGCTCCACCTTCCCTCCCGCGTCCCCCCCCTCCAACGGCAATAGCAGCATGCGTGTTCGCGCTCATTTCCGGCACATCCCTCAGGCGTCTTGTGACCCCATAGGGAGCTCAACCGACGGCACCAGTGGTTCAGGCCGCATGCGTGTCCGCACCAATTTCCGAACACCCCTCAAACCTGTTGGGGCCCCAGAGGGAGCTCCACCGACGGCACCAATGGCAGATCCCTGGTGAGTTACTCTGTATCCGCGCCCTCAGGGCCACGATGCATTGTGAACTACGCTGGATCCGCGCTCTCAGGGCGACGATCCATCGGAAATCACATTGGCTCCACGCTCTCAAGGCGCAAATCCTTTGCGACATTGCACGGAATGGCCCCAGCTGGTTTCTGCATTCATGCCTGGGGCAGGGGGTCCGCCACAATTCCCAAGGGCCCTCAGATAAGATAGAAAGCTATCACGTTGCAATCAGAGCGGCCGATGAGACATACATACATAAAGCACGCCAGATAAGGAACGGAGGGACTTTCCTGGCCACGGCGAGCCGCGGCAACGGATATGTTCCACGACCTGGACCTAAGGAATATCACGGAAACCAGAGCCCCTCCAGAGCCCCAAATGGCCCTCAATTCAGCGTCTTGACTGTATCACCTTGGGACCTAAGCAGCCGATATGATATTATGGGGTAGCAGAGCCAAGAGATCCTGACCACCACCCATCGTTGTCCGAAACCTCTGAGACCGCGAAATTAGCGGCGGGACGAGGAAGCGCCAGGACAAGGTACCACAATCACATTGCCGATCCACTCGTCAGTCGTCAGTGTGAGGAGCGCAGAAGTCAAGAACCAAGAGTGGAGCGATACGAATCATCATCCCCAAAATGCATCGAGGAAACATCAGGGGAAGGGAAAAAGGAGGGGATCGCGAAACGTGAATGAACCTAACAAGCAACAAACAAACTCCCACTTCACTTCCCTCCCTCGCCCGGCTCGGCTCCATCAGGCCACAGACCTACATTGGCCTCCTTCAACACAATCTCTGCTGGGGAGGATGCCCCCGGTCCGCCTGAGGGTGATCCGCTGACGCCCTCCCCGAAGGGCGTGGCCCGAGTCTAGGTAGGGAGGCGACGGACAGAGCCGCGAGCAAGGGGGCGATCGGAGGGGTTTCCAAGGCAAGCTCGGCCTGGCACTCCGCCCGCTCACGTTCCCTGAGGCTTGCGACGTACACCAAGCAAACCTCGCGCGCTTCTGGCTCCTGGGCGCCAGCCGCCAGCACCTCCAGCCGCTCCCACAGGTCCCAACCGTCGCTACCAGAAGGTTCCTTGCTTACGGTCCTGGCTAGTGTGACGAGCCCGTGAACCCTCGAAGGCTTGTCATTGGCTGGGTGTTACGTCGAAGACTGGCGATTTTGTGGTTCGACCTCTGGTTCGCTACATCACTGCTTGTCTTAATCCCGCCAGCCCTTTAGGGCGTGAGTGGTCTGGCGCGTTTCTTCCCACCTGCTCCTCATTGATATACACTCCCTCCCCCACTCGACTGGCGACAAACCGCGGACACTGCAAGCCCCACCGCACACTGCGGCAAAACATGGACCGTGCACGGGCGCCCCGCGAGCACTTTGCAATGGTCTTTGACAGGGACGGCGGGGGCTTCTCATAGTGTCCGTTCCTTGCAGGCCTACCAGCCCTGTCCAAACAAGACAAGACAAGACAAGACAAGACAAGACAAGACAAGACAAGACAAGACAAGACAAGACAAGACAAGACAAGACAAGACAAGAGCCCGCGTCGAGGCACCTACGAGGGTGCGGCGGGAAAGCGCCGGGGCGCCGGAATAGGCTGGCCGCTCAGAAGCCGGGGTCGGGAAATGGCAGCCGGGTCGGACAGATGGGAGAGGGTGCTGGAGCCGCACTCGGAGAAAAAGAACCACACGTACCGCCACAGCCGGATACACTTGACCAAAGTCGGGACCATCGTCGGAAAAATGGAGACAAGAATCGGGGCTGGAGTCGGAGAGATGGGATAGGACCTGGAGTCTGAAAAATGGGACCCAGAGTCGGAGCCGGAGTCGGAGAAACGAAATGGGAGAACCGGAGTCGGAGAAATGGGACCCGAAGTCGGAGCCGGAGTCGGAAAGATGTGATGGGAGAGCCGGAATCGGAAAGGTGGAGCCGGAGTCGGAGGGATGTGATGGGAGAGCCGGAGTCGGGAAGACGGGATCCGGAGTCGGAGCCAAGGTCGGAGAGACAAAGAACTGCCGCCAGAGTCGGGGAATCGGGAGTCGTGTCAGCGAACTGATCGGGAGTCGTGCCAGAGTCGGGGACACAGCAGCCGCAGTCGGGGAGACGGGGTCGAGAGTTGGAGCTGGAGTCGGAGGGGCGGGAACCGGAGTCGGAAAGACGAGAGCCGGAGTCGGACAAATGGGACCAGAGTTGGAGAGAGACGAGTTGGAGGTGGTGAGGTGGGAGCCGGAGTTGGAAAGACAAGTCTGGGCACCACATATGGTTAAAGTCTGCGCACAAACCCTTCCTCGAGAGTTTCCCACGCCGTCGTGGAAGCAATGGAAAATAATTGCGTTGGTGTCATGGATGACGGAGAGGACGGTGACGTCATGAAATCTGGTAAGATTGTCGTCGTCGTTGCGTCGTCGCACACTGCACACAAATACTGTCGCAAGTCGTGAATACATCTAAGTTTTGGCCGCCCTGTTCTGCGGGTGGCGTTGTATCGGAGGTCTAGTTCCGGCGTCCACTTTAAAGCGAGGGTCGCCCATTCGGCGGCCTCCGTTGTTGCCAGGTGTTGCACCCATCTCCATATCCGTCGTCGTAGTAACGTTCTCCAGTCATCGATATTGAGCCGTTTCAAACACTCCTCCGCGGCACGCGTGGATCGCCGGATCCAATCCGCCCATGGTTCTTCAACTTCTCCCTGAAGGATACCATTTGTCGCCGAGGAAGGCGAAGTAGCGTCGTGATCGTCGTCCTCGCTGTATTCGGCATTGTTGTTGTGTGAGCCGACGCTGGCGCTCTTCTCAGACGGCACGTCGGTGTCGAGAGGGTGTTGCTGCAGCGATCCGGCGGCGTTGGTCATGCGACGCGGCATGCGCACGATCATCCATAGCATTTGCCGCTGAGTCTTCTGTAGTCGTTGCTCCACTTGTTTTGTCGTGGTCCATGCTTCGCACCTGTATACAAGAAACCGTCAGGGTGATCGTTCCATGGAAAAGTCTGAGTCGTCCGTTGAGAGAGTAGCGCTTGTTTGTTAGTTCAGACTTCAATGCGTGAGACTTTCGCCATGCCGTTGCGATGCGGTTATCTACCTGGATCGCATGATACTCGTCGAACTGCATTTTCCGTCCCAAATACTTTGTGCTCTGATAGTGCTGTAAGATTTCTATACTCGTACCATTGACGTCAACACGCGTTGGTGGTCGTCGTGATCTGGACGGCCGGTGTCCGTTGTGCAGAACCTTTGTCTTGTCTGGGTGGAGGCAAAGCCCGGCCTTGTCTGCTTCTATGCTCATGTCCCCCAACATTGTTTTGACTTGGTTAAGCGTTCCAGCAACCAGGAGAATGTCGCCGGCAAAGCGTAGATTCGTGAGGCGGTTGTTTGTGTGAGTTTCTCAACAGATACCCATGTTCTTCGAAACCCAAGTTTGCTTCACCCGCCGCATCACGTGTTCGGAAACGCAGTTGAACAACAACGAACTCAGCAGGTCGCCTTGTTCTGTCCCGCGTCGAATTTCAATGGCTCGGCTATTACGGTCGGTCCTAACCGATGCAGTTTGGTGGTGATACACCTTCGATAGCAATTGCGTGTACGCTGGTGGTGTGCCTTGCTCTGTCAGTGCTTCCCAAATGCTGCTGTGTGTTACGCTGGCGAATGCCTTCTTGAAGTCGACTGCCGCAACGTACAATGGGATCCTCCATTCGTCTGCGATTTCTTGTCAGATGGTGGTCGTGAAAAGGTGGTCTGTGGTCCTGCGTCCGTGTCTGAAGCCAGCTTGGTCCGGACTCTGTTGGCCATCAAGAAATGGATAGAGTCGATTGTTGACCAGTCTTGAAAACAGCTTGTAGAGCATTGGGATGGTCGCGATTGGGCGGTAGTTTTGTGCTTGTCGTGGATCTCCCCTTTTGTGCAAAACCTTGATCACGGTGTGCTGCCAGCTTGTCGGCGTTGGGGCTTCTGGTAGTAGGGTGTTGTTCATCAGCAAAAATAGCGCTTCGTGCAATGTGTCGCCTTCAGGCTCCAACATCTCCGCGACGATTCCGGCGCAGCCGGGTGCTTTGTTGGTTTTCAGCTGTCGCAGTGCTGTGTGTAGCTCTTCTGTTGTGAACACTGGAACAGCTTCTCGTGGTAGACCTTTGATGGCGTCTGGCAAGTCATCGGCCTGCTTGTGGATGTCGTCGTAAAGCTGCTCGTAGAAAGTGGCAAACACGTCTGCGATAGATTGCCGGTCGGAATGGTCGTGCCCGTCCTTATCAGTCATGCTTGGAATGAACTCCCTGCCTTTGTTCTTCAAGTTTCTGTAATCAATCAAAATGCGTTTCATCGTGCCTCAGCGGGTTGCTCGTTTGATTGCTCGGGCCTCCTGGCGGATCCGTTTGTTGAGCTGGCTTCGGATTGTCGTCTCCGTGGTCGGTGTGTCGCGCCGTTGCCGCAGTAATTGCGTCAGCGCAACGTTCGATGAAACAGCGGTCGGGAAATCATATGTAGAAGAGGGCTGGACTTGGGTAAGCGCGTCTGCCAACAATTGTTCTAGTTGTTCGCACTGTAGTTGGAGCCGGGCGTCGAGCAGACGTGAGCCTCTGATTGTCTTATCGAGGTGCTGCTTGTACTCAGGGACATTTGGCGGTGGCCAGTGGGGTCGTTGCCGTCGTTGCCGTCGGTCACGTCTGCTGTCTGAATGTTGCTCGTGTTGGTCGTGGTCAGCGTCCGCGCGTCGAGCGGGTACATTGCACGTCATGCGTAACGCACGGTGGTCGGATCCCAAACCTAATGCTGGTGTTGACTCGCAGTTCACAGTGTGGTGCCACAGCCGCTTGTCAGCTAAAAAGACATCGATTTGGTGTCGGACATTTTTTGGCGATGTGTATTTGTACATGCCATCGGGTTGTTTGTAGAAGAACGTGTTCATAACTCTGAAGCGTTGGTCCGTTGCCCTTTGCTTCAACCATTGCCCCCGTGAGTTCATAATGCCAACTCCGTGCTGCCCAATAATACGCCCATTGTCATCATCGGTTCGTGCGCCGACCCGGGCATTGAAATCACCACCAATAATTGTCACTAAATTGTCACTGCGTGCTTCTTTGTGTACTTGCGCAAGTTCGTCATACAATTTCTGTACATGTTTGTCGCCGTAACCTCCATAAAAAAAGTACGCCGATACCAAACGTAATTTCATACTTCGCACCACAACGTCCGCATAGCACATTCTTTCGCTGACCCTCTGAAATCTGAAAACTCGCCGACCCCATCGTCGGTTGACCAATATGGCAACACCCCTGCAGTTTTTTGTGTAACCAGAGCCCATGAATGTATGGCCACATTTCGTCTCCCATACTTCCTGCTCCTCTGCACGCCAAGTCTCGCACAACATAATGAAGTCCCAATGGATAGTATTGGCTTCCTCCAACAATTCCTCAATCCGTTCTTCATTGCATGAACTACGAGCGTTCTTGTGGTATATCAGCAATCCAATTGCCGTCGTAACGATGCTCTCTGGTGGGTGGCTGTCTGCTACGGCACTGGTCGGGTTGCATGGTGGTGGATGGAGTCAGAGCTTGGTGATTGGAGGTGGACTGGTTGAAGTTGCAAGTCTGCCGGTGGAGGTCAAAAGCTGGAGGTGGATGGTGGTCGGCGCTGGGATCCGGAAGTTGATGGTGGAAGGTGGACTGGTTGAGGGTGTGCGTCGATGGGTGGAGGTCGAAGGCTGGAAGTGGGTGGTGGTAAACGCTGGGAGTCGGGACTTGGTGGTTGGAGGTCGATTGCTTGACCTTGTGAGTCGGAGGGTGGAGGTCGAAAGCTGCATATGGGTGTTGGTGGATGCTGATTGTCGGAACTAGGTGTTTGGAGGTCGACTGGAGACTGTATCGAGGCATGCTGGGCGTCGGACCCTGTTTGGCTAGGGTGGGATTTCGCACGTCGCTGCTGGAGGATGCACTGTGGGACGTCGCCAGACACGTCGTTGTAAGCTTTTCGTCCTCCGCCTTTTCCTCTGAATGTTGAATGCTGGAGATGGGATGCTGAATGTTGGATGCTGAGGTCGATAAGTGGAGGTAGAGGTGGAAAGTCGGATGTAAAATTCTGGAATAATGCAAATCTGTAATGCAAATTCTGGAGGTCGGAGGTGGACAGGGCTGGCCTACCAGCCCTGTCCAAACACAATGCAAAATATGCTTGGCGGCAGAATCTGAACGTGCGCGGGCCCCCCACGTAGCCATTTTGCATTGGTTTCTTCAAAATGTCCGCTCTGCGCAGACCCACCATTCCTGTCAACACAACATGCAAAGTACACCGTGTGGCCGAAGCTGGTTCATGCGCGGGCGCCCCGCAACCATTTTGCTTTGGCATTGGTGTTTGACAGAGGGGGCGGCCAGAGGGGTGCCCTCATATTGGCTGCTCTGTGCAGGCTCACAGTCCCTAACAAAAAACATACAAAATGCACGGTGCGGCAAAATCTGGATCATGCGCGGACGACCCGCGATCACTTCGCATGTGTGGTTGACAGGGGCGGCCGGGATGCCCTCATTTGGTTGCTCTGCGCTTCCGATGGGACTCATGCGCTCAGTGCTATCGGGGCCCCAGGCTCGGATGTGCTGCCTATGTGTTGGGAGGGCGGGTGGGAATGCGCGACGCGGGTTGCGGCTTGGGGTCGCTTGACCCCTCTCCCGTACCCCCTCCCCATTGGTCTGGACGGGGGGGCGCGAAGGCTTAGAGCATCCAAGCCATGATGGCTCCAACAGGCCCCAAGGAAGCCCGAGATTGCTTCCACGATGGGTCAAGATAGCGCAAGATCGCTCAAGATAACTTCCAACATGATCCAAGAGGTCCCGCGACCGCTCCAGGACGGGTCCAAGTGGCAACGAAGCCTCCCAAGGAAGCCCCCGAGAGGCCCAAACACTTCGCCATTTCGCCTTCGCGTTTCCGATGGGCTCTTGAAGCCCCAAGGCAGCTCCAAGAGGGCCCACGATAGCCCCATGAGTGGCGCAAGAACGCCCCAAGAGCGCCCAAGAGCGCTTCAAGCCCGCCCCAAGAGGGCCTCAAGAGGCGACTTGTCGGGCTCCAAAGAGGCAGCGCTAAGGAAGAAACCCCCTTCGCCCAATGCTAACACAATTAAGCAACCATGGTTTGTGCTTTTATTTCGGCATTTCAGGGGCATCATGGCTCCAAGATGGGCTCAGAGAGCCCAAGATTGCCTCCACGATGGCTCAAGATGCCCCACGATGGCTCGGGATGGCCACCCCTTTTCCTCCAGAAGGCCTCACGGTACCCCCAAGACGGCCCCGGCAAAAATCCCTCAGGTAAACAAATGTTAATGTGTCCTGCTCGCCATGGATTTCTGGGGCCTCAAGACGGCCCCAGTCAATCAATTGATGCGGCTTACTCCAACAACGACTGTGGACTGCTCTTGGTCATGTTGGACTGGGCAAAAGCTTTTGACCGATTAAAGCCAAGCTGCATGTGTGAAGCCCTACGCCGCTTTGGACTCCCAGCTGACATGGTGGCCATGATTGGGTTTATGTATTACGCTCGCTATTTCAATATTGTGGACCACGCAAGGAACTCTACAGAAAGACAACAGGGAACTGGAATTGCTCAGGGCTGCCCCCTGACATTTTCTGTGCTCATTGCAGTTCAATCAATGATGCTGCACGACGCGCTGAAAGATATTCAGTACGACCCCGACCCAGAATACGTTGTGGCACCGGATACACTGTACGCGGACGACACACTTCTAGCTTCGCGGAGCAGTGTCAACCTCCAGAACATGCTGAACGCGATCGTGACTGAAGGCGCAAAATACGGCATGGAGCTGAACTGGGAGAAGGCACTACAAATGCAAATTAACACACATTCAAGTATATGTCAGCCGGATGGGGGTGATATCGAAAGAGTACGAGACGCAGTCTATTTGGGTGGGCTTATTACGCGCGACGCAAAACAGCAGCAGAATTATCGCGCAGACTGGGAGAAGCGACTGGGGCACTCAAGTCGCTATCTAAGATTTGGTCGCACTCTTCAATCGGTTGGAAGCGCAAATACTATATTTACGACGAATTCGTTCTCAACGAGCTTTTATTAATCGTTGGATTACATATGGCTCTTAAAAGCTGACCGGCAGCGACTGGGCGTTTTCCGTGCCAAATGCGTCAGGCGTTTCTTGGGCACTTCGTGCTCGTATTTCTCGAGAGTGGTGAATAACGCAGACAATCGTCAACGAGCTGGCACAACGCAGCTTTCGGAAACACTGTTATCAAGACAAGTTAAGCTGTACAAGAAGATCGCGGCATTCTCCGGCACCTCCCTCGCGCGGCGCGTACTCTGCAACGATGAGGTGACACCGAGGACATTCATCTCCAAGCGGAAGCGCGGCCGGCCGCGGCAGCAATAGGGCCAATAAGTACATAAACTGACACGTTGCATGTAGCTTTCCCTCCGCGACTTCCCCCTCTCCCCCCCTGCCTCCTCCAAGCGTGCTGAAGCGACACGCTTCCGCGGCGCATCCCACGCATGTTTCTTTCTTACGATGAGCAGCCAACCGCGCTGTTTTCTGCCTACGCGTCCTGCCGGATGTTTGGTTTCCTTGCAAGACGGCTCCAAGATGGCACAGGAGAGTTCCGAGAGGGTCCAAGGCGGCCCCAAGAAGGTCCCTAGAGCGTCCCACGAGGACTGCCAGGACGCTCGTAGGGTACTGGCAAGGTGTGCCCAGTAAATATACTAAGAGGCTCCCATACCGAAAGACCCGCGAAGGTTTTTGTGGTTAACTCATGGGCTTTTTTTTCCAGGCGGATCCCGATCTTCGTTTTGACGGCTGCCCCCTCCTCCCTCCTCGTTACACTGCGTGCTCCCACACCTTCCTGATCAAAGCAACTCACCTGGGCATCCCTTGTGGATGGACTGGTAGGAATATGTTTTTATTTTGTTCTGCGGCCCGCAAGGAAAAGTCTAGAGGGCGCGTCAATCAGGCTAACTGGGGCACAGAGCCAGATAATTCGTGCAACATGCAGAACAAATTGGGGAAAACGGGCAGAGCGGGAAGTGGCGACAGAAGACGGAAAGAGGAACGGGGGGGGCCTCACTCACCGAGCACCGCGTGCTCGAAGGCAGAACTCCACTGACTCAAGCGACGGTAGACATGGCGTGAATCCCACGTGGCAGCTGTCACCCACCGGGAAGGGGGAAACGTCGTGTGGAACCACTTCACAATCAACAGCGTCCGAGGCACGTCAGGGGGGAACTGCGGGCAGGTGGACCACCTGCGCACCGCGGATGGAGTGCCGCCCGGGCAGACCCACGCACCATTGTGGGATCTATACGCAGTGCTGTGAGAGGTACACCTCGCCCCCAGGAGGTGACTCAAAGGTATTAGGCCGGAGCCGCAATGCGGTGAAACATGCCCTTGACGAGTAACGGCCACCTCGGCGGCATTGACCCGTGGGGGCTTCTGCCTGTGGAGCGTGCCTTGTGAACGTCGCACGTAGTCGGTCCGCCACCGCAGTCGTCGAGGGCGTCAGGAGGAAGAGGGGGAGGCGCAGCCGATAGCCGCAGGACGTTTGAATACAAAGGGGAGGAGGAGCCAGGCAGTGACACCGCCTGTCGAGGACCCAACACTCAAAGTCGGTATGTCGTACTGGTAGGAATACGCGAAGCGTCAAGAATTCCTGGCCTCGGCTAGGCTCCGAGCTCACGCCCGAATCAGAGGTGATGCTGATTCAAAATTAGATTCGGCTGAAGCCTCCCCCTTGGCCCTTGCGGTTTCTCTCTGGGGCCCGCTTTGAATCCCCGTCCTTCTGCAGGACTCGGCTACTCGGCCATGAAACTTGGATGCAATGACTTCGAAGCAAGACCCTCAGAAATCCTGCAAGGGGAGGATTGCTGATGGCTCGTGCTACCACGCCATTCACCTACACTGGGACACAGCAGGAAGAACCTTAGCCAAACTCTACGAGGAGGGACATTTGAATACCTCTGTCTCAGGCCCCAGGGACTCCTCATCCATATATGCTGCACAGCCCAACAAGCGGGTTCTCACGAACGTCAAACTTGATGAGCCCTTCTAGTGCCAACTTCATCACCATGGAATGCAATGTGACACCATGTATATGTAAAACTAAAGTAGCGGCAAGCAAACATGTCGTTCTCGTCCGGGGCCTTCCCATTGGTCCGGGGTCCGATCCTGGGCGCTGATGTGCCCCCCCAGGATCCGGGGCCCTTGAGGGCCCCCCCACCGCCCTGCGCCGAGCCTTCCCCCTGTCCTCGCCTATCCCTCCTCGCACGGTGGCCGACCGCTGCTGTACTGGCTCGACGCAGGCCTTGAGTCGCATCGGCTTGGAAAGGTCCCCCGGCGGCAGCGCCGCCCCCAAAAAGATAGATCCCTGCGGGACCTGGCCTCCTGAAAGCCGACCTCATCAAGCAGGAGGGCTCCCAGGGGCCCAATATCTATCAGAGGATCTCAAAAAGCCCGTCGTTACTAGTGCGTCCTTCGCAATATATTCGCGTCGTACCATTTCCGCTGGGCTCAAAAGCTCATCCTTGGCAGGGAACTGAAGAACACAGATCTTGACTGATTCCTGGTTTTCTCCAGGGTACCCTTCAGCTGCGAAGCAGGGGTAATGAATGGCCGGCCCGCTCGACCTCAGCCCCTGGAGAGCAGAACCGGCTCAACCTGCACCTTGGCAGGAAAGTCCTTCCAAGTACGTTTCTGGGTGGGACGGTCAAAACTACTGAGGCCGAGCGCATAAACCAAAAGCGAGGCCGACCCAGCTTAAATTTGTGATCGTGCCCCACATACAAAACAAAAACACATTTCACTACACACCCCCAACACTTCCCATCATAATTGGGGCGGCGTCATGGCTGAAGGTGGCGGACATGGTGTGACAGCGGCCGTGTGGAATGCAGCGTGCGACCTTGCACCACGCTTCCAGACACCGTTTTCGGTAGCCTGGCCTCCTGGCCATTGTTGGAAAGATGTAGCTGCTCCTCTCCAGGGGACGCCCAAGCGAAGGTGGACTGTAGGCCACAGCCCCGCGGATGATCGCGTTCGGGTTCTTCTCCAGCGCCCATATCAGCACCTCCGGCGGGGCGGGGAGAAGCCGCTGTGACGGCACGCGACTGCGATTCGCAAGAAGAGGAGGAGGAGGAGGAGGAGGAGGAGGAGGAGGAGGAGGAGGAGGCCGAGCAGAGCAGAGCAGAGCAACGCCAATGATCCGATGGTGCGATGAGCCCGAGACTACGCCACCCTGCAGGCCACAAGAAAACCCAAAAAATGATCAGGCGTTCGAGAACCACTTGGGGGCTCGATAGTATGTGGGGCCCTGCAGGAGGATACCACTGGCAAGAACGAGACCCCCCTTTGGAGACTCCTCGGGGGCTCGCCTATGCACTCCCACGCTGTGCAGAACCGAAGGCAAACGACTCATAAGCTTGCCCCAGCACGTTCGCATTAAGACTCTCGGCGCGGAACCGTCCAGACCTCCGTGGGTCGCGCGGGCGCCGCGGCAAGGCCCTCGCCCAGAGAGCTAGCTCTCGGCCAAGCGCAGCTGATGAGGAGCCTCGGAACATGTCCAGAAACTCTCGGCAAGGAGGAAGGCCTGAACGGGGGCTGCACGGCAGAAAACCCCTACCCCCAGGGCCCCTGAGGCAAGCGTGAGGATCGGAGCCGGGGCACGGGCCTGGAGGGCGAAAAGGGGATCATCCTGTAGGTGGTCCTGGAGGAAAAGCTCGGCGGCCCTGCGAGAACCGCCGGTTGCAATCAGGCGAGCCCTGAAACCACCAGCGCTCAAAGATCTTCCTCGCCCCTGGGGCCCCCCTTCCGCAGTCTTGCCGTTGGCGCCGAGCTCCCTGAGGAGTTTCGACGCCTCCCTCTCCAGCGCGCCGCGCGGCGGGGGCCCTGACAGGTAGTGCACCTTCTTGCTGGTTTCCTGGCTGTTGCCCGCCGCCTCCAGAGTCTTCTGCGCGGTCTCCATGAGCGCGATCTGCCACTTGTCCCATGTGTTGGCCTGCTGCTGAACTCCCAACATGCTCTGCAACTTGAAGCGGTCGGGCTTGTTGGTCTATGTCGAACCAGCATGCTTTGATCCTGAAATGCCTGCAGTGGGCGGCCAAGGTGTCCAGCGCCGTCGGCGCCATAATCACCTTCTTCCAAGACTCCTGGAAAACAATGTCCGCGCCCTCCGTGCAGGCCCGCTTGAATGCTTTGAATGCGTGTGGCCAGGGCGCCCCGTCTCCTGCAGCACCCTCGCGGACGGCACCTCGGCGCCCGGCAGTGCGCGCCAGTCGCCCCGGCCAGCTCGCGCGCGCTGGCGAGCGCGAGTCTGGCAAGCACCACCCGCAGGGCCGCCGACGCGCCGCCCCCGCCGACCTTCTGGTTCCCGTGGCCTCCCGGCCGAGGGCCCGCAGCAAACTAGCCTGATTGGCGCCCTTCGCGTCGCCGCTGCCCCCCGTCGTCTTGCGCCCGCTGGCCGCCCAGGCGGGCCCCTCCATCGCCGCCGCCGAGCACGAGGGTCAAGTCTTCGATATGGACGCGCGCACGGACATGGATGGAGGCGCAGCTCTGCAGCAAAATGAGCTTCGCACAAGCCACAGTCGGAAGGGCGTTCAGGGGCGTCGGGGTCGAGGGTCGCGCTAAGCTGCCGCTTGCAAAAGCCCGAAGGGAACGAGTCGAAAACGCGGTTGCAAGCGCAGCTGCGGCTCTGAAACCTGCTGCAGCAGACGAAGCACGCAGCCCCCTGAGTAGCCTCTGCCAGGAGAGTCTCGAAGCCATGGGCCGCGCGAACACGCATCTACCGTTGCCTATTAATCAGAAATCATTTCCCGCAGTCGCGAACCGCGCAGCACATAGCCTTCGGCATGTCCCGCGGGCGCCTCGGGCGGAGCGGGCGGTGCCTATTGGGGCGCGCCTAGAGGGGGGGGGGGGGGCAGACCGACAGCCAAGCAGCCCTGACAACCGAGGGGTTCAACTCCATGAGCCAGCCCCTCGGACCCCCCTCCCCGAGAAACTCCGGCGGGGCTCCAGGCCAAGAACCCACGCCCTCCGCGATGTTCAAGGACGTCCTCCGGAGAGTTTCGACATTCCCGGCATGCTGAATAGCCCGAGGATTGGCCGTCGGCGCGAGAAGGCCCCCGGAGCTCAAGGCGCGGAGCCCTCGCGATCTCTCGGCCTTCGCGCCCCCGAAGAGGGGGGCCCACTCGCCCATGTGCCCCTCGGGGTTGGCGGCCCACCTCCGGTTTCGCAGCAGACGACGCGCGCGGAACGCGACCTCCAGCGGGGGGGCCTTCCACTGCGTCAAGACGGCCTCCAAAGATGAAGCGAGCGCGGCCCCCCTCGCAAGACGCGGCCGCCCCCCTCATCGGCTTGCGCCCGAAGAGGGCGACCCTGGGCGCGAGCGCGCGGCGCTGGCCCAAGGTCGGGAGAAACGCCTCGAACGCCGAGCACGCGGGAAGAGGCCAGGGGGGGGTGGGGGGGGGTGGGGGCGAGCGACGACATCGACGACAACGACGACCCCGTCGCCCTTCGCCCCCCGTCGGGAAGGACATGGGGGGGCGGGCTCGAACGGCAATTTCGCGCGGGGCAAAGGCGGACTGGGGGCGGGGGGGGGGGCTCTGCAAAAGGAGGCGGTGGGTTCACGTAGATGCCCGCAAGAGAGGAGTCGACTCCATTGTTTATGTTTTTTCTCCCTGGAAAATCCAAAAGTAAGGCCCCCGCCGCGGGGCCCGCGCGGGGTCTTTGACGTCCGAGCACCCCGCGCCACCAGACAAACTCACACTGTCCGAATGGCGCGCGGGCGAAAGGGGGAACCGCGGGGCAACGCGGGCAAACGGACATATTACCCTAAGGAGCTAGACGCCGACGACGATACTTACTCTGGGCATTCGAACGGCAGCACCATGGCCGTAGCCGACGCGGAGACGACCAATAAGTCATGTGAGAGAACGGAGAGCAGCAGCAGACTGGAAACATACAGTTACATTATATAGACGCATGAAGCTTTTACAAATTCGGCAATCTGCAAGCGCGCCCAACAGGCCCCCGCCAACCCTTCCCGCCGACGCTTCTCTTTGGAGCAACCCACATCCTTGAGGCGCCAGTCGTGCCAGGCCGCCGAAGACGATTGCCATCCCACTATGCCCTCGGCGCGGCGGTGCCACTGCGGGGGCTCGAAAAACAGGTGGGCCCGATTGTTTTCCCCGCCGCCAGGCGCCCGATCAGCTCCTGCGCATGCGTGTGGATATTCATAGATCATGTATTTGCCGGCCTTCTACACAATGCGATACTTGTCAGATCGCCCCGCGCGCATGATGCGCCCTGCCCAAGAGCAGCTCAAAAAGGGTACGTGGTTGCCCCAGGGCGTCCAGCCGTTTTTCTCCAGGGCCTGGCGGATTCGGCGGCGTCTTGTTCATGTGGCCCTCCACCCCATCCTTGTCGCCCTTGGGGATCCTCACCATGCAGCGCAGCATCCTGGACTGAGCTGATCGGATAGGGGCTAGATCTTGGCGAGCGACTAGCAGTGACCCGAAGCAGCGATACGCTAGTGCCTTGACGGCGCGACCAAATAAGGATGGCATCTTCCTCAATGGCGCGCGACGCGCAAGCAGGAGTGCTTTGTTCCTGGCGAGAGAGGCCCAGGCACGTGCAAATCACTTCTGGAAGGCCGCGCTCGCACCCCCGTCAAGAGGTACTTGAGCCCCCAACATATCGATCCCCTCCTCCCTGGGTATTCCCGCGCGGCCCTCGGAGAGCACCGCTGGGGCGGAGTCGGCAATGTCGGCCGTCATGGTTCACCGGCACTCGCTATGTTTGGTAACTCCTCGACGCCGCCGCCGAAGGACGCGGCGCCGTGCCTCCATCGTCTGGGCGGGCATGGAGGGCCAAGACGCACGCGCGCAGCAATTGTCAACAAAGAGCAACAGGCTGAGGCGATCGATGTTCAACTCTTTTCGTCGTCGTTTGTTTTGTCTCATCGCTTCCAACTCCTCGGCCTGTAGAGGGTGGCCCCAGAACCTTCTCGAGCGCAGCGGTCGCCGAACTCGCGAGCGGCATCGCCCGCGAATGCTGGGAACTGGAAAGGCGCCTCGGGGCCCCCCTGCAAGTGCGACCGAGATCTCTGGACCGCCCGCGGAGGAGGGAAACCTGGGGAAGGCATCTCTGGGGCGCGACCTCGGATCTCGCGAAGCCGGGCCGCCGCGACAATTCTCGGAACGCCCAGCCGCCGATGATGGCGGATGATGAGCGGGCGAGAAACACGGTCGGAGGCCTAGTGGACATCCCCCGCCCTCCTTCAGAGGTGCCCCTAGCATCCTTTAGCTTTTCCACCGTCGAGCGGGCTGCCGAAAACAATTCGCGAACCTGGCAACCTTTCCCTGAAACCGACCTGGGCCCGGGAGAAGGGCTCGTCGTGAAAATCGATCGGGCCCCCACGCACGTGGAGTGTGACTCTAGGACGCTGGACAGGTTCGCGCCCAGAAACTTCGCCACCAATGGCACCAGGTGGCGAGACCAGATCGTATCACGCTGCTCGCTCAGGCGATTCATCGACCTCAGGGTGAAGATCTCGCCGAGCAGATACGAAGTCTCGTCGCTCAACGCGCGCATCATCTCCGCGACCACGCAGTCGTCGCGAGCACAAGGCCTGCCTGGCTTCATTCGAGCTAGACACTTACGCATAGGGGCAGCGTCGGATTGGCGAGGGAGGTTGGCGACTAGACTACCTCCAGCGGCCACTGCTGCCAAACCCACTTAGGTATTTTAACGCCATCTGCTGTGGGGTCGTTGAACAGGCCATGTTAAAACTGAGCCACCTTCTCCCTCATCTCGCCCGCGTGCGCGATCAGCCCCCCCCCCCCGGCCCTCCACCTCCTCTCAAGCGCTTCCGCCGCCCCACCTTGCAAACTCCTTTCCGCCCAGCCTGGAGTGAGTATTCGTGCTTCTGGTGCTTATTTTTCATGCGTATCTTATTACCTAACAGCTTGTTCTGATAGGTTTCTAGTGGTGTCAAAAGAGAGCAGCAGATGACTCCACGGGGGGGTCTGGGCGGGTGCCGGACAGGGTGCCGCATAAGTTTGAAGCCAACAGTCACGCACTTCGTGCTCTTCGACCTCCCAGAACTCCATTCCCGGGCCACATTCCGAATGCCCGGAGCCAACTGTAGGCCACTTCGTGCTCTTCGACTTCCCAGAACTCCATTCCCGGGCCACATTTTGAATGCCCGGAGCCAACTGTAGGCCACTTCGTGGTCTTCGAGTCCCCAGAACTCCATTCCCGGGCCACATTTTGAATGCCCGGAGCCAACTGTAGGCCACTTCGTGCTCTTCGAGTTCCCAGAACTCCATTCCCGGGCCACATTTTGAATGCCCGGAGCCAACTGTAGGCCACTTCGTGCTCTTCGAGTTCCCAGAACTCCATTCCCGGGCCACATTTTGAATGCCCGTAGCCAACTGTAGGCAACTTCGTGCTCTTCGACTTCCCAGAACTCCCACTCCTGGGCCACATTTTCAGCAGGGGCAAGAGCACGACGAGGAGGAGGACGAGCAAGACCAGGAGGACGAGGGCGAGCAGGAGCAGGACGAGGAGCAGGAGGAGCAGGAGAAGAAGGACGAGCAGGAGGAGGAGGAGGACGAGCAGGAGGAGGAGGACGACCAGGAGGAGGAGGACGACCAGGAAGAGGAGGAGGAGGAGGAGGAGGAGGAGGGGGAGGGGGAGGACTACCAGGAGGAGGAGGAGGAGGAGGAGGAGGAGGAGGAGGAGGAGGAGGAGGAGGAGGAAGAGGAGGAGGAGGACGAGGAGGAGGAGGAGGAGGGGGGGGGAGAGCACCAGGAGGAGGAGAACGAGGACCACCAGGAGGAGGAGGAGGAGGAGGAGGAGGAGGAGGAGGAGGAGGAGGAGGAGGAGGAGGAGGACACCAGGAGGAGGAGGACGAGCAAGACGAGGAGGACGAGAACGAGGGCGACCAGGGAAGGAGGAGGAGGAGGAGGAGGAGGGGAGGGGGAGGACTACCAGGAGGAGGAGGAGGAGGAGGAGGAAGAGGAGGAGGAGGACGAGGAGGAGGAGGAGGAGGAGGACGAGGAGGAGGAGGGGGGGGGAGAGCACCAGGAGGAGGAGAACGAGGACCACCAGGAGGAGGAGGAGGAGGAGGAGGAGGAGGAGGAGGAGAGAGCACCAGGAGGAGGAGGACGAGCAAGACGAGGAGGACGAGAACGAGGACGAGCAGGAGGAAGAGGAGGAGGAGGAGGAGGAGGAGGAGGAGGAGGAGGAGCAGAAGAAAGAGGAGGAGGAGGAGGAGGAGGAGGAGCAGGAGAAAGAGGACGAGCAGGAGGAGCACGAGGACGAGCAGGAGGAGGAGGAGGAGGAGGAGCAGAAGGGGAGGGCGGCCGGCTGCCCCGGCCGGCTGCCCCGACCGACCGCGCTCGCGCCCTGCCGCGGAGCGCGGTCAAGGGAAGGGGGCGGGGGCGGGCGGTCAAGGTTGATGCCCCCTCCTCGCTCGTTCCACTGCCTGCTCGCAGCAGTGGCGCCAGCACATGCACAAGAGATTCCTGCATGAACTGTTGTACTTGCATATCTGATGGCCTTCGGCCAAGGTCGTGCGCGCCAGGGCTCCGAGGAAGGCTCCCTGCGCCCTTCTGGGGAGCCCCTCTGGGGAGCCCCTCGGACGAATTATTCGGGCCTTCTGCTCGCCATGTCGGGCCTTCCTGGGGGACAGACACACCGGGCGAATTATTCGGGTCTTCTGCTCGCCATGTCGGGGCTTCCTGGGGGACAGACACACAAACATGGGCCTCTCATATGTGCGCGCCGACTTAGGGCGACGCATGCGCCTGGTCCAGCACGCGCGGTGCCCCCGGGGAGGGGTTGCGGTTTTGCCAGATTGCGAGGGCGCTTCAGAGCGGAACGCCCCTCCACATCCTTCCTGATCCCTCACTCATTTCAACCCGCGCTCCCTCAGGTGCACACTGCCGGCGCCAGCGCGAAGATAACAAGCACCTGGGGGGCGCCCCGTTCCGCGAATCCCACTGCAGAGCGGGAATCTCGACCCCCCAATGGGATTCGTGGAGCGGGGGGGGCCTTGAGGGGCCGAAGCATTTTTTGGGGCGGGGGGGGCCGCCCCGTTCCCTCGGATGGGCACAGCCCCCCCCTCGCCGGCCCCCTCTCCTTGATCCCTCCTCCTAACGTAACGCGCCCGCTTTAAGTTAGTGCATATGATGCATCGACATCCTGGGGGCCGACCTTGCTTTCCTGGCGGTAGTCTGGCGAGGTCTGCTGGTTGTTGGAGGAAGTAACTGTGATCGGGGCCCACGGCTTTATACAATTGCGTTTAGTTATGTAAGCGGCTCCGCCGCTCCGCCCCTCAGGCGCCCGCTTCGGGAAGGCGCGACTCAAAGGCTGGTCATTGACGTTCATTGCCCACCCACGAGCACCACGCCGGCGCGCAGCAGGCGTCACCCTCACCATCGTCATCATCTGCCTCGTTAACATCATGACGACTGCTGCGATGGCTCGAGTGTGCCCCCGTTGCTCGCCCCGACTTGTGCCGCGGCGGCGTCTGGTTGCGCGCGGCCGGAGTCATGGCCGCCCCAGGCGGAGCTCGCCGTGGCAGTGGCGGCGACCGTGTGCGAGCCGCACTGGCCGGTGGTGATGGTGGTGCTTCTCAGCCCGCCACGCAGGAACTCGTCAATGCGATTCTGCAGCTAGGCCACCTGCCTACCCAATCCAGCCGCTCGAGCGCGGAGGAGAAGCGGCTTGCCGCGGCCCTCATCAGAGCACGGAAAGCAGAGACGCTGAGCTGGCAGCAGGAGGCGCAGCTCCGCGGGCTGCAGCCTGCCACGAGGGTCCACCCCGAACACTCTGGTGCCTGCGCCGGCCCCAGCAGACAGGCGCAAGCCAGCGCCAGCGAGGTCAGGGAGGACGCAGGCGGCGGTGCTTCTCAGACTGCTGCGGCAGGCAGCGGTGCTTCTCAGCCTGCTCTGGCAGCGGGAGCAGGAGCTCTCGCCAAGCAGATGGCGCAGCAGAAAGCAGACCTCAAGCGGAGACAGAAGAGCGAGGAGATCATGCAGCAGGTGCGGGACCTCGGCCGCTTCCCGAAGGAGTCTGCCGGGCGTAGCCCTGCAGAGCGGCAGCTGGCCCGGAAAATCCGCGCCGCACGGCATGCCAAGCAGTTCTCGCCAGAACAGGAGGCCGAGCTCCAGGCCCTGCAGCAAAAGACCGACGAGCTCGAGCAGGAGGAGGCGGAGACGAAGACCGACGAGCTCCTGCAGCAGAAGACCGAGGAGCTCATGCAGCAGGTGCGAGACCTCGGCCGCTATCCGAAGGAGTACGCCAGGCGTAGCCTCGCAGAGCGGCAGCTCGCCGAGAAAGTCCCGAAAGCACGGAAGGCCAAGCAGTTCTCCCCGGAGCAGGAGGCCGAGCTCCAGGCCCTCCAGCAGTCGGAGACCGATGGCACAACAGCGACTCGCATCGCGGAGGCGGAGGCCCTCCCAAACCCCATGGAAGGGTTCGCTGAGGAGGCGCAGAACAGGATCGACCAGGACCTGCTGATGCTGGAGAGTGGCATCCGGACCAAGGCAATCCTGCGGCGCCTTGCCGTCTACAAGGAGCTGGTGTCCAGCCGCGGTGCTACTCAGCCCGCGCAGCTCAAAGAATTCGCACAGCGGCGCGCGGAGCGGGTGCGCAGGGCGTAGGCCGCTTCCGCGGGGAAGACCTGCTACGTTCCCGGCGGTGAGGTGGAGGGGGACCAGCTGCGCGTCTTCTCCGCCCGCCCCGTCATGACGGGGCCGCTCGTGTGCCAGCTCTGCGAGTGCGACTTTCTTACAGAGGAGGACTTTGCGCGGCACAAGCAGCAGGACCACGCGCGCGAGGCGGAATACCGCAAACGGGTGCTGTTCCTGATGGCAGAGGCCGGCTGCAGGCCGATAACCGCCCAGGAGAAGAGGATCATGGTGCATAATTTTGCTCACTTCCAGCAGTTCTGTCACCCGGGCAGCAAGGGCAACCGCTTCTCGGGCGGCGAGGCGGTGCCCCGATGCGAGGCAGCCTGCGTAGTCTGTGCGCAGAAAGACTACCTGGAGCACCGCCACAAACTGAGCCTGTTTGGGGCAGTGCCGAAGGAGCGTGTCTCCGAGCGCTGCGCGGACCCTGCAAGCGACCATGATGACCTGCCCGAGGGCGAGGCAGATGCTCGACCCGCGCGGACTCTGGTGAAGCACCGCGGGGTGTACTACTTGCAGTCCCCGGAGCTCGTGCAGAAGCTCCTGGACGTGGACAGGTACAGGCAGCGGTGGCCACTGATCCCGTGCGAACAGCTGCACGCGTCCAGCGTTCAGCATCCGGAGCACCCAGAGTGGCGGTGGCTGCTGCACTCCCGCCGAGTCCCTGTGGTTGCACCACCAGAAGCAACGGCGGGAACCTGCGGTGCTTCTCAGCCTGCTGCCGACAGGTCCGGCGGAGCTTCTCAGCCTGCGGACGAGAGGCCTCCGTGCGCAGGAGTAGGAGATGCCAACGCGTTGGTGTGGGTCTGTTGGGATTGCCTCAATGACCTGTGCGCCAAGAAACCGAAGATGCCGTTAAACGCCCTGGTCAACGACAACTGGATCGGCCGGGAGCTCATGCTCGTCCGCAACGCTTCGAAAGCTACTAAGATGCTGGCGCCCCTTGGCCGACGCTGTTGGAAGCAAGTCCGCCTCGGCAAGGGCGCTCCGGATGTCCAGCAGAAAGGCATCTCGGGCAACACTATCCTCTTCGCCCAGCCCACGGCGCAAATCCCGACCATGGAGCTGCCCCCGGAGCAGGGCGCGCTTGTGGACTCTCTGAACGTCGTCTTCTCGGGCGCCGCGCACAAACTCAACAAGGCGCACTGGGCAACAGTCAAGCGCGGCGAGTACATGCAGATCGTGAGGGAGCGCAAGCAGCAGTGCGCAACTTTTTCCGAGGTGTCCATCCGAGAGGACGTCGCCCCGACGCGGCTGCCGGAGGACGGCGTGCCAGACCACATCCAGGCCTGCCTGCAACCGGTGGGCGGTGCCGACAAAGCTCCGGTACGTCTGTTGGGGCCAGCATCCAGAGCGCCGGAGGTGGGCAGAGACGACGAAGCGGGAGACGAGTCTGACAAGGAGGACGACTCCGACGAGCAGAAAGAGACAGACAAAGACGGACAACCACCAGAACAGCCTGACATGGCCTACCTGCATGAGAATGTGGCAGAGTTCACAGTTGCAGTGGATCCAGTGCATGACGTGGCTCCAGTCCGAATGATGCAAGCGCTGCAAGGCACGCTGGTGGCGCTGCAGGAGCAGGCAGCACGCGTCGCAAAGAACGAGGTGACACCGACAGTGGCAGACAGCAGCGGTGCTCTTCAGCCTGTTGCCGACGAAGGCGGCAGGCATACTATGCGCAGCATGGTGTTCGATGTGCAGAGTGCTGCTCGTTCGTTCGACGAGCGAGCGCAGGTGGTGCTGGAGAAAGCGCAAGCGGGAGCAGACGCGCGCAGGGCGGTGGGCCCGCACTCCTTATCGGTGCCTACGCAGAAACCCTTGAGTTCTTTCGACAGCAGGTCCTGGCCGGCGTGCTACACGGAGTTCTGGTTCGGGGGCGGCGCGCCGAACCTCGAGCGGGAGCGGCCCATGTTGTTCGAACAGGTCTTCCCCAGGAATACTACCAATACTACCATTAGTCAAAGCAATGTTCCGTTTTGACACACTTCCAGCGTTGATAGCAGTGCCTCGTTTTTACACGACTTCCATTCTTGATAGCAGTGTCTCGTTTTGACCACACTTCCAGCGTTGATAGCAGTGTCTCGTTTTTACACGACTCTCACTAGTGATAGAACAGTTTCGTTTTGACACACTTCCAGCGTTGATAGCAGTGTCCCCTTTTTAGATGAATCCCAATATTGATAGCAAAGTTTTGTTTTGACACACTTCCAGCTTTGATTGCAGTGTCTCGTTTTTTACACAATTTCCATTATTGATAGCAGTGTCTCGTTTTGACAATTCCAGCGTTGATAGCAGTGTCTCCTTCTTACACAACTCCCAAAATTCACAGCAAAGTTTCGTTTTGACACACTGTCAGCGTTGATAGCAGTGTCTCGTTTTTACACGACTCCCACTATTGATAGCAGTGACTCGTTTTGACACACTTTCAGCGTTGATAGCAGTGTCTTTCCTTTAGACCAATCCTACTATTGATAGCAAAGTTCAGTTTCGACACACTTCCAGCGTTGATAGCAATGTCTCCTTTTTGGACGACTTCCATTATTGATAGCAGTGTCTCGTTTTGACCACACTTCCAGCGTTGATAGCAGTGTCTCCTTTGTACACGACTCCCAAAAATCACAGCAAAGTTTCGTTTTGACACATTTCCAGCGTTGATAGCAGTGTCTCGTTCTTACACGACTCTCCCTATTGATAGCAGTGACTCCTTTTGACACACTTTCAGCGTTGATAGCAGTGTCTCGTTTTTACACGACTTCCATTCTTGATAGCAGTGTTTCGTTTTGACACACTTCCAGCGTTGATAGCAGCGTCTCGTTTTTACACGACTCTCGCCAGTGATAGAAAAGTTTCGTTTTGACACATTCCCAGCGTTGATAGCAGTGTCTCCTTTTCAGACGAATCCTAATATTGATAGCGCAGTTTTGTTTTGACACACTTGCAGCGTTGATAGCAATGTCACGTTTTTACACGACTTCCATTAATGATGGAAGTGTCTCGTTTTGACACACTTCCAGCGTTGATAGCAGTGTCTCCTTTCTACGCGACTCCCAATATTCATAGCGAAGTTTCGTTTTGACACACTGCCAGCGTTGATAGCAGTGTCTCTTTCTTGCACGACTCTCCTTATTGATAGCAGTGACTCGTTTTGACACACTGCCAGCGTTGATAGCAATGTCTCTCCTTTAGACTAATCCTAATGTTGATAGCAAAGTTCCGTTTTGACATAGTTTCAGCGTTGATAGCAAGGTCTCCTTTTTGGACGACTTCCATTATTGATAGCAGTGTCTCGTTTTGACCACACTTCCAGCGTTGATAGCAGTGTCTCGTTTTCACACGACTCTCACGAGTGATAGAAAGGTTTCGTTTTGACACAGTTCCAGCGTTGATAGCAGTGTCTCCTTTTTAGACGAATGCCACTATTGATAGCAAAGTTTTGTTTTGACACACTTCCAGCGTTGATAGCAGTGTCTCGTTTTTTACACGACTTCCATTAATGATAGCAGAGTCTCGTTTTGACCACACTTCCAGCGTTGATAGCAGTGCCTCCTTCTTACACGACTCCCAAAATTCTCAGCAAAATTTCGTTTTGACACACTGCCAGCGTTGATAGCAGTGTCTCGTTTTTACACGACTCCCACTATTGATCGCAGTGACTCGTTTTGACACACTTCCAGCGTTGATAGCAGTGTCTCTCCTTTAGATTACTCTCAATATCGATAGAAAAGGTCCGTTTTGACACACTTCCAGCGCTGATAGCAGTGTCTCCTTTTTGGACGACTTCCATTATTGATAGCAGTGTCTCGTTTTGACACATTTCCAGGGTCGATAGCAGTGTCTCGTTTTTACACGACTCTCACTAGTGATAGAAAGGTTTCGTCTTGACACAGTTCCAGCGTTGATAGCAGTGTCTCCTTTTTACACAAATGCCATTATTGATTGCAAAGTTTTGTTTTGACACACTTCCAGCGTTGATAGCAGTGTCTCGTTTATTTACACGACTTCCATTATTGATAGCAGAGTCGCGTTTTGACACACTTCCAGCGTTGATAGCAGTGTCTCCTTTTTACACGACTCACACTATTGAAAGCACCGTGTTGTGAAATTAGTAGTGCTAGTATTGGTAGTAGTCCTTCGAGGTCGCGCGACGCCTGATCAACCTGGAGGAGCTCGAGTACTCTCTCGCGACCGACGAGGAGACCTACGAGGCAGCCTGCCAGAGCCGCTTCAACTCGCCAGAGATCCATGCTGTTCTCGGCGACGTGATCCGCCGGCTGCGGCTCTTGAAAGGCACGCGAGCGGCGATTGGCAGGAAAGGCTTCGGCACTGACCTCCAGATCCTGTCAGAGGCGTCGGCGGAGGATTTCATGGAGGCGCTGAACATCGCGAAGCCGGGCGACTGCATCGGCTCCGCCATTTCACGCCCGGGCATGCCTGCGAAGGTCAAGACTGCCCTCAGGACGTTGCTACTCAGCACTTCCGATGTGCCCGGCACCGAGGGGCGGAAAACGGCACTCCGCTTCGACGGGCACGGCAACAACCTCAAGTTCGGCGCGGCCAGCCTCTTCGTCGCACCGAACTTCGCAGACACGTACAGCCCGTTGGTCCTCCAGCTACACGAAGGGCCGGGAAAGCGGAGCCACTTGGACATTCGCGGGGACGCGGGTAGCGCGGTTGCCAGAGCCGGCGGCGCTTCTCAGCCTGCTGGCCCTGACCTGCGGAGCCCAGCGCCTACCACGCCTTCTCTGGAGCGGATGCACCAGATAGTGGCAGCAGACCCGCGTGCGCAGGCCAAGTTCTTCCTGTTGATGACGGAGCTTCACTACCGCTACATCATCGGCTTAGAGCGCTTGTTTGTTGGCCGCACAACGCTAGCCCGACAGGCGGTGTCAACGGAGGACGACGTGGCAGCGTCTCTGCAGCCGTGCGTGGCCCCAGGCACCACTGATGTGCAGGCGCCTTTCGAAGCACAGGGTCGGGGCTTCACGCATGGCCACGGCAAAGGCCACAGCGTCATCGGGCCTACGATGGCGTGGCTGCGCTCGGCCGTGGTCGGAGGGCTGCGCACCGCGGCTCGGAAGCTGCGCACTGCGCTTCTGTCCACCGCGGAGACCGTGCAGTACGAAGCTGCCAACGAGCCCGCACGGCAGCTGGGGCTTCCTGATGTCGCGCCAGAGCCTTTCACAGCCAGGCAGCAGCGACAGAGCCGCATGGACGGAGGCGAAGAGGAGGACGGCACCAGGCGCGACGAGGTCCCGCTCGGCCCGCCAGTGGAGCAGCCGTACCTCGTGGAGGAGCGCGCGCGGGCGGCCGCAGAGAACCGGATGCCTGCAATCGGCGCTGCAGCGTACCGGGGCCTCCCGCTCACAGGAGCCTTTCAGTCTACGTTTCCAAGCTACCGCCAGCGAACTAGCTTCGGGCAGCTCGGTGGCGCTCCTCAGCCTGCCATGGCAGTCAGCCATACTAGTCTCTTCCAGACGAACGAGGATGGAGCGGTTCAGGAAGTCCTCAAGCAGGATGGCTCGCCGGCTTCGGTCGAGGAGATTAACACAGATGCGGAGGCTTGGGCAGTAGCGTTTAGCCATGACTTCTTGTGCAACATCTGCTCCAACCACGAGCACGACTGCACCGAGACGTGCGTCAAGTACGTCAAGAAGAAGCTCGAGGCCAAAGCGAGTCTGCGCTCGAACAGGACCCCGTCGTGCCGCTTCTGGTTCTTCCGCATCCAGCAGCTATGTCTGGCAGGCCGCACCAAGCGAGTGCGTCGGCGTGGCAAGCCTTTGGTCCGGACTCCGTTCATTGACTTCTCTGACGACCGCAACCAGCGGTGCCGCCGCCAGGTCAAACGCGACCAGCCGTTCAGGAGCTCCAGCAACGACGTCTCTCAAGTGACCAGCCGGTGCAACGTGGATTTCCAGTTCTTGCTGTGCGCGCCTGACGAGTCCGCCGAGGCAGCAGAGGTGCTTGAGCCTGGTGGTGCTCCTCAGCCTGCCCAGGACGACCCGCCGGCGGCCGCCCCAGCTCAGCCGGCCAAGCGCAGAAGGCTTACCAAGAAGACGAACACCATGAAGAACCCGGACTCGGGAACCGCAACGCGCTCATCAAAACAACTCAGCGGCCGCAAAAAGTGGCTCTACGGTTGTGGCTCCTTGCAGCCGAAGGATGCATCTGTCGTGGAGAGCTTCCAAGCTGCTTTCCATAAGGCTTTCTCCATGGACTTCTACATCACGAAGTACCAGGGAAAGATGATGGAGTCCATGGCGCCGCTCTTCCAGTCTATGCTCTCCGGCATGCAGCGTCTGGAGCAGCAGGAGAAGGAAGAGCAGGAGGACGAAGCCCGCAAGGTGCTCGGTGAGGTCGGCGCTGATGGCGAGGGCCAGACGCAGGCCAAACGGAGCCGGACGCGCGAGGATCTCGCTCGCCGCGCTCGGCGGGTCTGTATCCGGCTGGCGTCGATGGCGAGGCGGTGCTTCTGGCTCTCCACGACGGAGGTGGCGGTGCACATCCTGACAGGCGGCGACTGCCTCCAGTCGCACCACAATGTGCGGCCCTTCACGAGACAACTGCAGTGGGCCTGCCAGCAGTGCAAGCGCTTGCTAAACCATGAAGGTGCAGGCGAGGAGCAGCATAATGATCCGGTGCCAATACATGCAGTCCGCATCCAGATCCCTGTCGCAGACGAGGAGGAGGAGCACGCACCAGGTGTGACCAGCGGTGCTCCCCAGCCTCCTGGAGACACACCTGCTGATGCTGAGCAGGCTGGCGGCGGGGAGTGCGAGGACATGCACGCGTGCACCACCGGCACGAACACAGCCGACGACTACGCTCACAGGGGCCCTCGCCCGCAGACCATGCCGTACTACATCTACAGGACGACGACGACGACGACGACGATGATGATGATGATGATGCTGATGATGATGATGATGACGATGACGAGGACGACGACGACGACGACGACGAAGACGAGGACGACGACGACGACGACGACGACGACAACGAGGATGTACGTCCGGCGAGTCCTGAAGCCGAGCCGGGCAAAGGCTTCTGGACCGCGATTCTTCGCCTTTGAGAACCACTACGTCATGGCTCAGCGGTGCGTGCAGGAGGTCCAGTTGACGCGGAGTCACGCCCCCACCATCGATGGCTTCCAGTGCCCGACCTGGGCACAGGACCCCGAGCAGAACTCGCTCTTCAAGGCCCTCCTCTTCACGCCTTGGGCGTGCGAGGGTCCCCTCTCTTGTGGCTGCGTTACTCAGTACAGCCATATGCTGAGGAACTGCGACTGCCCCGCCGTGCGCCCATACTCGTTCGAGCGGGCGTGGCGGCTTCGGTGCGCGGAGATCCACGTGCTGGCGGCGCGCGCAGACTCCAGATGCCGCCTGGCCCGCAAGATGCTCGTGCTCGCGGACACGACCCTCTTCTCCGAACTGAAAGAGCCCCGGGCGAACCTCGAGGAGGGCGAGCTGGTGCTCCTCAGCCTAGCGCACTTCGCAAGGTCCCAGCTGGCGCGGCGCATGCCAGTGGAGGCGGCACGGCGCATCTTCGCCTTCAGTAGCCACCACTGCAGGTGGCACCAGGAACAGTGCACTCTGGCAGAGTTCTGCGCGCACGTGGCGCGAGACGTGCTGGCGCACGTGGACCTCGCGGCGGAGGCGCGGGTGAAGCCTCGGCCAGCGGCGAGTGCCCACCTCGAGGCGGATGAAGACTCCGCGAGCGATGCCGAAGGGCCCAAGGGGCGAGTCCCGCTGGAGCTCGTTGACGTGGGTGGAGGCGGCGGCAGCGACGTGGAGGAGGATGTGGAGGACGCCGCGATTACAGAGATCTCCCTGTTTCCGCTGCGGGACCACGTCAGAGCAACCGAGCTGGCCCTGCAGCAAGACCACCTGCAGCGCTTGGACCAGAGGAGCCGCCTCAGCTACGCCGATAAGCAGCTGAAGAATCTCAACCGAGCGTACGGCGGCATGCTGCGCGCGAGCTTTGCACAGCCAGCCAGCACCGGCGCGCGGGAGCATCTGGGCGCGCGACTGGACGAGAGCTTTTCTGACATGCTGGCCTTGCAGCGGCAAAGCATAGCGCTCCAGAGAAAGCAAACGAGCCCGGATGGAGAGATCTTGCGCGATGCTGCGGACGACTGGCTACCCAGCGGTGCTCCTCAGCCTGCTGCCGAGGACGCCCAGCCGGAACTCGTGCCGCAGCTCTTGGCCATGCAGGGCCCGGCGGCTGTTGCGTGGAAGCTGGTCACTGATGCCGAGTGCACGGAGGAGCAGATTGACGCGGTGGCGTTGTTCGCGCTGTCCCTGCAAAAACGTTTTGACGGCAGACCAGACAAGACAACGCATCTGCTCCCCGTGGTGTCCGCGACAGGCAACCACAGAGCGATTTGGCTCGGGGGAGGCGGTGTCGGCAAGACACGCACCCTCTCCAAAGTGGTGGAGCCGATGGCCATCACTTACTTCGGCGAGCAGGGGTACCTCGGCAAAGCTCAGTCCAACCACGCGGCACACAACCTCGGCCCGCGCGGCAGGACAATGCATTCCTCCAATGGGCTGCTCATGTCGGACTCCCTGCAGACCGCCAGGCTGCGCTTGACGCCACAGACGCAGAAAAAGCTGGACCGCCTCACAGGCACACTCGGCGTCGACGTGATCGATGAGCTGGGTGCTGTGCCGGGGCCTTTGCTGCATGCCGATGCACTGCGCACGACCTACGGCAGGGCGTTGCGCTACAACCTCGACCCCACGAAGTACATGCGGCCGCAAGAGACGTGGGGGCGCATGGCCGTGAAGATCTTGTGCGGGGACTTCTACCAGTTGCCGCCGGCCCCCGCCAGCGCCTCCCTGCTGGCGCCTCGCACGGGCCAGTCCTACGAACACCAACAGGGTAGGAAGTTGCTCGCCGACTTCGAGTGCGTCATCGATTTCGTGCAGATGCAGCGCTTTACAGACCCGTTGCAACTCGAGGTTCTCCACGCCATGAGAACTCCAGGCGGAAAAAAATCTCTGACGAGAGCTGGCAGGCGATGGTCAAAACAGAGGACGTTAGCCCTAGCGGTGCTGGTCAGCCTGCTGCCAGCAGCAGCGAAGCCGCTCAGCCACCTCAATGGGGCCCTCGGTTGCGTGCAGCACGAGGCTGGTACGAGTCGGCCTATGAGTGGCGCATCGTCTCTTACGCCATGCATGCACAGGCCAAGCTTGATGCGCACGATGCTGGCCAGCTGCTCTTTTACGTCCCAGCAATCGACAGACCAGCTGCGCGCCTCGCGAAGCCTGATTTCGACGAGATGCGCGCGGAGCCCAACATCGGCGCTACCGCAAAAATGCCGGGGCTGCTGCCGCTCTTCGTTGGCATGGAGGTCATCCTGACAGAATCCGTCTTGCCGCCGAAGTATGTCCGTGGCGCGCCAGGCAAAGTGGTAGGCATAGAGCTGCACGCTCTGGAGCCTCCGGTGGAGGGCCGCCCGTCCATTGTCTCGGACGGTGTGGTCGTACTCTACTACATGCCAAAGGCCGTCTATGTCAAGATCGATGACAGCGATGAACTTTTCTTGAAGGCCGCGCCGGTGACAGCTGGCAGTGCTTCTCAGCCTGCCGGCCCCGACCTGCGCGGAGTGCTCGCGATCACCCCGCAGGCGCGCCCCTGGAAGTTCAAAGCGAAGACAGGTGGCCCGGCCATCGCGGTGTCCAGGACGCAGTTGACCGTGCTGCCCAAAAAGCAGGGGACTCTGCATGGCGTCCAGGGCAAGACGACGGACCCAGGCTTCATCGTGCACTGGACGTTTCCGCCAGGACTCAAGAAGGAGTCCATTTGGCTTGCCTACTACGTCAGCCTGTCGCGCCCCAGAAGCTTCAACCAACTCTTGAGCCACGGCTTGCCTGACCGGAGCATCATCGAATCCGGCCCCCCGGAACAGATCGCCAAGGCCTTCGCCGAGCTCTTCACGGACAAGATTGCCGCGACGAAGATCGCTTGCGCGAAGGCCCGACAGCAACTGGGATGGCCTGCGCGAGCTTGAGGAGCCATGAGATGCAGCTTGCGTTGTGGCGGTGCTGTTCAGTCTGTCCGTCTGCATTCGTGTGGTGCTTCTCAGCCTGCATGCGCGTGGTGCTTCTCAGCCTGCACTCGTGTGCAGCTGTGCGCGGTGAGCCTGCGCGTGTCGTGCAATGTTTTTTTCAGCCTGCGCGTGTCTGCAATGCTTTTCAGCCTGCACGCTTTGCAGCTTCTCCGCTTCGCACGCCGCTCCTCAGCGCGGTCCTCTGAAAAAAGGACAGTCATCATCTCATCGTCGCACTCATCATCGCACTCATCATCATCATTCATTGCCAGCGTTGATAGCAGTGTCTCGTTTTTACACGACTCCCACTATTGATAGCAGTGTCTCGTTTTGACACACTTCCAGCGTTGATAGCAGTGTCTCCTTTTTACACGACTCCCAGAATTCACAGCAAAGTTTCGTTTTGACACACTGCGAGCGTTGATAACAGTGTCTCCTTTTTACACGACTGCCACTATTGATAGCAGCGTCTCGTTTTGACACACTTCCAGCGTTGATAGCAGTGTCTCGTTTGTACACGACTCCCAAAATTCACTGCAAAGTTTCGTTTTGACACACTGCCAGCGTTGATAGCAGTGTCCCCTTTTCACACGACTCCCAGAATTCACAGCAAAGTTTCGTTTTGACACACTGCGAGCGTTGATAGCAGTGTCTCCTTTTTACACGACTGCCACTATTGATAGCAGTGTCCCTTTTTGACACACTTCCAGCGTTGATAGCAGTGTCTCCTTTTTACACGACTCCCAAAATTCATAGCAGAGTTTCGTTTGGAAACACTTCCAGCGTTGATAGCAGCGTCTCCTTCTTACACGACTCTCCCCATTCATAGCAGTGACTCGTTTTGACACACTCCCAGCGTTGATGGCAGTGTCTCCTTTTTACGCGACTCCCAATATGCATAGCAAAGTTTCGTTTTTACACACTTCCAGCGTTGATAGCAAGGTCTCGTTTTTACACGACTCTCACTAGTGATAGAAAAGTTTCGTTTTGACGCACTTCCAGCGTCGATGTCAGCGTCTCCTTCTTAGACGAATCCGAATATTGATAGCAAAGTTTTGTTTTGACACGCTTCCAGCGTTGATAGCAGTGTCTCGTTTGTGCACGACATCCATTATTGATAGCAGTGTCTCGTTTTGACACACTTCCAGCGTTGATAGGAGTGTCTCCTTTTTACGCGACTCCCAAAATTGATAGCAAAGTTTTGTTTGACACACTGCCAGCGTTGATAGCAGTGTCTCGTTTGATAGCTGTTATTGCAGCTACTGCCAATGCCACTACTACTGTTACTGCAGGTACTGTCGTTCCCACCAGTACGGACGCGTCTTGGCTTTCCTATTTCGATTCGACAACTGGATTCTCATATGAATCTCAAGGGGAATGCTCCCATATATGCTTCTACACATGCTGGAAGCATATCTGGAAATGAGACACTGCTATCAACGAGCAAAAAATGTGGCCCGGGCATGGCGGGCCACGAAGGACACGAACGAGCCACCTCTGCGGATGGCGGCGGGGGGGGGCGCCGCCGCCGCCGCCGTCGCCGCCGCCGCCGCCGTCGTCGACGTCACCTTTTTTGTCGCTGCCTTTTCGCGGAGATGCTGTTCGACCCAGAGATGCTCCTACACGTGGCTGTTAGGTTGCTTTGCCGGGATAATGTCGCACGTTCACCAACCGAATTCCCAAAGCACGTCGAAGGCTAGGGCCCTATTCAGCATCGCGTGCTGGGCGGGTCGCCGACGCCTGCAAAAGGAATGGGTGGTCCTTCGGGGCCCCGGGAAGGCCTCGGCTTCTCTTCTTACCATAGCTTGCGGCCACGTCTGCAACCGTCGAAGCGAACTCTCCAGAGGAAGGTAGCCGCTGGCTCTCGCCGTCTCTCCAGATCAGGCTGCTTTCAAGCGGGGGCCCATCCGCAACTATCTGCGCGGACTGAGGTTGCTGCCCGCGGGGCTTCCTTAGGAGGTCGGGCCCGGCGCAGCGGAAAAGCAGGAAGGGCAACTGCGTGCGAGCTGCCGCCATGCAGCCGCGGTTGCGCAGATGATGGCGCTCGTCCGTCGGGATCTTGCTGCGTCGAAGTACACATGAGGAGTCGTCGGGGCTCTCGAGTGGGCCCGTCGGGCACGGTCGGACCCTGGGCCACTTGACAGAAGAAACCGGGATCGGATTTCAGGATTTCCACCTCCGAACGCGTGGCGATCAGCAATCTGATGTCCCATGACTCCAGCATGACCTCGGACCCAAAAGAGACGGATCTTGAAACTCTGGAATACCTTGGCCCAAACATATCGGAGCAGGGAGGTCAGGGCGAGGTTGCGCTTCGGGTAAACAGCGCCGCCGCCCCCCCCCCCCCCCCCCCCCCCCCCCAAAAAAGACCCCTCGCCGCGCGCGCGGAGCCGAAGGCGACCTCGACCACGGAGCCCACGGCGATGAGGTTGTGTCCCGAGGGTGTAGAAAATCCTTGGGGCCGCGAGCCAAATCCCGATTGCCCCTGAGAGTTCAGTTGCGTCGCTCGCACACCTAACCGCCCCTAAAATACAATGGGCGGCGGGGTCGGCGCGCGCAGGGCCGCGGGCTTCCATGGCGGGGGCGACTTTGACGCCCGGGGCTCAAAGATTTTGAATTCGGGGCCAACCCTGGAGGGTCCTTAAACATGGCGGAACCCAAACCGCGCGTAGACTTGGTTTCTGCGCGCTTCTTGAAATAACCGTCGCTGAAGATTTGAAAAATTCACCTGGTCGGGCGAGATGTTCACTCTCAGCCGCCCTGAAAAAAAAAACAATATATCCTCGAAGAGGACGGTGAACGGATGGACCAACAGCTGCCAGCCCACAGTTTTAGATACGAAGCGATGCTGGCGGGCCGGCGCGACGACAGTCTGAGCGGAGCGCCGCAGGCGGATGGTGACTTCGCCGCCGACGACTCCCTCACCCGGGCTTCGTAGCTAGCCGCGGGGACAAGAAATACTCACCATTGTGGCATCGATCTGTCTTGGCTCAAACCGACCGTCGTAGGAGAGCGTCGCGAAGCCCGTCGCTGACTTGCTCCAAGTGTCGGCTACAATCAAGTCATGTGAGATAATGCGCTCCTGCTCGCGTCGTGTCCCAATTTACGAGTCGGATGCCTCCTCTGGCCGATGGAGGCGTTCGCGTCTACACAAAGTATAAGCCTATAACCAGAAGGCGTTGAATCAATCACCTGCTCGCGCTCCTGGAGATCTTGGGCACATAGAGCATGGTTGTGATAGTCGGGATCAATATGGGCACGTATAGAGCAGAGTTCGCCACGGGCTGTCTGAGCCCCTAACGATAGACAAGATGATCTGAGCAGTGGCTTCCCGATGATGCAAGCCGCGAGCGTCTTATGCACTGCAATGCAAGGCGTCCTGTTCCGCCTCCCGCCGGGGGAGGGCCCTAGGATTACTGCATGGCCAGCTCTCTCGGGTCTGGCAAAGCCGTTCCCCGCGAATCCCTGGAAGCAGATCACGTCCCAGAAGAATTCGCGCTCGAGTTGGCCCAGCGCCCCTGCGGCACCTTTCATCGGAACCCCTCTGCAGTTCGACGAGGTGATAACAGTGTCGTGGCTGGTGCGAACGCGGCCTTCTACAGATAGTCACGACCTGCGGGGCGGATCGTTTATCTCGTCCGGCTTGGAAGCCACATCGATATGCACGCCCATGCTGTTTAGCCAAGCCTGGCCTCCGTCTGCGACCCGCAGCAGATACGAGGGGAACGATCGCGTCTGCAAGCGGATCGGCTCCCTGGGCAGGACCTCGTGCGGAAGGTGCTTGCGCAGGCAGGCGGCGGTCCCCATGCCTGTCTGGGCGTCTAAGGAGTTAGCCAACGCCTGAACGTCGCGGGTCAGAGACTTCACCGAACAAGCCGCCCTCATCAATTCTTTCGCGTGGGCCGCACGGCTGAAACAAACGATCTCGCACGTGTACTTGTCGATGCTGTGCCACAACTTCCGCCTGTTGCCGTCCACAGCGTCCGCCGCGCGCTCAGCGAAGGAGCTGGCGAACGCTGTCCCTTTTTTCATCCGTACGAAGCACTTCCACATGTTGTCCTTGTTTATGAGCTCTACCTTGACTCGGTCGGTGTAGGATCTCGCGGGGTACACCCTAGAAACTCCCTCGATGGGGGCGCTCGCCAACACCTGGCGCATCTCGCTCGCCAACTCGGCCCCTTCGGGGTAGATCCAGCCGTCTATGCAGAGCGTGTTCCTCATACCCGTGGGCAGGCGAACAGCAGGCGGTTGAGCTGTCGAGACGTCTGTGCCCCCACTTCCCACCGAGGCCACCGAAACTGCTGAGGTAGGCGCGCGAGCAGCACTGGCCCCCGACTCCACCACTGTCATCGTGGATTGCAGGCGGGCGATGCCATGCTTGAAATTGGCTACTTCGTTGTCGGTCTTAGTCACTTTCTGGTTCAAGACCTCGGTCTTAGCTTCTAAGGGCCTGGTCGAGTCTCCCAGGACGCTCTTGATATCTGCAGACAACGATGTTTTGTATACAAAATATCTTGCACAGCGTCTAGGCCTTCGGGTACCTGAGCTGGAACTAGCGCAGCGGCAACAAGAGGACCTGGAGGAGCTCCTACAGCGACGGCATGTGGGCCTGCACCATAGCCCCTCCACGGGTCGAAATGAGGAGCAGCAGGTCCACCAACACCTCCAACAACCGCAGCCACTCCAGCACTTCCACCGTGCTCTGCAGGTCGTCGGACTTTACTTTTCTGAGCAATGAACCCCTCTCTCTTTCCGTCCACCGTCAAGTCATCATTCCTCGGGAGAGCCATGCCGCTCGATACACAATATAGTTACCCGCGCGAGGGGGCAAAATGCGCGCGCGGGGCTGAGGTGGCAGTGAAGTGAAACTGGTACCTCAAGGAGACTTTCACGTGCAAACGACCTCAGACCCAGCAAGAACCCTGAGCCAAAATGGACGACGACGACGACGACGACGACGACGCCCCGCAGACAGCGGCTACCACCGCGACGCTGACGGCGGAGCTTCTCCGACGGAGGGAGGACCAACACAGAAGGGGCATCCGCTGGGGATCTGGACCGCCAACGACAACGGCGCACTGGGAACTCGGTAGCGGCACACCCGCGGGGCCAGGGAGGACATCCGAACCCTACCTCCACCAACCATCGATTCTCGTGAATCGATGGGTGGCGGCGCGCACAAGTGGGTAGGGGGAGGGGGGAAGGAAGGCTTCTTAGAAGGAGGCTGCTTCTCAGAAGGCGGCGGCCCCGAATCTACAGATAAAGCCCGTGCCTTCTAAGAAGCAGGGGTGCTCAGAAGGAGCCCTCCCTCCTCCCCCCAGCCTCCTCTGCGCGTTCCTTTTCGCGTGTCTGAATAGGGCTCGGATTTCGCGAACGTCCGACGAATTCCGAATCCCTACCCCCATCGCCCATCGGGTTGCCTCAATCGTTGATCGGCGAGGGCAGGGCTCGGACTTCGCCGCCGAGCGGGGCCAGGAGCGACACCACCGAGCGCAGACCACTGGGACGCCCAAGCCGCCTGCCCAGATCGGGATCGACGGGAGGGAGGGACAGACCGACAGAAGCCTTACGTCCAGGTGGACACGTTGGCAGGAAAACTAACCGATTTGAGCCAAACGCTGCAAGCCGAGGGCCGGCGGCACTCGAACCACACAGGTGTGGCCAAACGCCATACCTGAAGACGACAAAATGGATGAATAAGACAGATCTGTGCAAACATGTTCCCTCCCTTGTCCCCTCCTTTTTTTCCATGGCCAGTGATGAATGCATCAGCAGCAGAGAATTGTAATTGTTTCACTCCGCGTCCGGTATCGGACCGGGCTTCGTGCTCATACGGGACCCTGACCTTGTGCAAACATGTTGCGACAAACAATAAGCCGAATGCGCCCGACGTAAAAAAGGGATCGCAAAATGGACGATTAGAGCATCGGCTCACGCACGCAGCTGGCTTTTCCACCGCCTCCCGGCACCGGAGGCGCCACAGCACCGAGGAATAGAAAAAAAGAAAGGACACACTGTATTTACATGAACTGTCGGAGCCCCGCGAGGACATTTTGGATCGGCGCTGGCCCCCCTCCCTGGCGCTTGGAGCGAGGTGCGGCGCCAGAGGCGCCGCCGACGATCCAAGAAATCCGCGCGGAGCTCCGAAAATGTGAGGTTCGGCTAATTCGAAGGAAAGCGCCTGGCCGCGGGGCCGAACCCAGCTGCATGCAGCAACTTTCGCGCTCTCCCCCCCCCTCCCCCCCCCCCCTTCCCGTCCGACCCGAACCACCGAGCGAGAACCGCTTGGATGTCGAGGCCACCTGCCCAGAGCCGCGGTTTGCACCTCGCCCGCCAGAAAGGCACCAGGGCAAAAGAAGCCCGCGGACGCGGAGCGTGGCGCGCCAGCGGCAGCACGGCGCAGGTTGAGCGCAGTTCTTTGTTATTCGAGGTCACGAAGTGGAACCTGACTACAGCGATGTCTTTTCATGACAGCGGGAGTTCCCGAGGCCCACGCACAACGTGCCGTGCCGGTAGAGACTGTGCCAGGCGCCAGCCCCACCATCGCACCAGGGAGAGCCGAGCTCATATCCTGCCTCAGAATGCGATGCAATTCTTCGCATGCAATCGGAGGCGGCTCGCTGTAGAAACAAACAACTGCATAAACATATTTTACCTGCGATCCGCGCGCATTTCTTGGATCGGCGCTGCACCCCCTCCCTGGCGCGCGGAGCACGCCAAGGGCGGCGACGGTGGCGCCGCCAGGAGGCCCCGACCCAAGAAATCCGCGCGGAGCTCCGAGAAACTATGGCCATGCCACTTTCGACACAGGCCCGTCTGGGCAGGCGCCGTGTCGAGCCGCTGCTGTTCATGGGCGTGGCCCACGCAGCGCTGATCCAGCACGTGGCACAAGTGGCCGAAGGGCAGCCGAAACGAACGCGGCTGAAGCGCAACGTACTACCGTTTGCGTTTTTTGTCGGCGCCGCGCCGCGACGCGCTCGAGGGGCCATACTGTCGCAATCAAGGTCCCCTCCACTTGCGCAAAAAAAAAACATCGCAGCCGGCTAGGAAGGAAGCAGCGGGGGGCGAAGGACACATGCGAAAGAAGACGGCGGGCGACAAGCCACCCGCCCAGAGCACGCCCTATTCGGTTGCCTTCCGTCGAGCGGGATTCGGATTGAGCCACCCGCCGAGGTGATAATGCTGCGCGATGCGAAGGACAATTCCAACACAATGCTTGCGGCCTAGCGACGCCAGCGCGAAGACTCCTGGAGGTTCCATGAGGCCGTCACAAGCGCTGCGCTGCGGTTCCTGCAGCAAGCTTCGCGCGCGAACCTCAAGCTTCTGGATGCAATTAAGGGACCCGCCCCCGAGGCTACTGGGGAACGCCGAAGGCCTGGAGTCGCTCGGTGTTGTTGTTTCTCCTCGTTGCAACCGTTTGATGTTAGTGTTTACCAGCAGGGGCCACGGCGAAACCACTGCAAGACGCAGGTAGAAGGCAATACTGGTGGCTGACAACCTCTGACGCTGAGTGAAGACCGCCTCTCCCCCAAAAGGGGCCAGGGCTGGGACTTTGCAAAGCCGAGACCATGCCTGCGGCAGCAGGCTACATGTGCATGCTAAGAAGAGACGATGTCTCGACGAGCAGCGGCACAGAAAAACGGCGACCTCGCCTCGGCGAGCGCCGCTTTGGGGAGAACACTTCGCGAGTTCATTTCGGAGCGCCCGCTATGGTCCCCTCCCCGCACGGATCGACCCTCGGCTCAGCCGCCGACAGAGGACATCCGCAGACTATACAAGAAAAACGCCTCTGATGCTCGCCATGGCCAACCCACTCAGGCCCACACCGTCCAAAAGATAGCGCAGCCCAGAGTAGGCGGATCTGCGATGGGCCCCCGATTGCGAATCCGCACCTTTCTGAACGCTATCGGGCCCTCATCGGCGATTCATTGGCAAGTGGGGGTCGATGCATCCGCCCCTGAGCCTCTTCCTCCCTTCATGTTGCTCCTGACTCTACCGCTCCCTGGCTTTCGGGCCCTAACTCGGGCATCCGGAGGCGGTTCGGGACGAGCCGGGCACCCCTGGGAACGCTGTCGGCGAGGCGCAGCTGCTGGAGAGCATCCCAAGGCTGGAAAACCCGCCGAGAACCAACGAAATCGCCCAACCGAAATCCCCCGACTCTGCCGCTCGGTCCCTGCACCCTGAGTCCCACTTAAGATCAAGCAGGCGCCAGGAATCGAATCCGTCCCTCGGAGCCCCTTGGCGCTGCGCGCCTCCACGCCGGCCCGCTCCGCGGCGCTCCTCGCGGCTACGACCAGGGGGCCTCGGCCCGCGCCCACCACGATGAGCACGAGGGGCGACGCCTGTGCCCCCCCAAGGGGAGCGAGGATGCGGAGGAGGAAGCGGTAGGAAGTGGAGGAGGAGCAGAAAGGCGGGAGGGAGGGAGAGAGGCGAGTTCTGGAATGCCACCTGCTTCACTCGGGCGTCGATGCTGCGTCGAAGGTCCGTCGAACTTGAGTCGCACTTCGAACGACCTGGGTAGAGCCTTCCAAAATGGGGTCCGAGTGGATGGTGTCGGAGGATCGGGCCGCATCGGCGATGCATCGGCGATGCGACGGCGACGTCTGGGATGCATCGGCGATGTCGGCGTGGAGAAAATCGGACTCCGCAGTGTACCAATGCGGAGTGATCCTCCGACCCCATCTACTCTGACCCCATCTAGGAGGCCTCGACCTGTCGAGCAAAAGTGGAGCTAGAGTCGAACAGATGCTTTCGATGGGCCCCGGGAAGGTCCCCAGAACAATTGTCTAACCCAAGCGTGCCCATTGAACCATGGCGTGGAAGGCATAGCCTTCGCAAAGATGGTGTGGATTTGCCCAGTGGGCCGGCAGGCTACTCGTTGGGCGAAAGTGTGGAAACCGAGCCAGGGTTGGCCAATTGTGTGAGCGGGATTCTGAGAATGGGAGCTGGAGTCGGAGTGATGGATCGGGGGTTGCCAAAGGTTGGATGCTCGTTATGGGGACCTTCCTGGAATCACTCGCTCCACTCATGTGGTGTCGATGCTACGTCGAACGTCCGTCGACATGAATTGAGCTAGAGTCGAACCAGCATCGAACTAGAGTCGAACAGATCCGTTGGGTGGTCCCCAAGAAGGTCCCAAAAACGAGCACAAAAGACCCCTGGCTCAAGGTGTCCCCAGCTTTGCACTCCATTTCGGATCCCCTGGGCCCTCTGGACCTTATTAAGAGTGAGTTCGAGGCAGTGGGGGCATCCTTAGAAATCCTCTCGAGGCCGTGGGGGCATCCTTAGAAATCCTGGGGATCTCTTGAGCCAATGACTCTTCTTGACTACCTACCAGACCATCCCAACCTAACCCGAAGACCCGCATTTCGGCTTGGGGGGGTACGGGTTCCACACGTGTTTTTCTATGCTCTCTGACACCCCCCCCACTGGGAATGGAGGGCAAATCGGGCCTTCGAATTGGGTTGGGGTGGTTTGGTGGACGGTGACTTCTGGCAACATCGGATGGATACGTGCGCCAGAGCCAGAGCCAGAATTGGGAAGCGGAGAGCGGAGAGATGAGAAGAGGAGTCGTGCAGATGGGCACAACGAGTCGGGCAAAAAAGTCGGCTCGGTACGGTACGGCCTGCATGCCAGCTCTGGAGATGCGGTCCTTCAAAGGGGCATGCGGCGACCCAGGACAGTGAAACACGCTTGAAAGCTTCAACGGTGGACGCTCAAATCTGTTAGAAGATGACAAACACATGATGGTTCGTGGATTTGCAACGGGAATCGCAATAATGAAAAAAGCGTTGGATCGGAAAGGCGGGCCCCCAAGAGGCCCAAGATAGTCCCGAGAGCCCTTTGAAGCCAACCCCAGGAGAGTGAAACCCATGATTCCCCATACGTTCTTGAATGCTTTCCGTCGTCGTCGTCGTCGTCGTCGTCATCGTCCCCGTTCAGGGTGGGTGGCAGCAGCCGTAAGGCCTTCGCAAGACATGATGGCTCGTGGATTTGCAGCAAGAGAAACAGTTGTGAAAAGGCACAAGGCAAGGGCGGGGACCGGAGTAGAATAGATTGGCGAGGAGAGGGGACACGCGGACACGCGACGGGGCGCCCTGCGCGCACTGCGAGGGCCAGGGCCCGGCGCCAACTGCAGCCAGTGGCTTCCGATGCGCGGGGCCCCCGGATCCACAGCGCTCGGACGGCTTCAGATCCACAACTCGGCGGCAAACCCAAGGCGGGAGTGAGAGGGGCCAGGCCTTCTCAATAGGCGGTGGGGCTTCTCAGAAGCCCTCGCGCCTCCCGAGAAATTCTCCACGTGTTCGGGGAAGGCTCGGAAACCTTCTCAGAAGGCCCGGGACCGTCCGAGCCTTCTGAGAAGGCCCGCCCCCTCTGCATTCCCCCTGGGTTCGCCGCCGAACAACGCTCCTCAGCTTGGGCGACTCGTAGATTGAAGGGGGCTATGAGTGGGCGTGTGAAGAAAGGTGCGCCTCTCGTGCGCGTTCGGGGCCTCAGGGGGGAGGCCCCTTGGGGCCCCCGTCCTGCGATCCTCGATCCCACCCCCCCAACTCTCGTCGGCCCCCCCAAGTCTCCTCGGGCCCCCCATATCGGCGTGGTGACGGACCGCGCGGCGGGCACCTGGCCTCGCAGGCGCTTCCAGAAATCCCTCGTTCACTGTCTCAACCGACCAAAGTCTCACATGTCCAGTGTCTCAAACATGAAAAAATTCAATGCCTCTGGCCTTTCCAGAGATCCCTTGCGTAAACCGACCAATGTCCCACCATCCGCCGGACGCTGACGCCGAACTTTGGTCAACCCCCCGTAGTCTGAAATGTGACTGAGATGACGCTTCTCCGAATAATCTTCCACTGATGCATCTTGAGAAACTCAACGAATTGCTAAGGGGCGAAATTAGAGAAATGCCTGAATCGGTAGTTTTGAAAATCTTGGGGGTGGGGGGGTTCTCGAAATTGCGTGTTCCTTCCCAAAGAGGAATGTCTAGAAACGCCTGAACCGGCAGTTTTCAAGCTGCCGGGGAGCTTCTCGAAATTGCGCAACCCCCACGCGCAGGGAACCTTGAGAAACGCATCCATCGTCAAATCCCTGTCTGCGGAAGGGTTTATCGAAATTGCCCCCCCCTCCCCCTCCCCCTCCCCCTCTGCGCACGAGGAACTTCGTGAAACACCTGCACCGTCAGTTTTTAAACTGCGGAAGAATTCTTTGAAATGGCGCCCTCCCCGGCCCCCCGCGGGGACGGGATAAACTTTTAAATGATCAGCTCCTGGGCGGTGGCGGGGCGTTTCGAAATTGCGTCCGCCCCCCGCCACCCCCCCTCGCGGGGGACCTCCGAAGAACCCCAGATCGTCAACTTCCAAGCTGCGAAAAAGTTTATGGGAATCGCGCCCGCCCCCCCCCCCTCCCACTCGCCCCCGGATCCAAATCTCAAAGAATCCCACCAGCCCTTTGGGCGTGAGTGGTTTAGCGAGCTCTCTCTGTCCTCAACCCCCCTTCTTCCCCTTCGGGGAGGGGTTTACCCCTCCCCCTCCCCCCTCCCCCTGGGCCTGGAGAGGGGGGGGCGCGGGTCGTCAGGGGGGTCAAGTTCGACTCCTGGGAGGGCTAAAAAACGACACCCCTCACGAGGATTCTAGCCCGGACGGGGGGGAGGAGAAAAAACCCTCTCCTCTTCTTCGAAGCGAAAATCATTGATTGTACAACGGTTTCGGCCCCATTTTGCCCTTCTGAGGGGGCAGCGCTCCTCTTCCTTCATAGCAAAATCATTGATTATACGAAGGTTGTGGGCTCATTTTGTCCTTCTCAGGGGGCAGCGCTCATTTGCGCTTCTGAGGAGGTCGCAAGAGGCCCCAAGCTGGCCCCAAGAGGCCCCCAGGAGGCTCCCAAGAGGCCTCCAAGAGGCCCCCAAGAGGCCCCTAAGAGGCACCAAGAGGCCCCCAAGATGCCCCCAAGAGGCCCCCAAGAGGCCCCAAGACGCCCCAAGAGGCTCCCAAGAGGCCCCCAAGAGGCCCCCAAGAGGCCCCCAAGAGGCCCCCAAGAGGCCCCAAGAGGCCCCCAAAAGGCCCCACAAGGAGCCCGAACGACTCACACCAGGACGAGGGGCCCGAACGACTCGCACCACGAGGAGCCCGAACGACTCACACCAGGACGAGGGCCCCGAACGACTCACACCACGAGGAGCCCGAACGACTCACACCAGGAGGAGGAGCCCGAACGACTCACACCAGGACGAAGGGCCCGAACAACTCACACCACGAGAAGCCCGAACGACTCACGCCAGGACGAAGAGCCCGAACGACTCAAACCACGACGAAGAGCCCGAACGACTCACACCAGGAAAAAGGGCCCGAAGGACTCACACCAGGACGAGAGGCCCGGAGATATGCGGGGGCAGGCGGAAACACGCCTGAAAAACACGACTGTCGGCATGCTTCGCAAGAGTTGCTGTTTTGAAATGGGCTGGTGGGAATACGCGAAGCGTGAAGAATTTCTCGAAATTCCAGGGCCCGCCCTCCCCCCCCCGCTGCCGCTGCCCCGCAGGGATTCCGCGGAACGCAAGCTGTCAGAATCTGGTCGGCGGAGGAGCGTTTCGAAATTGCACCCGCGCCCCGCCCCCCCTCCCCCACGTCGGGAAACTCACTGAATAAACTCCCACATCTTCAGTTTCCAAGCTGCGGGGGAAGTTCCCCCAATCGCGCCCGCCTGACCCCCCCCCCTCGCCCCCCAACATGAATCGCAAGAGTTCCCCTCGATTCCAGGGCCCGCCGCCCCGCCCATTCCGCCGCCGCCCCGAGGGGGATTAGGGAAACGCCGAAATCATTAAATGATCTCTCTCTCTCTCTCTCTCTGCTCTGAAATTGTTCACCATGGCTCCCCTCCGCGGCGCGTGCTAGAAGTATGAGGCAGCATGCGTCGCATGAGAAGCACGCCCAGTTTCACATTGCCCCCAATAGTCTTCGCCTCATCGCTTACCGCAAAAAGCTGCAGCGAGCTGGTATTGTCGATGCTTGGGCGCAACCTCTTAACGCAGTGCACACGCGATTTCGCGTCCTCGCTGTTCATCGCGAAAAATGAGACAAAACATGTCATCGTGCGCCAGGAATATCGGTTCGCTTGTTGTGGTCGCCCACTATCTTCGCCCAGTCGCCCACAGCGCGGCCTTGTCCAATCGGACGGGGCCCTCGACGCCCATGAGGACGGCGCAACTTTCGAGACCAGGCCGTGAGCTCCTACACTCCATTAGCATCCCCGCGCGTCTCGCATCGCAACGAAGGTGGCTGGTTCAGATTCGGACCTTCGAACGGCAGCAGACTATGATAACCTTGCTGTCGAGCTTCGCGGCAATGTAAAAATACGCCCCTGCTCCAGCGGCAGCCCTCTTCCGTTGGGCCCTTTAAGATCGCGCGCCGACTTTTCGGCCCACTGCGCTGTCCCACGTGCAACTCTCTTTGACATGGACTGTCGTTCTCGCTCGGCGACCCCAGCCTCCTGGGCGGCAAGCGCTGAACAGGCGACCAAGTCCGCAGGCTTGGCGTTGCCCCTCACGTTCGCCTCCAACTTCGGCGGCGCCCAGATCGTCGCGGGCAACGTCCCCCCCCCCCCCCCCCCATGGTTGCGATGCTCGCGCGCCCGCGTTCTTATCAGTGCTTGCCAGCGCCGCCGCGCGCTAAGTCTTCGCGGCCAGGTCATGGTCAATGAAGCTCGGGCGGCACAGGGGCCCAGGAACCCGTCGAAACCCCAGCGGCGTCAGCGAAAAGTCCGCGACAACGAGACTGCACGGCGCTAATCTGCATGTGCGGAGGGGTGCAAGGCGGGCTGCCGCTGCCGAGAAGTACCTCGCCATGCGCTCCAGCGCCGCCGTCTCTGGAGTCTCCTGAGGGGTTACAAGTAGACCAGTCGCGATAGCGAAACCCAATGCCAATTCAGCCCATGAAACTGAAAGTGGCACCTGTCGCCCGCAGCCCATCTCAACTGCAAAGAGTACCAGATAATGGCTGGAATGACGGCTTGCTGCTAATTCCATTGCTTAGTAGTAGGCAGCTCAGGTAGCTTTGGAAGGAAAGTCCAACTCGGCGATATTGGGATCCACGGGGTCCCAAGTGAAACCAAGGAAGGCCACATTCGGGGGTTGTCTGCAGCAGGGTCAAAAGCTGGCCCAGAAGATGAGCACGCTGCCGCGCTCGATGTAGTCTCGCTGGTGACGAAGCCGCATGTGATGATGCATTCGCTCTCGAGGTACTCGGTGGTGGTGTCGATGTGCTTCGTGGTCGTCGAAGTGCTGGTGCGGGTGGTGCTGCCTCCGGTGGTTGGTGAACTGGCTGCGGCTGCTGAGGTGCTTCCTGCTGGTCTCCATCCTGGTCCATGTCCAAGTGAGCCGCGGGGTCATGCCCCTCGCCCTCGTCCTGCTGGTCGCGGTCCGGCCTCTCCAAGTTCGCCTCCAGAAGCGCCTGGGCCTGCTCGCAACGCTCGTTGCGCTTCTCCCTGCCCATAGCCTGCAGCTCCTTCGCCCTCCCCTATGATATGATAGTTGCGGCATGTTGTAGACAGTTGCAAAGATGCTGATATTGCAGGCGCTGCCGACGCACATCCGCAAGCACCGAAAACTGGCGTGCAGCGCGAAGAGCACCTTCATCAGCATACTTGTTGCGTCCCCACAATGGACGTTCATCTTTTTCAACGCCATCTGCGCGTCGATGTGCCATGATCTTTACGAGGCGGAAGTTGCGGGCGATCTTCGCAATCACGCCGGCATGAACTGACGCCAGCGTGTCTTGATGTTGCTCTGGTGCAATCGTATATCCACGTAATGACGCGCTAAACTGGCGCACGCAGTACTTGCTGCCGGTCAAGTAGAGCTGCCTGCACCAAGCCCAAACGACAAAGTGACAAAATGCCGCTACGTCTGCGCGTTGGGCACCCGGAGAAACACTCCGCAAGGGCACCTCCACATTGAAATGTTGAGTTCGCCCGTAGAACAAGCTATACCCAGACGAAAGTCGAAAGCCTGTCCTGGGCCCGCCCAGTATCTATCGACAACAAGGTAGCCGTCCTTCTGGAGTAGTACCTCCTCTTCGCCTTCTCCAACCTCATAATCTTTATCGGCGCGATGCGGCGGCGGTGGAAACTCTGGTTCATCAGGAGGCAGTTCTGATAAATGAATCAAATTCAAGCCGACCGGTAGTTGGCCGCAATTGCGCAAACACGCCGGTAGCTGAAGAAGAGCCGCAAATGCGAAATGCGCCAGAAGTGGCGCTCGCTGAATTCGATCCACTGTCGCGTCAGGGACTCCGCACAATGGACAGCACGCACGTGATTCTTTACCTGTTACGTGGCGTAGGCGAAAGCCAGTGGTGGTAGCCCCTTGCAGAGAAGCTCGAAAAAATGCAATTGCGCTCTGGTTACCTTCGGGGTCGCCACGTCCGTCGCGTCAGGAATAAGGAGGCTACGCTGTGGGTTATTCAGCTTCGTCTCCAACGTCAGGACATTTTGCGTTCTCTGCTCGTCGCAAGATGGCTGCGGTGATGTGGTCGTTGATGCCCACTCTGACGCCCTGCATATTCTTGCGCTCGAATAAATGCGCATGTGTGCGCCGAACCCATCGCCCGATGTCTTCGCTGGAAAAAAAAAGCTGCCAGTAGCCCTGGGGGCGTCGACGCAGGTGAACGCCTTGACCGCAGGCGCGCTCGAAGGGGTCAAACTCTAGACGTGAGCGACCGCGAGCATCAAGAACAGACTTGAGGCGCGCCAGCTGGCCACCATGCGAAATTCCAATCCAGGAGCGAGCCGTGAAAAAGAAGCAGTTGAAGTATCGTTCGCTTGCCTTCGAGTCCAACAAGTGCCCCAGCAAAACGCCTAGTCACGCGGCCGACAGATGTATGCCTTAGGCGTCGTGTCTCGTCGGGTATCTGCCTATCGCAACCACCTGTTCCCCCGGCCAGGATGAAACTGCGCGCGAGCTTGGCCCGCGCGCGGTGCGCGCGCGTGGCTCGTGGAACTTCTTGCTCGCCTCATGCGCGGTCGCGCAGCGCTTTGTCTTGCTCAAGTTCGTCCCGGCGCCACTGGAGCGACCGAATTCCTAGGAAACTGGGGCGGCCCTCGCAATCTCCTGAGCGCGATCATCGCCGTCGGCGCGAAAGTTCCCCATCATCGATAAAACTGCTGGCTCTTGACTCGCTTGCTCTCGATCGCATAGGGCCAGGTGGTCATCGTAGCCAACTTGTTGCAGTGGCCAACTGTCTCCCTGCGCATATTCATTGCTGCGCTGTTCCCCGCTGTCCACCGCCGGCGCCACTTCCCAGCGCGTCGCGAAAGCTGCTAAGAAGGACGGCGACGCCCGAAGTACACCGGTGGGGCAGCCAAGCGGCAAGCGCATCCATCAATTTGTCGCCAGTCTCGCACTCGAGAAAATCAAAGCATTCCTCGCGGTCCGCCGTGCATCCCGGCAACGGCGCGCGCGCGCGAGGTGGGGAAGCCCTATCTCCAGGTTGAGTTCCCATGCAATAGCTTGACACAGGTAGCCCTGACGAGCTCCAACCGCGCCAGGATGTAGCCAAGTTTCTCGCCGAGCCGCCCTTCGCTGACATCGATGCACTGTCGACGCTGTGCGCGACGGGCCCAAGTTCGCGATCGGGCGCGCCTGGTCGACCGTGGCTAACCAAACTTCGCCGGGCTCATCGTCGTCACGGCGATCTGCTGCAGGACCCCACTTAGGAAGGCAACTGATCAATACGAATGTCATCACCTACTGAGCAAGCCACTGATCTTCAATAGCAGCAGAAACGCGAACAAGTCACGTATAAAAAATGTTAGCGCACGGAGTTCTCAAATGCGCCATCCATCTGCAGCAGCTGCTCGTGCAGGCGCTGCTTTCTTGAATTGATTTCGTAATCGTTCGCCTGCAGCGTCCGAGATGTCGCGGGGCTTCTTTTGAATGCGCTGGCCGGGCCTTGCATTGAAGGCGCCCCAGGAATGCAGCTCGGGCCCGTTGAAGATGGGCGCCCAAAACTTGTCGAACTCCTCTGAGACCCGCGCGCGCTGAGTAGGGATGGTAGGTTATCGATAACCACGCGCAGCATGTAGCGCGCGACACTGCCTCTGCTTAGCCAAAGAAAACATATCGCGACAGCCTGCAGCACGAAGTGCGCGACGTAAACGCTTCCTCCATTCATCTATCCACGCTTGCCCTCGCGTTTTGACGACGCGCGCACGCCGTTCCCCAAGTAGATCTCGCCCTTCGGCGGCGCGGTCCACGTGGGGAAGAGAAGTGGGCAGGTTTCGTAGTCGCAGAGCTCGTTGATGCCGATGGCGAGCCTCGCCTCCAACTCGCCGCGCGCGTAGTCGTCGCTGTAGGGGTGGCCGTGCAAAAGCTGGTCCACATTCGGGGATGCACTTCGCTGCATAAGTCGTCAGCTCCATTACCTTGGACGGGATATTCTCCAATTTGCGCATTTGAATCGTCGATGGCATGAGGGGCTCGGACCGCTGTAATGATGCGCAGGAAAACGATTATGTCCAAATATAGTCCAAAAGCAAACAATTATTTCCAAACGTATCCCAACATCAAACAACTATATATAATTAGTGATCAATAAATAAAAGTATTAGTGAATAGTCACGCAACGAACACAAGTATATCTTCATGCCCAATGACAAATTACAGGGCCGAATAATGAGTTATCACGTAATGAATAACAAAATTACAATGGAGAAATACGTGGTGTATACCATTAACACATAGTTCGTAATGAGTACCATGCATCCCGCGAAATCCATCACCACGAAGAGAACACTCTTTGCGCGAGACGCGGAGAGGAGAAAACGACAAGGAACTGACGGGGAACGCAGCCTGACCACCGATCTCGGACGTCTCACGCGCCGAATCAAGCGCCAGGGAACGGGCCCGACAGCGCCAAACATATCCGACCATCCCTCTTCCATCCCCCCCACACCCGGGAAGAGATTGCCCCTCCGTCTTGCCCCGTCCTCGCCGGGGCTGGACGGGGGGGGGGCGCGAGGTCTCAGGTGGCCCCTGTTTTCCAACTGTGGTTGTTGCTCCAGGAAGGCCTCTGGCACTCCAAACCGGCCTCCAAAAGGGTTCAATATGTTGCAAGATGGCTCAAACTGGCCCCCATCGCGCCTCCGAGGGGGGCCCGAGCGAGCCGCGCGACGGCCCCATGTGCCCCCGAAACCCTCACGCACCCCCTGCCCTTACGAGGTCAATCAAAAGGGCGCCACCAGGCTTTTCAGGCAACCCCCGCGCAGCCCCAGGGGGGGCCATGACCTCCCAAGAGGGAACCACCAGGACCCTCACACCACTAGGGAGCTCCACGAGGGCCGCACGATGGCCCCGAGAACGCTAGGAGGCCCCTTGCAGAATTGGCCGTCGAAGGAAACTTCGGAATGGCGGTGCCCCCAGCTCTCGGTTCCATTCCGCGCCAGGGCTTGGCTAGCCCGCCCGCCGGGCAGGGGCGACGACGATGAATGGTAATGATGATGTTGG
>CAUYUJ010015378.1:57500-124069 GCA_963575745.1 Prorocentrum cordatum | reverse complement strand
CCTCCCCCCCGCGTCTGGACGGGCTTCCATGCGAGGTGTCAGAAGGCCATTGTCGGCCCAAGATGGCTCCAAGAAGGCTTCAGAGAGTGCGAGATAGCCTCCAAGATGGCCCAAGATAGCGGTAGACGGGTCAAGATCGCCTCCGACGCGCATCGAAGAGGCCTCAAGACGGCCCCAAGACGGTTTCAAGCGCCCTCCAAGCCCTCCGAGGACTCCGCTAAGAGGCCCAAGCCCTTCAAGCACCCAAAGAACATCAATGCGTTTTGCCTTCTCGCTTTTTCGCTTCCGACGGGCTCTCGAGGCCTCAAGATGGCCCCAAGACGGCCCGAGATAGTGCGCCTCCGGGGGGGCCACCACGGGAATTGGATGCCCCCATCTTTTTGATCAACGCGGCCGAAGACTGCCCCGAGGCCTCCCATACCACCCCCAAGAGCCCCAAGATAGCTCCAAGACGCCCCAAAATAACCCCAAGAAGGCCCTCAGAGGACCTCAGGAGAGCCCCAAGAAAGAACCCCAGGAGGCCCCAAGAGGGGCCCAATATAATCCCAAGAGAGCCCCAAGATGGCTCCAAGTTTCGGAGCGCACGTGAGCTTAAGATGCAAAGCTGCGCAACAACCACTACGAATCACCGAAACACCCCTCGCCCCTCATCGAAGCACCATCGTAGCTTGCGCTGATTTCTTCAACTTTAAACTTCAATGCGGGAAACTATCTGCTATGTGTGATCCTTGTCTCCCCGAAGACGGCTGCGCGACTGCATGCCTCCTGCCGCCCCTGATTCACCAACTCCCCCGCTGATCGTTTCTGGGTGGGCTGGTGAGGATACGGGATACGCGAAGCGTCGAGAATTGAGACCTCGGGAGGCGTGGGCGGGTCTGGACCCCCCCCTCAACGGACCCTCCTCATTCCCCCGTCCTTCCTCGCCACCGTCTCCGCCCTCCCCCTCTGCAGCGTTGGGCCGCCGCCATTCCTGGGGCCAGAAAACGACGGGCTGCCCGACCTCCACGACCTTGCGAGCGGCGAGCGGCACCTGGGGATCGCCAGCTCTCGCCGGCAAAGTCTTCATGACGCTGAAAGCGGCGCTCGCCCGGTCGGGGAAACAGCCGCCAGCGTCCACCTGGAACGCCACATTCTTCATGACCGTCTGGTGGGTCATCAGCTCCAGTCCGCCAGGGTGGCCGCAAAGCGCGACGCCACCATCCTCCGTGCATCGACCTTCGGGGCGGGGGCGAGCGGGGGCCCCTCCTCGTCTGAAGGCGCCCCCGAGGGCCCAACGCCAATCGCGAGGGCCCCTAACGGGCCCAAATGGTACCCAAAAAGAACTCCGAGGGGGCCGCGAGATGGCCCCATCGTAGCAGCACAACCCCTCGCAGCATTCGCTTCGAGAGAACTTCGGTTCGACGTCATCCCCAGCACTTTGTTCCACTGCATGCGCCGCCCCCGTTTCTCCGATCGAGGCGATCATGCAGCGTGCCTGGGTGGGCCGGCGGGGGCGCGCGAAGCGCCGAAAGAAATGGGTGGGCGCGCGAACGACCCCCCCCCCCCCCCCGCACACGCACCACTTGAGAAGCCGAGACCCTTGGCGAAGAGGCACAGCCGTGGGTCAGCTCCCCGGACAGCGCCGCAGTGCGCGACCAGCGCGCACGGCGCCGCCTCGCCGTGCTCGCCGTCGCCCGCGAGAACAGTGAACCGCATCCAAGAATCTCTGCAGCAGCGATCGGCATGCACCGCCTCCCAGAGCGACGAGCCCGCCTCCACGTACTCCTGCCAGTGCGGGTCGGCGGACTTGCAGATGTCGAAGTGCTGGCGGAAACAAGGAATATCCTCGAGATTGAACTTCTCTTTGTCTGGTATGTGCCCCTGATCAACCACAAACACCCCTGCTTGAAACTCTTTCCTTGCGGAGTGGCCCCATCGCTAAGCTGATCTCGTCCGGGTGGGCGACCGCGTCTGGCCCGGCGGCCCTCGCGTACCGCGCGGGGTCCAAGGGCGGACTCTCGGAGCCAAGGTCGATCATTGACCTCGCCCGCGAAGCTCGGGCCAGAGCGGGCACGTTCGCCCTGAGCATCTTGCCGCGCCGAGTCGCCTCGTTGAACCGCTCCTTCTCGCTGTCGTCAAGGAGGCTGAACTCGCTCAACTTTGCCTTGAACAGCGCGGCCCACTCGCCCTGCCGAAGCTTGCGCCCGCCCTCCGTCCCCTGGCGAACCCTCTCGTGCGCGTGCCTCATGTTCCCGCTGAACCCGCCCCTGGCGCCGTCGAGCGCCCGCTTCTTCGACCTCTCCAATTCGACGCCGTGTGCCGACGCAGACGCGGCCGACTCCGCTCTCGGATCACTCCTGCCGCTGGCGACGTGAGCCGCGATCCACTGGGAGAGATAGCCGCTGACGGCGACCCGCTCCATGAAAGGTGGGGCGCCTGCATTCGGAAAACTGCAGCTTACATGTTTTACTAAACGCACTTTTACATTGCTAGTGCTCCCCCTCTTGTGCCGTCCCTCTCCCTCTTGTCCTCGTCCTCGTCCTTGTCCTCCTCGGCTTCGCCGCCGCTCAAGTTTCGGCTCGAGGATTTCAGAGAGATCAACGAGCCTCCAGGATTTTTTGGCACCGCGGTGCGAGAGGACAGCCCCTCTCGCAAGCCTGGGCAATCGCCGCGAAGTGGTGGTACGGCGTGGCCGCGCTCGTAGGGTGGAGCGCAGGCGACATGGCAGACGAGGGCCGTCCACTGTGGGCGGCAGCTGAGGAGTTCGAAACACCCGAGGAGCGGGACTACGAGTCGGCAGGTGACATCCTCGTGCACGGCACCCGTGCATCCGTCCTGGTGGCGCCGTGGAGCAGATGGAACAGGGTCTACTACAAGACGGGCCCGTCGCAAGGGGTGGTGATGCTGTTGGTGTCACGGATCGGCAAGTCCAACAGCACGACATGGACGGCCTGTGACCCCACCCTGAGGGTCCAAGTCATCAACGTGCGCGACAAGGAGAGGATCTTTACCAAACCTCTGAAGGACCTGACATGGACAGAGCACCCTGGGCTCAGTGCAGCGAGCAGGGACCGAGTGCTCGCGGCCTCGGAGAGGCTCATAGCCCGACGGGAGCTGGAGGCCGAGGACGTGAAGACCGCCAACCCCGCCAAGGGGAAACAGCAGAAGAAGCGCCAGCCGAGCAAGAAGAGCGACCTGTTCGGTTGGATCCAGGGCGGGGTGATGAACGCCGTGAGTTTCTTGCGGCTACGGCGTTCGGCGGGGGGCTCCCTGGCAGTGTGTTTCCTTGGATGGCGAGCTTGGAAGGTCCTGGGGCTTGGCTCTGTGCTCCAGACCGTCTACGAATCCGTGCTGGCCGCCGGTGAGGTGGCAGAAGGAGCTCATGAATGGTATGAGAAGGCCGAGGAGATGTACGAGTCAGGGGAGCTAGAGCAGATCGGGATGGCGCTCGGAGTCGGGATCGCGGTACTCTACCTGGGTGACCTGCTGATCAGCAGGGGGGCAGGCCTGGGGGGACTGTGGAAGGTGTGCGAGAGCGACAGCGAGAGCGAGGCGTCCGACTCGGAGGTCATGGTGGGCACGACGGTGGCGGACTCGGACGACGAGCCCGACTCGAGGCACTTGTTCGCGGAGCTGGCAAGGGGGCAAAATACACTACAGGCTTGTGTCGCCGCACTGGCCGACCTCCTGGGTCAGAAAGGCAAAGGTGGAGATGTGACAGCGTCGGGTGGGCCTCGGAAGCGTCTCAGCGTCGACAGTGACGGCGACGAGACCGAGGCCCAGGGGAAGCCCTCAGACGCGCAGGTGGACGACTTCTTACGGAAGCTTCAAGAGCACGAGGAGACGGTGAAGGTGGACTCAGGGGCGGGCAAGAAGGGATCTCCAGGGCCGACTACGCCGAAGTCGGGGTCTCCTACGAGCTGGGAGAAGGTGTCTTCCCCAGGTGCGTCCAGTGCCGGGGAGGCTGCGGCACAGCTGGAGAACGAGGCGCGGAACCCCAAGGACGGGCTGTTGGCTACGTTGAAGTCCTACCGTGATGTGGGAGGTGCTCGAGTCGGAGGGGTTCGTGCCAGGGTGGCCCCTACCGTCCTGGCCCGCCTGTGCAAGAGCGGGAGAGGGGCGAGGGCCGAGCTGGAGGACTGGCTGCGCTCCAAGGAGCTCACGAAGTGTTCCATAGCCTCGGAGATCTTCATGCTGGCGGCCGTACTGGGCAAAATGATGATGTGCGGGGAGTTTGACACTTTGGTCAACTCGCAGGCCGCCGAGCTGATGTGCTTGCGCATCTACTCGATCTTCAAGGCCTACGAGAACGTGGAGGTAGAGTCGGACTGGAGGCGCCCCAAGTCGGCCAATGGTGCGAAGTGGAAGAGCAAAGCCAACTGGGGCTACGCGGAGGAGTACCTTGATCTGGCCAAGTCGAACACGCCCGGCGCGACGGCTGCCGACGAGGAGGTTGCAGAACGTTTGAAGAAGAAGGCCGCCATCAACAGGCACCTCTCGCTCGGGGGAGGTGCGTCGGGCCACTCACACGGGGACGAATAGGTTGCGGCAGGGAGGTTAGCGGCGCCTCCTTGCCAAGCCGACGCCAAGGGCGCAAATCCGCGTAGCTCCCTCTTCCGTGGGGTCAGCGAAGGTCGGTCGACTACGAGTGGGAAGGACTTCGTTGGTAGGCGCTCGGGCTTGGTGTTATTCAGCATCCTCTCTCTGGCCCTGCGCGGGCACCTGTACTTCAGGGAGGGGACGTACAAGCAGCCGAGTATCTCGCATCGGGAACATGGTGTCCAGGTGTCCTCTACTTCATGGAGAGGGAGAGGATGGGCGTCAGCGGGGCCCTCTTCGCGGCCTTCCCTTCCCACCGTTTGGGGCGGTGGGGCCCCTGTGCACGAAGCTGTCCGAGGGCGAGTTGAGGGTGACGTGGAGGAGGCTTTCACGAGCTATCGCATCGATTCGGGGCTTGGCTTGTGGACATACCCGTGTGGTGGAAAAACTGCGTCTGCGACCTTGCAGGAGGACGTGGGCGTCGGCTACGCTACTGCAGAGGACGCTGGTCAACAGACTCTGGGAGCTGCTGGCGGAGCGCGCCAGCTGGGGAGGCATCAGCGATGGCAGGGCGGTTCTCAGCCGTCTTGGGAAGGGGCAATTGATGGGCTACGGCAGGTCGGAGAGGACGACGACGAAGACAGGCGTTATGAAGAAGGGGGACATGTGCGACCTGATCGCGGAGCAGGTCTCGGCGCCGAAGGTCGGGGCGAAGGGCCTCGACGTGGCGCGGCTTTCGCCAGCGGCAAGGCCCTGCCTGGAGAACGGGGAGGGGCTCATGCTGAGGGACGACGACGAGGTGGGCGGGGTGAAGTACCAGCAGGCGAAGAGCTACAGCGACCCTGGGTGGTGGATCAGGTCGGCTGTCTCTGACGCTCAGGAGGTTGGAGGCTGGTATGTTGAGTTTCGCCGACGAGGTGAAGGAGCACGCGGGGGTCTTTACGGTGGTGAAGTCCTTGGAGGAGGGGAGCAGGGCGGACATCAAGTCGTCCAGGCTGGTGTGGGGCTGTCGGCGTCTGAATCTGAGGATCAGGAGACCACCGCAGACGGGACTGGGATCACCGAGTGCTCTGAGCTCTATGGATCTGTCGCCCGAGGTGCTGGGACAAAGGGAATTGTTCTCCTTTGCGGTGGACATCCCAGACTGGTTCTACCGCTTGAGGTGGACGAGGTCGCTAGCTCAGTATTGTGTGCGGGAAGACGTGTCACCGAGCGAGCTGTGGGAATTCCAACTGATTCTGATGCTGTACATCGACGACTACATCGGGTTCAGGCTCCTCGATCCGCTCGAGGGCGACATCGAGGTGGACAAGGAGGTGGTGAAGAAGGTGCTGGTGGACAAGGGGCCCGAGGTGCACAAGGAAGAGTGGGGGCCTGGGCTGCAGCGAGGGCTCGGGATCACGGTGAGGGGGCGGCAGTACCAGGCGACGATCCATCCCGAGAAGCTGAGAGAACTGGTGCTGGCAACGGAGGCGTTGGTGGTCAAGCCCTACGTCTCTCCTGCGAGGCTCTCGTCTTTGCGGGGTATGTGGACCTGGGCCCTTATGATTCGCCGCTCGGGGTTTGCCATTCTCGACGCTATCTACATGTGGATCAACGAGCACGGCGGCTCCTGGGAGGAGGTTCTGCCCCTCACGGCGGAGGTGGTCTCGGAGCTGGTGGCGTTGGCCAGCCTCTCGGTGCATTTTACGTCGGACTTGGAAGCGGACTGGGCCACAAGGGCTTACATGACGGACGCCTCGGAGTTCGGCTACGGCGCGGTCGTGACCGACATCGCCGCGGCGGATGGCAGGATGGAGGTGGCGAAGGGCGACCTGCAGACCTGGACAGTCAGGGCCGACGAAGCCTTCACAGCGGTGGAGGAGGAGGTCGCGCGCGAGGGCGAGGAGGACGACGAGATGGCGGGGCCACCAGCGGGGCGGTCTGGGTTCCTGGAGCTTGCGAGTGGGGTCGAGAGGATCAGCGACGACGTGGTGTGTCGCACCACATCCTGGTGCGAGGCGTCGGATCTCTTGAGGGGCCCTTCCTACTAGCTGACGGAACCGAGGGAGCTGGAGCTTCTGTTTGGGCGAGTACGTCGACGGTGGTGGTGGTGCACGCATCTGGCTCCCTTCAGGTCGCCTTTGGAGCAGCTGATCGCCCTCGAGATCGCGAAGCTCTTCCACAAGGAGGGGCTGATCTCCACGGCGGTGATGACGGCAAAGGCGGAAGTCGAGGCGCTGGGGGAGGATCTCACCAGGCTCGTGGAGTTCTTCACCTTTCGGACGGCCACGGAGACGGGGTCCCTGACGATGATTACGAACGACGGGCGCTTCGGGGCCCTGCAGTGCGAGCAGGATCGCAAGGCAGAGCATGTGGAGGCGACGGAGTTCAGGTACGGCTCGAAGTGGAGGAGTACCTACTGCGAGCGGGTGCTGAATATCGAGCCGCGCGGGGACATGGTCGTCGCGGGGGCCCAGGCCAGGCTGGAGGGTGGCATCCTCAGGGTGGTCAAGAGGCGTGGACAGGCTCTACCTGCCTCGTGGGTCTGGACGAGGGTGGATCGCTGGTCTTTACTGTTCAAAGGATTGTGGCAGCGAGAGGAGCACAACAATATCCTGGAGTTACGGACGATTGTGTCCCTCTTGCGTCACATGTCGCGCACGTGGAATATGTGGGGCAAGCGCGTGCTGGAGCTCTCGGACTCCCTGGTTGCGATGGGCGCGCTTGCCAAGGGGCGCTCGTCGGCGACGGGCCTGCTGCACTTGGCTCGCCAGGCTTCTGCGGTGGTCATCGTTTTCGGCATCAGGCTGTCGGAGGACGTGAGGTGGGTGGCGTCGGAGGACAATGCGGCAGATGGTCCGAGCAGAGCTTTGGATATCGGCGCGGCCGAGGCCACGAAGGAGGGGCGCAAGTGGAGGCACACGCCGAAAGCCGTCCGCTCCATGCTGGCAAGACCTTATCCGACTGCGAGTACGACGGGACCTACCAAGTCGACATCGTGAGGGATCACGGCGCCGACGGATTAGGTGGAGTACGAGGCCATCGACTACGAGGAGCTCTACTTGACCCTGGAGAGGCTGGCGGTGAATCGGGGCGTGCGATCCAGGCCGTCCTGGAGTTGGCTGCCGGCCATCTTGGGGTGCATACACGGAGCAGGTGCAGTTAGAGTAGTCACGAGGCCGCCGCCGCTGCAGACTAAAGGAGCTCGAGCATGGGATAACGCGGCCTGTATGCCTCTGGCTTGTAACAAAAGATTGGCAATTCACGCGGTCGATGACAAGACGAATGTCGCATACGAGAAGGCAGTTAGGCAGTTTCTGATCGATGCTAAGGGGCTGAACCTACCGTTTCATTCGGTCTATCTTCGGGATAAGTGGCTATGTGCGTGGCCTCGGCTATAGCCGGGGAAGCATGCTTTTCAACGGGTTCATGCGCATCTTCGAGGACCACAGGAACTTCCTCCCCCTGTCGGCTCGAGCTCTGAAAGCGTGGGAACGCCAGCAGCAGGGCCAGGAGGGCGAGCCCATTCCGTTGCAGGCGCCTGCTCTCATCATCCTGGACCTGTGCCACGCCGGGTGTGTCCACGAGGCGTGCGCGGTCGTGGTGCAACTCGACGGTTGGCTACGTGAGCAGGACTGAGCTCAACTACGGAAGGGCAGCACCTCGACAGATGCACAAGGGCGCATGGCATTATTGCTAGAAGATCGAGCGAGAGGGGAGAAGGTCAAGACAGGCTCGGGGCAGGGAGTGGAAGTGCTGATGGAGCTGACGAAGTGCGTGCTGCTCACCCTCGCCGAGGCTCTTGCAGATGATGAGCTCGTCTTCCCCATCGCCCCCGACAAGTATCGCAGGAGTTGGCAGTCTTCCCTCCAGAGGTTGGGCCTTGAGGCCCTTGGCCCACCTCATGGCATTCGTCGCGCAGGTGCTGCGCAGCATGTGGCGGATGGGGGAGATTTGGAGATTGCGAGGAGGAGGGGGCGCTGGACTACTTCGAGCGCCTTGCAGCGCTACACGAAGACCCACGTGCTGATACAGCGGCGCCCCCTCCTCCAAAAGGATCAGATCGTGAAGGGCGAACGGTTCTGGCAGGCCCCAGGCGTGGCGATGGCCAACGCGCTGGGGAAGTCCAGGGCGGCGCGTAGGCCGCTCACCGTTCGCTCGATTGCGGCTCTTTCGCAGCTTTCGAATGACAGCCTCGACCTCGGCTGTGCGTCGCTGCAGGCGCGGCCCGAGGTGGGGCGCCCGAGAACAGGGGGCAAGGCCCAGTTTCGGCGCCGCGGCGCCACCTTGCCGCACCTCCTCCCTCTCTTCACTTGTCTGTAAGTGTTTGGATTTCGAAGTGCGTTTCTTTGAGCTTGCAATTAATCTGGGGATCTGTGCGAAAGCTGGGGGGTTAATGTTTGAGTATAATACTGGTATTCTCCTCTTCCCGCCCTCCCACCCTATGCCTGCGGTGCTGATTTCAAAATCCTGAATGCAGGGCCTTCGGCCAGAAAGGGCTTTTTGGCCTGTGCGGGGTTCGCGCTCTCATTCTGTCGTGCGTGATCGGCCCCTGAGGGCCCATGAAGGTCAGGTACCTGTGGGCCCTCCGAGTGGAGGGCTGGTTGCAGCATGATGTCGGCGAGTGTTCTGAACTTTACTTGGGGCGTAGACCCCTCACTTTCGCTCGTGCTTGTAATGTGGTCGCTCTCATCTGCTGTTGCTGTGTCGGATATGCAAGCTTTGCGCGCCCTGGACTTTTTATTCGCCAGGCCTCTCGGCCGCTGCCGTCTGCCCCCCAAGCTCTGGCACGTAGGGTCCCCAGCACAGCTTATTTAAACGCATGTTTTACTAAACGCACCTTTACATTGCTAGTGCTCCCCCTCTTGTGCCGCCCCTCTCCCTCTTGTCCTCGTCCTCGTCCTTGTCCTCCTCGGCTTCGCCGCCGCTCAAGTTTCGGCCCCGACACCCCCTCCCTGTGAGGAGGGGTTCGCACTCTCATTTTGTTGTGCGTGATCGGCCCCTGAGGGCCCATGAAGGTCAGGTACCTGTGGGCCCTCCGAGTGGAGGGCTGGTTGCAGCATGATGTCGGCGAGTGCTCTGAACTTTACTTGGGGCGAAGACCCCTCACTTCCTCTCGTGCTTGTAATGTGGTCGCTCATCTGCTGTTGCTGTGTCGGAGATTCAGGCTTTGTGCGCCCTGGACTTTTCATTCGCCAGGCCTCTCGGCCGCTGCCGTCTGCCACCCAAGCTCTGGCACGTAGGGCCTCCAGCACAGCTTATTCAAAGCTGAGATTGAGGAGGCGCTCCACGTGCATATTGCAAATCTTCGTCTGCTTCGCCACGAGGCGCAATGACCTCCAGAGGCCCCTGTCTTCCCACATAGCGCTCCCGTCGTCGCGCATCGCTCGGAGCTCCCTGCCCATCTGGTCCATGTCGCAAGCAGGGGCTCTGCAAACTTCACGGCGTAGAGCGCGCCCTTCAGACTCGGGCACGTAGAGAACTCGAAAGAGCCGAATCGGCCAGCGCCGAAACTGGGGCTGCAAAAAAAAACCAGCTCCAACCACATAGATACGGTAAATACGAAAGCGGTGTCTTTGCCTGTCTGCAACTCAACTTCGTCGGGCCGCAAATGTGACCATAGCGTGGCGAGGGGTGTCTCGGGGCAGGGTTACATCAACGTGTCCACTATAGGTGTTGAATGGCATGCGCGATGGGGCTCGCCTGCGGCTGACAGGCGTCGCCCAAGGCGCCGCCCTGCTCGTCCAGGTACTCCAGCCGCCTCCAGAGGTGGGCGGGGATTCTGGCGCAGAAGAAAGTCACCATGAACGTTATTTGCCATCCCCTCTCTGCGGTGCATTGCATGGCCCGGTGGCACTTGGACTTGATATATTGCCTCTGATCGGCATCCGATACGTCCTCTCCAAGGTCGACCCTCCGCAGGTCACCGAAAGCCAACTTCAGACACCTTCAAGTGGGCGCGGGAGAGGCGCTAATGAGAGGGGGCGGTGGATAGGAGGCGGAGGGGGGGAGGAGCAAGGGAGAGGACGAGGACGAGCAGGAGGAGGGGGGGGAGGGGGGGGCGGGGAAGGGGGGGCAAGAGGAGGAGACGGAGGAGGTCGAGTGGGGCACGAGGGCGAAGAGGTGGAGGAAGGGGGCGAAGTAGAAGGTGGACGGGGGGTGGGAAGGAAGAGCAGGAGAAGGAGCAGCATCAGCAGCAGGGAACAATGGCGGGCGCGGGGCCCGCGCTGCCTGGGCGCCAGATTGTGCACCATGATGCCGGGGGCCTGCTTGGCCATCTCGGCGTGGCACGAGCCGAACTCGCTCTTCACTGGCTTCGCGACGTTCTGGGTCCGAATGATGCCAGCCTCGGCGCACGCGGCGGCGTAGCTGGCCAACGCCGTCTCCCTGTCGGGGCAGCGCCCGCGCGCGCGCTCGTAGTGCACGACTGCCCCTGACCGGGAGCGAGGGTCCGCGTTGATCATCTGGACGGCCTTGGCGCGCGCGGCGCCCTGCGCCGCGGCCCCCTGCGGCGGGCCCGTCGCAATGCCGAACATATCCGTCGATCCTCGCAGATCGTAGCGAACTGTCTCCGCGAGCAGCGCCACGAGGTGGGCAGACCACTCGGGATCAGGGTCATCGAGCTCATTGAACACGAACACGTCATCGAGGAGCCGCGTCAACGAGTCCAGAACCCTGTTGTGAGCCGACGCAGTCAAGTGCACCGTGGACAAGGCGTGGATATCCCCTATGATGCGACCCTCGCGGATCGCGTGCGTGATGATGCGGTTTGTGATGTGCGCGCTGCAGCCGGCAATGGGGATCATAAAGACGTTCATCGCATTCTTAATGTTCGTCCTGACTTTAGCTATCTTCCTACGGTTGGCTTTGCACTTGTCTGGGATCTCTGCGATCAGCACGAACCGCACTGTCTTCGCTGCCTCCATCAAGGCGTGCACATTCAGCCCCGCCAATGCACCGTGCTCCGTTGCTGCGAACAGACAGCTCGCCTTGCCGCTCTGCAAGAACTGCGGCGGGGCGAACGCCCTACCTCGCGGGGGGGGCGGCGGGGGGGGCCGGCGCGAGACCCCCCCTCTCCTCCTCCGTCGTCCAATTCCCTCTTCTCCCCCCCCTCTCCTCCACCCGCCCGCCCCCGTCTTCCCCCGCCGCCCGAAGCGGCGGGCGGGGGGCTCATGGGGGCGGTGGGCCCAGGTGGCACTCGGAGCGACAAAGAGAAGAATTTGGAAGCTGCCGACACCTGAGGCGACGTGGCCGTTTCGCCAGGCCGCGGCGACGTCGACGACGCGGCCGAGCATCTCGAGGCTGCCCCGTGCCGGCGCGAACCCGCCGCTGAGCTCCATGCGCTTCTCCAGCGTGACGCTGCGCCACCTGTTGGTCGCAGGGTCCAAGAGGAAGTAGCGGGCGTGCGGGGCCACCATCGCCTGGTAGCTGCCGAAGGAGACCGTGGTGGGCGTGGCGTCGTACGCCTTGCATGGGGAGGCCCACCCCGCCGCGCTCCTCCGCCCTCCGCCCCCCCCGAAACCCAAACTTGCCCACCCTCGTGCGTCTTTCGCTCCGATCCCGACTGGAGGGGGGGGGGGGGGGGGGGGGGGGGGGGGGGCGAGTTCTAGCGCCACGATGGCCCTCTGGGCGAAGAACGCGCCCGCTCTGTCATCGACGGCGCCCGCGACCTCGGCCGCGACGGCGCCCGCCATCGCCTGGACGTGCAACTGCGCCGAGGCGCTGCCCAACATGAGACCCCGCCTAGTCAGGCCAAGAGGCAGAGAGCCGTGCCGACTCGGCTCCGAGCGCCCCCCAACGCCTTCTGGCGGCAGCCCCCAATCAATCGTCGAGACCGCCCTCCTTTTCTCCCTCCTCCTCCTCCTCCTCCTCCTCCTCCTCCTCCTCCTCCTCATCATCATCGCCATCCTCATCGTCATCATCATCATGCACCTTCCACCTTCTCCTTCTCCTCCTCCTCCTCCTCCTTCCTCCGCCTCATTCCGCGCGTTCCGCCTCCCCCCCACCATATTCGGGCGTTGCTAGCGGCGCCGCTGGCCCACGGCCCCCCGCCTCAGTTTTTCTCGGCCGCCCTGCGGCGCTGGATACTCGGTTTGAAGAGACGGCGCCCCGCGCCATCTCCCCCCCGCCCCCTCCTCCCTCCCGCCCCGCCCCCCCGCTCGCCGTCGGCGCCCCCCCCCCCCCCCCGTCGAGGGCCCCCGAAGGGGGCTCCGCCGAAGGCCACGGCGGCAAGGTTCGCATGCAGTTCCACCCGCATTTCGGCGCACCACCCGCGCGGTTCGTGGCCCCATAGGGAGCTCCACCGAAGGCCCATGCGGCAGAACTCGCACGCAGTTCCGCCTTAATTTCGGCGCACCACCCACGCGGTCCGCGGCCCCATGGGAGGCTCCACCGAGGGCCCCAGCGGCAGAGCTCGCACGCAATTCCACCCCATCTCCGCGCATCCCCCACACGACTCGCGGCCCAGTAGGGACTCCACCGAATGCTCCAGCGGCGGGGTTCGCGCGCAGTTCCACCCTCATTTCGGCGCGCCCCTCGCGCGGGCCGCGGCCCCACAGGAATCTCTGACGAAGGCCCCAGCGGCAGAGTTCGCGCGCAGTTCCGCCCTCAATTGCGGCGCCCCTCTCACGCGGTTCGTGGCCCATCGGAAGAAGCTCCGCCGAAAGCAGCGCTGGCAGGGTTCGCATGCGGTCCCGCCCTCAGCTCACGTCGGCGCACCCCTCGCGCGGTCCGTGGCCCCATAGGGAGCTCCACCGAATGCCTCAGCGGCAGGTTTCGCACAGAGCGTGCAGCCCCACCCTCGCGTCGGCGCACCCCGCGCGCGGTTCGCGGCCCCATGGGCCCATGGGGAACTCCACCGAATTCCTCATTGCCAACGGCAGGGTTCGCACGCAGCCCCCCCCCCCCCCTCACGTCGGCGCATCCCTCCACCGAGTGCCCCAGCGGCAGACTTCGAATGCATTTCCGCCCCAAATTTCGCCCCCCCCCCCCCCCCCCCCCCCCCCCGCGCGGCTCGCGGGCCCATGGGGAGGAAGCCCCGCCGAAGGCCCCACCGAAGCCCCACCGAAGGCTGGGGGACCCGTCTTACCCAAGACGGCGAGGATGGAGGAGGAATCGGAAGAGGATGAGGAGGAGGAGGAACTGAAGGAGGAGGAGGGGGAGCGGGAGGAGGGAGGAGGGAGGAGGAGCAATAGGCGGACGATGAGGAGGAGGAGGAGCAGGACGAGAATGAGAAGGAGGATGAGGAGAAGGGCGAGCAAAATGGCCAGAGGCCTCTTGGATGCCTCTCGGAGTCTCTTCGGATGTCTCTTGGGAGCGTCCTGAAGGCCTCTTAGGGCGTTTTGGGAGCGTCTTGGCGCGCCCGGAGGCTTCTTGAAGCGTCCTGGGTGCCTCGGGGAGTTTTTGAAGCCTCCTAGGGGTCTCTTGGGAGCCTCTTGGGGGCCTCTTGTGGGCCTCCCGGGAGAGCGCGTGGGCCCCTCGTGGCTTATGGGGCCGTCTTGGGGCCCTCCTGGGCCCTGCGTAGGGCGCTCAGTTTGGAGCCCCTAGGGCCCTCTGGGCCTCGGCGCGAGGGGTGCCCCAGAAATCGCTGGAGCTGGGGGGCGCCTTGGGCCAGGGGCGCCCGCGGCAACGACCGTCCGATCCCGGCGCCTCGGTGCGCCGGCAGCTGCGTCCCCCGCAAGCCCCAGCGGTCGGGGTGGCCCAGCTTGGACGCATGCTCCCCCCTCCTCGGCGGGGCGCGGGAGATGGGAAGCACGGCGCAGGGCGCGGCGAAGGGCGGGGGGGGGGGGAAGGGCGATAATCAACAAGACGATGTGGCTCGCGGCGAGCCAGGCATTGGGGGCTGACCTCGGAGGAAGGAGAGGAGGACAAGATATCAGATCCCGATCCTCGTCGCGAGTGACCTCAGGCGGTCCCCCGCGCGCAGCTGCTTCTGGTTCCAGTACGTGCGCAGCCTCTCGAGGTCGGCGAGGTCGCGCGTCTGGCGCTTGCTGCGTCGGCCCGCGGGGGCCCGCGGCAGGGCCGCGGGGGGGGGGCGGCGGCCGGCGCGCGAGGCCCTGGCCGCAGTGCGCCGAGCGCTCGGCGCGGTGCGGCAGGAGGGCAGCGCCGCGAACTCGCCGACGGCCTCGGCGGCCTCGGTGCCGCGCAGCGCCTCCCCTGGCAGCGTCGCGCGACCCTCGCGCGCTGAGACGTCAAAAATGAACATGGACCTGGAGCCGAACGGCTGACCGGCGGCAACTGCGGAGCACGTCGCTACAAGGGGACGAGGAGGCGCTTGGCCTCGCGGGAACGAGGATGGCCCATCCTCGATCCTGGACGGGGAGAAGGAGGAGACCCTCCTTCCCCCCATCCTGGATCCTCCTTCCCCCCATCGGCTCCGCCATTTTGATCCTCCTTCTTCCCATCCTGGATGGGGGGGGAGGATCAAAAGGCGGAGGCGGAATAGTGGGGCGGGGGCAGGAGCAGGAGAAGGCGGAGCAGGTGGGGGAGGAGCGGGAGGTTAACAAGGTCGCGGGGTGTCCTGCACGAACGGCGAGTCCTACAAGGGATGGGGATCGAGAGATGGTCCATCCATATCATATTGATGTTGGATGTAAGGAGGAAAACGGGCTCGCTTGTTTCCCACCCGCCCCCGCATCCTCATCATCCGCGTCGCGGTCGTCGTCGTCGCCCGAGTCGTCGGGTGGGAAACAAGCTAGCTTGCTTCCAACCCTACCCCCATCTCGTGACTCATCCCTTGTCGGACTCGCCGTTCGTGCATGACACCTCGCGACCTCCTCTTCCTCCTCCTGCTCCTCCTCCTCCTTTCCTCCTCCTCCTCCTCCTTTTCCTCCTCCTCCTCCTTCTCCTTCTCCTCCTCCACCTCACCTTGGTCCTCGCCCCTTTTTCCAACTCCTCCTGCTTCTGATCGCGACCAACGCCCTGCCATGGTCCATGCCGCCTACGCTAACTCCTGCTAGCCTCCACCCCCCTTCCGTTTTTTCCCTGCCCTCCCCCACCTCCCCCGCCATCGCCCTGTTCGCTTGGCCCCGCCGCCCTCCTCTCCTTGACCCCCCCCTTCTGTCTGCCGGGCAACGGGGGCGGCGGGCCTTGCGGCCGCGACCGCCGCCGCGGCCAGCCCGGGGGCGCTTCGCCGGCGGCTCGCCAGGCTGCTTTTTCGGGGCCATCGGCGATCGGCGGTGGACAAACCTCCGTTTAGTAAACCTCCCCTTCGTGAAAATTGCCTGGGACCGAAACCGACGGACCAGGGCCCGCAAAAATGACGGCCGCGACGCCCTCTCACGAACCGAAAACGGCGAGTTCCAATTCCTTAGTCGACTTGTCAGGGTAGGAGGTTTATCAACCTCCGAGGCGATCGGGCGGGGCGCTGGGGGGCCGGGGGGGGGGCAGCGGGGGGCCCGGGGCGGCAGCGGAAGACGCGGCGACGGCAAGAGGCGCAGCAAACCCTCACCATCGCGACAAAATCGGCGACGACGACGACGGACGACGACGACGACCGAGACGACGACGACGACGACGACGACGACAGACGACGACGACGATCACGACGACGACGACGACGACGACGATCACGACGATGATCGCGACGACGATGGCGGCGACGGCGACGGCAACGGCGACGGCAACGGACGACGACGTGGGCGACGACGACGACGCCGAAGACGACGATGATGGACAACGGACGACGCACGACGGACGACGGACGACGACGACGACGACAGACGACGACGACGACGACGGACGACGGACGACGACGACGACGACGACGACGACGACCGCGACGACGACGAAAGCGGCCGACGAAAACGGCCGACGAAGACGTCCGACGACGGTGACGACGGGGACGACGGCGACGGACGACGACGACGACGACGACGACGACGACGACGACGACGGACGACGACGGACGACGGGCGGGGACGAGGACGATGACGACGACGACGACGACGACGGCGAAAACGGCTACGACGACGACGGCGGCGACGGACGACGACGACAACGACGACGACGACGGACGATAACGACGACGACGACGACGACGACGGTGACGGCCGACGACGACGACGACGACGACGAAAACGGCTACGACGACGACGGCGGCGACGGACGACGACGACGACAACGACGACGACGACGGGCGATAACGACGACGACGACGGAGAATGACGACGACGACGACGACAGACGACGACAATGGGCACACCTGTATCTTTTCCATCAGTTTTATCATTGCAGCCCTACCGAGGAGTGGGAGCATCTAGGGAAGCAACATCTACATCTACTCCGACAGCTACATTAACATCTACACCTGCACCTACATCTACATCAACATCAACAGCGAGATGCACATATACACGTACATCTACACCTACATCTACATTGTCTCTGCGCTATGTAACGCTGTAAACCGCCCACATGCTCGGACCGCTGTAAAACGCAGCTTCATGCCCCCCCCCCCCCCCCCCCCCCACGCGGAAATCAATCTTTTCAATTAATTCTGAATCTGCTAACAATTAATTAAAGAGGAGGGAGGCGCAGAGCTTAGGTAGGGAACATATGAGATTGGCGCGCCTCCCTCCTCTGTTCCTCGTGTTTGCATTTCACCAGATGTATTCTGCTATCGTTCCACTGTTATGTTGTTAGTTCAATTATGATTGAATAATCCAATATGTTTGAACTAATTATTAGCACATTCAGAATTAATTGAAAAGATTGATTTCCGTGTGTGCGTGTGGGGGGGGGGGGGGGGGGGCACGAAGCTGCGTTTTACAGCGGTCCGAGCCCCTCCATCGATGGCCCTTCCCTCGCGGGATCTCTCTTCACATTGGCGGGAGCTGTCGAGGTGAAGTCGATGAGTTCGGAAACTTCACTGCGCCTGCGATAGCGACGGCCAAAGAGACGCCCTGCTCGCTGGAGTCGGCGCTCGAGGACCCCCCCGCCCACCAAGGCAACTCTTCGCCAAGCTTCGTCTGCAGACTCATAGTCTGGCTTGTGTCTCGAACTCGCCGCAATAGCGGTCGACGCGCTCCTCGCCGAATCTCTCGCTTTCTTCCCCGGGTACCTTTTTTGAGCGCCTGCGCTCGGCAAGCACGGAGAACGCGAAGACGTTGCCATCGCTCTTCCGACTTCTGAGCATTGGTGGCGAACTCAAGTCCGCGGCGAGAACGCGCGCCGACGTCGCGACGAAGCCGAAAATAATGAGCAGCTCCGCGCGCCGCTGCATTCAACGCTAAAAAAATACATCTGGCCGACTGACACGCGCGCCTGGCGAGGGCCTGCCCCGCTGAAGATCAAATCTACGCGCGCGAGGGCCGCCTGATCGCCCAGAGACACTGCATCCTTGAACGCTTAGTGAAAGTTCCCCTCGCTGCGGGCGCGGACCAGCCCGTCGCTGCCAGCCTCGCGAATCGGGGCGCCGCCAATCATGACCAACTCGGCTTCGCGCAGGAGTGGCCCCAGGTAGGAGCGACCTTTCGCGCGCGGCTCTTTGCTGCCGCGGGGCGCGCGTGTGTGCGCGCGCGCGCGTGTGCGCGCGCGTGTGGCGGGTGGGGTGGGGTGGGGGGGGGGGGGGGGGGGGGGGGGGGGCGCGCAAGCCACTGCTGCCGCTCCTCTTTCGTCCATCCAGGGGCCCATCTGTGCCCGCGCCAAAAGCCACTCCGGCGAAGGGTCACTCTTACGTCTAGTCGACCAACTGCCGCATCCATCTCGTGGCCCAGCACAGTTCCATGGCTTTCTATGCTTCTCCCCGCAATCGACGGCGACAACGTCCTGCCAGGTGAGAATAGCTACGCCACCTCGAACACTGCGTGGCGCCTTATATCCATGACAAACTTGAGCTCGAACTGGCAGTCCATGACACGCTTGATAGTGGCACGCGCCACCGGATCACGAGGGTTAAGGCGGGTCTCATGGACGCCCGCAATCATGCAGCGCCTTCGACTAATGAGAGTATCCCAGCTGGTATAGTAGCCGATGAAACAGTTGCCAATAGCATTGAATGAGCTGGCGGTGGCCCTTCTGCTGGCTGCCTGCCGCGAAGTCGTCGAGCAGGCGTCGTCGCGGTGGCTCGGCTTGCATCCCAATGGCCTCGCGAAGTCGTTTCGCCAAGTGTTCAAGTTTAGCATGTTGCTCTTTTTCCGCCTTGGACAAACTCCCATCCACCGCGAAGTCGGGTTAAACATATTGCAAGACCTTGACCACGTAAGTGTAGCTGATCTGCGCCACCCCACTTGCTTCCGCGATGAACTTCTGAAAAATCCGGAGTCAGCCCACGACCAGCTGAGAGCGCGGATGATGGCGGACTGCGTTGTTCTCCAGAGAGGCCGCGGTGGCGCCATTTGCAGCGCGCGCCCTGGGTGTGCAAAAGGAGCCGTTAATCCAGCCGGCGTCGCCATTGCCGTCGGGGGTGAATGCTTATCGCTCGGCTTCTTCTCCTTGTGCTCGGTCGCCATGTCCGCCCCTGCTCGAGACTCTGGCGAGCTGTATCTTTTTGGGGCTTCACCGCGTTGATCGCGGCATGCGCGTTGTCCAACGTGAGGTCGGACGCCTGAGGAGGACCAGCTGCGCGCGCTCGAACCACTGGATTAGCTCGCACTTGCCGCGCGCGCAGACTGACGAATTCCAATTGCCGACCCAGCTGCGTTGAAAGTCCTGAAACCAACTGCTTACTTTCAACCAGCGCGCCGAGCGGCGCAATCTCATCGAGCGGGCGCCGGGGGCGCGCGGAGGTGCAATAGGCGCCGCGCCGCCGCCGCCTTATCCCTGCACCTTGAAGCAGAGCGAACCGTTTCGGCGATGGCCCAGTCCATGTCCCCCTTCCAAAGTCTCGGTCTGCTCCGGCACCTCCGCGAGGGCGATGCCCTTGGCGAAAGGCGCAGAGTCTTCCATCTCCTTTTCCTTGTCCAATATCACGTGACTAATGCCACCTGCGCGCGAACGTTCAAACATAATGCCGCCGGGCCCCGATTCAGCTCGCAATAGCGCGGCTCTCTCGGCGGTCACCTAGAAGAGTCCAAGAACGACTCGCTGTCCAGAAAGATCATCGTTAAATATTCGCCCGCTCCAATCTCGATGATCCAGATCACATCCTTGGGCGCGCGCAGGCACCGTGGCCTTGGCCTTGGTGATGCGCGCGAACTCCATGTCCACTACTCTCCATGGGAGCGGGGATTCATACTTGCGTTGTCCAACTGGTGTCTCAGCTCGCTTATCTCTCGCCGAAGTCGCCTGTTTGCGCACTATCGTCAAATCCTTGAACAATTTCTCGCTGGAGTGGACCACAACAAACGCAACGTTCAAGAGCTCATCCTGCTGAGGCTGCATGGTGGTAGGCTCCCGCTCCGGCACCACCGAGGCACTGACTGCGCCTCCGCAGTGCCAAACGCAAAGCTGCTTGATCACGCGGTCGCCATCGACCATCAATGGCACACTCATGAAGGAAACGGTGGGAGCGAGACCACGCCGCCCACAAATAATGCAACGCTCCTTCGGCACCTGCGCCGGGGACCGCGCCGACACAAAGCCGAAGAGATCGGGGAGGTCAGGTTTTGTCAGAAGCCGTCGAGCTTGGCCAGCTCCAGCAAGTCGGCGACCGTGACCAGGTGTACTGTACTCATATCGCTGTAGTCTTTGGGGAGCCCACGAGTAACTGGAATATCCCAACTGTCCTTGTCCAGGACTGCGGTGCACTGCCAGTCTGTGCGCGGGCGCTCCGTTTTTGTTATTGTGTTTATGTTGCTTCATGTCGGTGGTCGGCGATGGCGGCGGCGATGCCGATGAGGTTCCAAAAGGCATCTCCTTGAGCCAATCGTCGAAGGGCGCATTGATCTCGGCGGCAGGTTGCGCAGCCATGGCTTTCATCCTACTAGTCGAAAACTGCTTGAACTGGTCATAGATATTCTGAGCGTCGCGGTAATCGTATTTCGAACACGGCACATATTCTCGCTTGAGTCTTAGCTGGTGGTAACCGCGCCAAGGCCCTTTGCAACTGCGGTCTCCTGCTGTTTCGGCCCGTTTCCATGAAGAACATGCTCCAACTTACTCCAGGCGCGATGGAGCAACGTCCAAACATATGAGATTGCCAACTTCGACAACCCAATCAGAGATCCAATCATGAGTTTGTTGTCATCATCCTTGTGAGCTTGCAACCAAGCACACATCTCATAGCGAAGGAGGTCATCCAGAAATGAAATCGTATTGTTCGTATCACTTGTTAAATCGGTCTTCGCATTCCTCACCATAGTGAATGTTCCCACAACTGGCTCTTGTGGGCCGAAATCATCAGATTCCCGGCGCCAGCAGAATCTTTCGAAAATGCGCCCGGCCCCCTCTCCCTCCGCCGGGAAACTCCCAATTGCGCCCCCCCTCCCCCACTCCCCGCCTCCCAATGCGAATGAATTTCTCTGAATTGCGCCCCCCCTCCCCCACTCTCCCGCTCGCCCCCGAACCCAGGTCGCAAAGAGTTTCTCGAAATTCCAAGGCCTGCCGCCCCCGCGCCCCCTTCCGCTGCCAGGTGCCGCCCTCATGTTGCTTTCCCCCCGCGGTGAAGTTCGAGAAACTCACAAATTGTCAGTATCTGGGCGGCGGAGGAGTTTCTCTACATTGCGCCCACCCCCCGATCGCCCCACGGGGGGGAATTCCGAGAAACTCTCAGATCGTAACTTCTCGGAAATGCGCCCGCGGAAACTTTCTCGGAAACTTTCTCGGAAACTTTCTCGGAAATGCGCCCGCCCCCGAACACGAGTCTCAAAAAGTGACTCTGAAATTCTGGGGCCCGCCGCCGCCGCCCCACGGGGGATCTCGACAAGCGTCTGAATCGCAAGTTCCTGGTCGGCAGAGGAGCGTTTCGAACTTGCACCTGGCCCCCGCCCCCCGTTCCCCCCCCTTTGCGGAGGGGTTTCTCGGAATTGCGCCAGCCCCCCAAACCACCCCTCGCCCTTCTCGAAATTCTGGTGCCCGCCGTCCACTCCCCTCTGCCGCCGCCCCGCGGGGGATGTCGAGATACGCTTAAGCCGTTAGTTTCTGGGCGGCGGGGGAGTTTCTCTACATTGCTCAACCCTGACCCCCCCCCCCGCCCCGCCCCGACGCGGCGGGGAATGTCGGGAAACCCGTGAGCCGTCAGTTCCTAGACTGCGGGGGATTTTCTCGAAACGCCCCCCCCTTCGCGAGGGGATTTTCGAACAATTATGCAAACCGCCAGTTTCTACAATGTGAAGGGGTTTCTCAAAATTGGGCGGGGGTTGCGCTGCAGGCGTTCCATTGCAGTGCCCTCTACGATGCACAAGGCATTTCGAGAAACTCCACGCGTTCGCCGAGTCGGGGGGAAGGCTACGGCTCCGGTCGCCCGAAACGTCCTCAGAGAACGGCCCGAGTCCCAAACCCGTGCGGCCACCCCGAGTTCCCCCTGACTCACCGCGCGGTGTGGTCGCCACACCGTCAGAGGGCCCCCCAAGCGCGAAGGCGCCCGATGCGCGCTCGACGGCCTCTCTCCGGGGAGTTCCTGGCCGCGGGGCGTCACAGTCGTGCTCGGTCCCCAGAAGAGGCGTGGCCCGTGGGCGGCCAGCCGTGGCAAGGGCCAGCCTGCGCCCCCTCCGCACCCCTCAGGGGCAGCGATGGTCATGCTGCATCTTTGGGGAGACCTAATTAGTCTGTCCCGTTGCGCCAGTCATTCGTGTCGCATCCATGCCGGATCCACGTCGGATCCGTGTCGCATCCACGCGAAAATCCCGTCGGATCCGCGTCGAACCCACGTCGGAGTCCAAAAGAAGACTGCCATTTACGGGACAAAGGCCCCCCGAAGATACAAAATGACGATGATCACGGTGGGGATGCGTGCAGGGCGAAGCCGAACTCGAGGCTGTGCCGAGGGAACTTTACTGCGCAGGGCGCCTGTCTAGCCTTTGAGGTTGTGGCTTCTGGTTACCCGAAGGGCCCCAGAAACACCATGAACAGAGTCAGAAGAAAAGAAGACAGCACAAGCAGAAACTTCCGACGGTCCGCGCGGATTTCTTGAATCTTCGTTGGGCCCCCTCCCTGGCGCGCGGAGCGCGCCAAGGGCGGCACCAGACGCGCCGCCGGGAGGGTCCATCACAGATCCAAGAAATCCGCGCGCATCGTCGAACATTCATGTTTACGCCGTAATCCCACCAGCCCTTTGGGCGTGAGTGGTTTAGCGAGCTCTCTCTGTTCTCAACCCCCCTTCTTCCCCTTCGGGGAGGGGTTTACCCCTCCCCCTACCCCCTCCCCCTGGGCCTGGAGAGGTCCCTCCGCGGGTCGCCGGAGGGCTCTTTTTCGACTCCTGGGAGGGCTAAAATTCGACACCCCTCACGAGGATTCTGGCCCCGACGGGGGGGGGGGAGAAAAGTGCTCCCCCCATCTGTGATCGATCGCCCGACAGATGGCCCCAAGATTCCTCCCAGACCCCTCCAAGAGGCCTCCAAGAGGCCTCCAAGAGCCCCCAAGAGGCCTCCAAGAGGCCCCCAAGATGCCCCAAGAGGCCCCCAAGAGGCCCCAAGAGGCTCCCCCGAGGCACCCAAGACGCTCCTGGAAGCCCCTGGGGCCGCCAAGAGGCCCCCAAGACGCCCCAAACGGCCTCCAAGAGGCTCCCAAGAGGCCCGAAGAGGCTCCCCCAAGGCACCCAAGACGCTCCTAGAAGCCCCTGGGGCCGCCAAGAGGCCCCCAAGACGCCCCAAAAGGCCTCCAAGAGGCTCCCAAAAGACTACTACTACTACTACTACTACTACTACTACTACTACTACTACTACTACTACTACTACTACTACTACTACTACTACTACTACTACTACTACTACTACTACTACTACTACTACTACTACTACTACTACTACTACTACTACTACTACTACGACTACGACTACTACTACTACTACTACTACTACTACTACTACTACTACTACTACTACTACTACTACTACTACTACTACTACTACTACTACTACTACTACTACTACTACTACTACTACTACTACTACTACTACTACTACTACTACTACTACTACTACTACTACTACTACTACTACTACTACTACTACTACTACTACTACTACTACTACTACTACTACTACGACTAGGACTACGACTACGACTACGACTACTACTAATACTACTCCTACTGCGAGGGGCCCGAACGACTTGCACCAGGACGAGGTGCCCGAACGCCTCACGCCACGAGGAGCCCGAACGACTCACACCAGGACGAGGGGCCCGAACGACTCACACCACGAAGAGCCCGAACGACTCACACCAGAAGGAGGGGCCCGAACGACTCACACCAGGACGAGGCGCCCGAACGACTCACACCACGAGGAGCCCGAACGACTCACACCACGACGCGGGCCCCGAACGACTCACACCACGAGGAGCCCGAACGAGTCACACCAGGAGGAGGGGCCCGAACGACTCACACCAGGACGAGGGGCCCGAACAACTCACACCACGAGAAGCCCGAACGACTCACACCAGGACGAAGAGCCCGAACGACTCACACCACGAAGAGCCCGAACGACTCACACCAGGAAGAAGGGCCCGAACGACTCACACCAGGACGAGAAACCCCAAACGACTCAAACCACGAGGAGCGCTTTCTCTCCCTCCTCCTCCGCCTCGTCCTTCTCCCGCTCCCACCACAAGGAGGATGTACAAGGAGGCGGGAGGAAGGAGGAACAGGGGAGATATGCGGGGGCAGGCGGAAACACGCCTGAAAAACACGACTGTCGGCATGCTTCGCAAGAGTTGCTGTTTTGAGATGGGCTGGTGGGGATACGCGAAGCGTGAAGAATTTCCTTCTTCGGAAATAGAAGACCATGGCAGATTAACCTCTCTGCGATTCTACCACACCTGGAGAAAAGAACAGGCGGAACGAGTAGAAGCAAGGCAAGATAAGCGCAGGAACATGGTAGAACTTGCCCAGAGATTAGGTGGGCAACGAGGAACAGGGAATTCGGTGCGGCAGGTTCGTGTCGTGCCGACTTCGGCGTTGGTTTCTGACACCGCGGTAATCGTTCAAACTTGCACGATCGGACGTTTCCGAAGCGTCAAATCGTGCACTATCGGATTCTGGGTCGCCGGCTGCGTTCAGCGTTGAACGCCCGCGGCGGGGTCGCCGCTGGTCAACACGACACGAACCTACCGTACCTGCATGTGTAAACATGAGAACGAGACAGAGATAGAGAGATAACAAAAACACATACAAACAACAAACAAAAAGACAGACAGCCAGCCAGACAGACAGACAGACAGACAGAGAGCGAGAGACAGACAGCCAGGCGGGCAGGCAGGCAAGCAACCAAAAAAGTCCATGCGCCCCCTCCTTCCCGGCTTCGACTTTCCGCTGCAGCGCCCTGAAGATGGCATGCTCGTACTGGACATATTTGACGGGGTCCTGAGTTCCCCTCCGAAGCCCGTGTTGTTCTTGAACCCTCGTGCCAGCTGTAAAGCAAAAGCGCGGGGCAGGGGCAGCAGGGCAACAATGGGGACGCAGGGCCGTCGATCGGCCAGCGGGCGGCGCCCGAGCCGCTGCGGCGGGCTGCCACGCACATTTGAAAGGGGTCGGGGGGGAGGTGCACATGTCTTGGCCCGCATCGGAGGGGGGGGATGATCTCGACCCCCATTCCCGACTTTGGAGGGTTTTCGACTGGACCGAAAATGTGAGGCCAAACTCGTGGATATACGAAGTCGGGACGCCCATCCTCGACAGCGGCGCCCTGGAAACTTGGGCACCCAGACGATCCCCGAGCCTGCGCTTTCGCGCGGGAGGCCCTCCGCGAGTCGGTCCTCGGATTCTGATCGCCCAGGGAAATCATGCCCTCGATCGCGCCTCCTGACACCGTGCCTGGAAGCCTCCAAGCTGGGATCGGAATAGATGGGGTCGGAGGATGCATCGCCGCATTCAGATGGCGCCGCATCGCCGATGCATCGCCGAAGCATCGGCGCCGTCGGGGTGGAGAAAATCGGGTTCCGCATCGAGCCGCATCGCCGATGCATCGGCGATGCGGCGCGATCCTTCGACCCCATCCACTCGGACCCCACTTGGTCGGGCGCACGCTAACATGGATTAAAGATACGTGGATCTGGCGCGCGGTCGCCAGATCCATGGATCGGGGATATTCATCGGGACAAATAGCGTTTGTGCCGCTCGATTTCGTGGCGGATCGCGCCGACTCCGCATGGAAGCGGAACCCTTCGCTAATCCACGCGCCTGAATGCATGTTTGCGTTGCTTGAATAGGCTGCGGTTTGTGAACACACGTCGTCCCGACCCCATGGAGCCCGCGCGCGGGACAGCGCGGCCCAACAGCGATCACCGACTGCCGATGCCCGCCTGAGAGGAATCTGCGGAAACGGCCGAACCGGCATTTGCACATGGAGCGCCTTCACAACATCGGAACCCATATCTCCATCCCAAGGACACCCCGGCGGAGAGGGGGGCGGAGACGGGCGGAGGGCGAGGGAGGAGGCGGGGAGGATGAGGGACTGGGGAGGAAAAGACAAGAGGATACTGGGGGTAAGGGGGGGTGCTGGGGAGAGGAGGGGGGAGGAATACACAGAAGCAAGAAAACGAAAGAGAGAGAGAGAGGGACAGGGAGAGAGAGAGAGGACAACAACAACAAACAAATAATGGAGAGGTAATGGTGAGAGCAGAAAGAGAGAGAGAGAGAGAGAGAGAGAGTGGGAGAGAGAGAGAGAGAGATGGAGAGAGAGAGAGAGAGAGCGAGAGACAGAAAGAGAGAGATATGACAAACAAAGGAAGAGAGAAGAGACAAAGAGGACAAATAGAGAGAGAGAGACAGAGAGAGTGGGAGATAAGACGGGAAACGCATTGTAAGGTTTTGGTTACTCTGTTCCTGCCCCGACAAATGCGTTACTTCACTTGGGCCAGATTCGCGGCAGGCGCGCCTGCCCCTGTTTCCCCCGGCCGGACAGAACAGCAATACAACAACTAGTATGTTTGGGAGTTGGCTGCATGTAAGCCAGAAGCTTGCTCAACAAAACGACTGTCTTCCTGTCAGACTGCAAGCGAACAGTCGACGGCCAATGGACTGCTAGCATTGCAGCGCGCATCTCTTGGCAAATGGATCCCGCTGGGTGGGCATACCTGTTTCAAAACTGAATAACACATGGAACGTCTATTTCCCTGGATGTTATCCCAAACATTGAACCTGCGAGTAGACTTCCCTCACAGCAACTCCCTGGCGCCAGGGAGGCTCCAACGCTGGTCTGATAAATCCGCGCGGGCCTCTTCAACTTAATGTGTATGCCACTATCGTTTCCCGAACGGCCTTGCTGATTCGCGCAGAGTTCTCGCCGCCTCTGCGAGGGAACACGCGCGGCTTACCAAAAAATGGCGGGCGCCCGTGCTCGCCGTCTTGCGACAGGCCGAACACAGAAAGTCAAGGAAACGCTCGCCAGCCGCGCATGAACGTGCGAGGTGTCAGCAGCTCTGCGGACCCCGGTGGTCACGGGCCCTTGAAGGCCCTGGGTTCGGCACCACCTACACCGATTCCTATGTAGTATAGTTGCGTCAGCTACGCAAAGGGCGACGCGCGCGTTCGGAAGTCTTAAACTCTCAGCTGATTGGCGGACGTTTTCTGGCCATGCCGCCCAGGAGACGATGCGTCCCATAAGCCCCCCGGGGGAAAAGCAAAGCCCTGGCCCACAGGAGGGGCCACCCTGGGAAAGCGCCCTGGGACCAGGGAGGCAAACACAAAAATCTGGCGGCATTCAATGCTAACATAACCATAGGAAACAAAGAGAAAGGAGGAACGCAGGAAACGCGCGATCCTCCGTCTTCTCGCCCCGTACTCCCTTCGGCACGTCGACTGGCGTCGCACCCCCACCCCAACTGGCCCCATCTCTGAAACAAAAAAACGCTCGCACCAGATCCTCGCCGGCAAGCGCCCCCTCTGCAAATCGACGCCCCATCCCTAAGGCGACGGGATCTCTCTCTCTCTTTCTCTCTCTCTCTCTCTTGTGTGTTCTCTCTCCCTCGCTCTATGTACAGACTTACTATACCATGTTTGCGCTGTGTTTGTTTACTTCTCCTCTTAAGAAACTGGGCCACATTGACGGTCCAGTCGGCTTGTGACCGCCCGTCGCTGCCGCCCTCGGTCCCGATTTTGACAGTGCGAGGCTCGCACTTGACAGTCCGTTGCGTTGCGTTGCATTGTCTTGCATAACTGCATGTTGGTTTGCGTCGCACCGCATTGCTTCGCATTGCGTTTTGCGACATCGCTTTGAATTGGCTTGCTTTGCGTTGCGCTGCATTGCATTGCATTGTTTCGCAATGTTTCGCATTGCATTGCATTAATCCCACCAGCCCTTGGGCGTAGGTGGTCTAGGGGGGCTCCTCTTCCAACCCTTCTCTTGCTCTTCGGAGAGGCCCCCCCCTTGCCCCTCCCCTGGACCTGGACGGTGGGGGGCGGCGAGGCGCAGGAGCGTCCAAGATGGCTCAAGACGGTGCCAAGAGGGCCTCAGAGAGCCCAAGATGACCCCCAAGATGGCTCAAGAGCGCCGAAGATGCCTCAACATTCCCTCCTGGGTTCTCCTGATGCGCACGCGCTGCCGCCATCGCCATCCTCCTCATCGGCCAGCTTCGTTCCGCTGGCGAAGACCCCGGGGCAATGCTGGGCGGACCAGGACGGGCGTTCATCGCTGGGCGAGGGCCCCAGGCGCGGCCCAGGGCCCCGCCAAAAACGCGCGAAGTCGCCGCGGTCGACCCGCCGCGTCCGCCAGAAAAGCCGCGGGAGGTCTTGGGAAGCCTTCAATGAGAAGGAAACGAATTCTGCTGAATTCTAATAAAGTTCGCACGGCCCTCCTTCGAAGGGGCCGCTTCGCCTTTGCGCGCGCGCTCTCCTCCGAGCCCCCCGTCGTCGACGGCGGCCGCAAACCCGCGAGAGGAACGACGCTTGACACCGAACTCCTTCGTCAAGTGCAACCCATGCGTGGAGTGGGGCTTCGCTCCGCCGACCCAATGGTCACCCGGCCGCGGCTCGAACGGGGGGGCGCCCTCGAACCCGGCGGGGCCAGGGTCGGCGGATCCAGCCTCGGCGACGAGGGCGCGCGAGCAACCCTGCGCCGCCGCGGCCCGGTGCTGAGAAAGAAAGGCAGTCTGCTTGCGCAACTGACATCGCAATCTGCCCACGAAGGGCTTGAAAGGCGCGCGCTCTTCCTCGAGGTAAGCTCGAGCTCGCTGGGCGGGGGGGGGGGCGCTGCGCGGGCGGCCCGGCGCCCGCCCGCGGCTCAGCCCCCAGGGGGCCGAAGGGAGCGCGCCTGGCCCCCCGACGGGCCACGGCCGAAACAGCATCGCAACAATCCGCGCGCGGGGGAGGGGGGAAGGGGGCGATGACGGAGCAATCCCAGGATCATCCAGCTGCCTTCCCCACCCGCGAGTCCGCGCAAGCATTGCCTTGAGCTTAGATCGCGCCCCAAGGGGTCCGAATTCGCTCTGGGCCCTGATCTGGGTGAGACCCCGCACAGATCGCTCGGGCCTCGGCAGGGCCACGGGGGCCCGGGTCTGGCCAAGATTCCAATCGGGCGCGAGAGACTTGCAGTCCGCGACGTACACAGGCGGGCCCGTGGTCAGCTCCAGGGCCATACAAAACGCGAGCAGTTTGGCCCTGGGCACCGGTTGTCGTCGGCCCACGAGGGCAACGGCAGCGCCGCAAAGAGGCCTCCAGAGCAGTCTCGAGCCAAGCCCCTGGACCATCAAAACCACCGGAACTCCGCAGCGGTTCCGTCTCGGGCCCGAGCTAGAATCACCGCCCGAGCCGTCTCCGAAAACGTAGAGCGGTCGACCTCCACAGGTCGAGCTCTGGTTCTGGAGCCTGACGTCCCCCGGGAGGACCACATGGCCGAACACAGGGCTCTCACGAAACGCAAGGACCGCGAGCTCCTTCCGAGTGCCCCCCCAGCCACGGCGCGGGCCCAGCCACGTGGGCAGCCATGGCCTGGGGAGGAGATAAGCAATAGACGCGAAATTTTCGCGCCCGCAGTTCGCGTGGCACGTCCAAACGCGATGAAACAAGCTGTCGGCGCCTGAGTTGCACCTCGGGCAGACCTCAGGGCAGTTAGAGCCAGCCTCGCGTTGACGAGATTGCGGCCATTGACCTCCAGCAAGTGCAATGATACTGGCTGACCACAATTCCATCTCTCCTTTCTTAGTCAGGTAGTCAGGCAGTCCAACTCGAGAGACGCCAACGTCCTGTCAGTTCCTGCGCACAAATCGTCGCACGTCTGGTGTCTCGCGGCAGGCTGCCACAGCTTCGTCGTGCAATCCTTCATGAAAACACCATGGAGATCATCGCAGTTGGCCATCGCTGCCACGTCGGACCCAGGGTCACCGAAAGCAGGGAGAGACCACTCCCCTGGGCCTCCCACTCCATGGCGCGCCCAAACGCTGGGTTCACGAACCCCCCAACCCGCCTGGATCACGGTCGCTTGCGCCGCCGCGACAGGGCCCTGCAAGCCAGACCACTTCAATTGAATATTAGCAAACTGCGAAAGCCGAGCACGAACTTGACCCCACGCCCGACGCGCACAAAGTCGACGCCCAGGTTGTCGTGGCCAAGACAACACCCAGTCCATCAATACCTGAGCGCGCGAGTCGGTTCCAGGATGAACCACGCTCCTCGCGGCGTGCCAGGCTCAGGTCTAGCACCCCCCCGCTTCGAGCCAGCGAGCGCCGCCGCGGCGCCCCCGCGGAGCTCCGGTACCTGCGAGGGGGGGGGCGCCGAAGATCTGGCGCCCGAAATTGGCCGAGGGGTAGACGCCAGTAGTCCAAAGCTTCTTCGCAATGAAACGACTGCCAGGCGGCGTCCCGGCGCGCGGAATCCTGCCGCGCCGACGCCTAGCTCGAATGCGACGCTTGGACATCTTGGCGCGGGCCCTCCCTCTGCGCCCAGCAGCGTCTATGCCGGGGTCTACGGTAGACGAGACAAACCTCAGGCGGGATGCCAACCTCCTTCAGCTTCGTCTCCAGCTCTCGGGCGATGGAATTCGTGGATGCAGTGAGCTTCGTCTCATCAGGGACCTCCAGCCTGGCAGCCCTAAAGCCAGACGGCATCGTCGAACCCGAGAGAGACAAATCTTCCACGACCTTCTGTCCACGTCCTCCCGCGCGACCGCAGGTGTCGCCAATGTAAGTCAAAAGCCCAGCGGGGGGGGGTAGCGCGGCGAGCGTGGTCGAGGGCGCGATGCAACATGACCTCGGCCTGCGACGCTCCATGGGGACGGAGCCGCAACAATCGACATGGGAACGGCCAAGCCATGAGACGCCACATCGCCGCGTTTCAGCACGCGCGGGGCCGCGTGCAGGTCCACTTCCAGCGGCGCAGCGAATGCTGGGAAGCCGCGGTCCCAAGTAGCGCGCAGGAGAGGAACTAAGCTCATCTTATCGAGGGACGTCTTCAGATCAAGAAGCAGAATGGCCGAATCGAACCCCGCAGCCAGAGAACTCTCATCAAGAACTGATCTGCGACCACTCGCTCGAGTCCCTGGCCCTCGGCTTGCCCCAGATCTTCGGCGTCGCGCCGAGCTGCCCCAGCGCGCCGTCACTGCCCGACTCCTCGGGCATGGATGCGCCCAGAGTGGCAGGGGGGGCTGTGGGCCGCGTGCCTATGCATTCAATGAAATTCACGCGCTTGACTAGTGCTGTCCTTCCGGCCGTCGCCTGTCCCTGGGCGCGCCGAGGGGCCGGGCCGCCAACTCCCCGGGCCTTCCCGGGCGCCAACTTGGGGAGCGCAGCATCCAAATCCAACAACTGATCGGGGGGCAGAGGGCGGCCGCGAGCGACTTCCCAGAGCCTATTCATCGCTTGCATGGTATCCGCCGGCTCATCTATAGAGCCCATCCGGCCTGCCACTCGAGTCCGCGAGCATCGAGCAACAGCTGCGCGTTGGAAGCGGGGAAAACCTCTTGGTCGCGGCCTTCGCCCTCGACGCGGGCAACGCCCTCCGCGCGGCGATGCCCCCCCCCAGAAAAAAAACGAGCGGGCCTTCGTCGCCGCCCGGCCGGCCGCCAGGTCAGCCCGTTGACGCATTTGGCCGAGAAGCTCGCGCGAATCAGCAACAGGGGCCAGAGCTCGATTAGACAGCATGCCCATCCCCGAGGAAACCGGATCACGCGTGACCTTCTCGCCAACGTACTCGGGGAAACCAGCTTCAGAAATGCGTCATTATCTTAGCTAACTCGCCACGGCAACGGTCCGTTCGAGAAGCATCTGAAGCGCTGGTGGCCAGGGCGACGCACCCGACAAATAGCGCGCCGACGATGCCCCGCCACTCCGACCGAGGGCTGCGCGGGCGAGTGCGCCCAGGGGTAGATCTCATCTTGGCCCGCGAGACCAGTGGGCCATCAGCGCGACCGGAGTGCCCAGGCCATCGCCCCCCAGAGATGCCTCCGTACAAGAGGGTGGCTCTCTTCAGTGTCTTGATCCAGGCTCGGTAATCATGTTCAACCTGCGCGCGTTCTGCCGATCTCCGCTGAAACGCGAAGTGATCTCTGTTGGCAAACGGAGCGATGCTACGCGGACGCCTGCGCGAGGGGCGCCCCATCGCCTCCGAATCCGCGCGGGGCGAAGACATTCCGACCGCCGCGCCTGCAATCCCCTCGAGGTGGCATCCGCCCGCTGACGCTGCGACCTGGGCTTCGGTGCGCGCAGGGCCGCGGGTTTGGGGGTCATCTGGTGAAAATCCAACAGCTGGGGCGTGATCGGCGCCGGGCGAGGAAGCGACCCCGCGATCTTGACCCAAGCGCCCAGATGGGTCCTCCCCCGCATCTATCCAACAAAAACGCGGCGACTGCCTGCCGGAGGTGTTCCCCGAAACCGGGGCTTCCTCGGGCCACCCAGCCCCGCGCGGCGACGGCGTGCCCGGGGTGTTCCCCGCCGCGGGGGCATTCTCAGGACTTGTTCAAACGCCAGTGACGTTGGACGTGCTGGCGCACCCGGTATCTCAGGCGAAATCGGCAGGGCCGCGCGCGACGCGTGCCCCATCGCCTCCGACGACAGGGGCCGAGCGACCTCCACGCGTAAGGCGAACGGACGCATCGCGAGGCGATGCGCGCCGCCCTGGGGAGGCACTTCCCTGGCCACTGGCGCTGCGCGAGGTGGGGCGCCCTCCCGGGGGGCGGCCCCGGGCGTCGCGGCAAGGGCGCCGCGCCCCCCCAGGGAACGCGCGCCCTAGGCCACGGGCTCCGACGATGAAGCACTGCGCGCAGCGGTGCGCCCCCCCGGGGAATGCAAGCCCCGGTTCGCGGGCGTCGTTGAAGTAGTGCACCTCCGAAGGAATGCGCGTCCTAGTCCGCGGGCGCCGACGATGGGGCGCTGCCCCCCCCGGGAACGCGCGCCCTGGGCCGCGGGGGCAACAGTGGCGCCCCCCCCGCCCCCTCCCCCCCAGGGAGTGCGCTTCCTGGGCCACGGGCGCGCGAGCAAAAATATCGCGCCCCATATAGGGGGTGCGCATCCTGGGCCACAGGCGCACGCCAGTATGCCAACCGGCCCCGCCGACCACCACAGCTAATTATCGCCGCGCTCAGCGCCCCCAGATCGCAGCCCAACCTTTCCAGACAACAAGCAAAACGCCAAGCTGCGTGCCCGAATCCGACGTTGGTCTCGTTGAAGCCGCCGCCGCGCGAGCGCTGAAGTAGGCGGCGGTAGACGTGGGCTCTGCAACGCTAGTCACCGAAGTGGTGTCCGAGTCGCCCACGTCATTCAAGATGCCCTTGGACAGGATCCGCCCCCGCGCCGATGCCCCCGTCTGTGGAACAGGCGAGCGCAACGCCTGCGCCTCGACGTCCGCCCCCACTAACGGCGCAAACAACCCGTCATATGATTGCGCCATGCTGTCATCCATGTCCTGTGCCCTGCGAGCTCGGCGGGCGGCCTTGGACCCGGGGCACTCGCCCCCGGGGTCTGCCGCGGCCCTCGGACGAGCAGGGAGCTGACCGCAGTCACATGCGACCGCGCGGCCAGGCGCGCGCATCTTGCCGCGCAGCTGACCGGCCCGCCCCGCGGCCTCATTATCGGGCGGCCCCATCTTCCAATCGGCCAAGATGAACCGCGGGCCCGCCAACGCCTGCGCAGAGGCGCCACGGGCCACCGGCACTTCGCTGTTCAGACGGCGCACTCCAAGGCCAGGCGGCAATCATGTAGAGATGGCAACTAAATCACCATAACGAGTGCGTCGCGTGACTTGGCAGAGCCCCATTGCAAGGCCCCTGCCTGCCCATGAACTTGGCGGCCCCTTCCCTCGCAGATTGAGAAAAGACGCGGACGCGACGTGCTTCCTCGCCCAGATTCACTCGCCGCCAGACCATGGGCCGCCCCCCCCGTAGGCGTTGCCGCCGACGCAGAGAGGCGCCGTCCATCCATGCCGAGCTGCGCCGCCACTTCAGGAAGGTCCGTATCACCCTTGCGCGTCTCGCGAATCGTCGCTGCTGGCCACGCATCGCAATGCTTCGTGGGGAACCTCGAAGCCTGCGGGCCCCACTCCGTGACGTTGCTGATCAGCGGGCAGAGATGAGATCGCCTCCACCTGACTCCTTTTTCCAAGTACCTAGCATCCGAGAGCTCTCCGCGAAAATCGCCGCCCGTCCTCAGAGGAGGCCGCGGCGCCTGCAGCAGAGCCTGGGGGAGTGGCAGGAGCAGGAACATCAGCAGCTTCCGGATCGCGACATTAAGCCATCCGCGACGCCTCTGCTGCCGAGCGTGCGATGTGCTCGACCACCTTGGCTGCCCCCTCCTTCGAAAACGGTTTGCCCCCCTTGGACGGGGGGGGACCTCCTTGGGGGCCTTGGCCACCCCCGGGCGGAACCTTCTGCCCCTCGTTGGCAGGTGCAGGCATGGTGGCTTCATCTGTCTTCGCCTCGCCGTCGGCGCGACGCTTCTTGTTGGGCATCTCCAACACCGACTGGCAACAGCGATGAGCTTCAAAAGCTGCAGCTGCTTCTCCTCCGCCTGGCGATCCACATCCTGCAACTGCGACCAAAGTCTTGTTGAGCTTGCAGCGGCCCTCTTCCTCGAACTCCTCCAGCGAGCCGAGCAGAGACATGTCGAGCTGGATAACAAGCTGGCTGTGTTTTCTCTCACCAGCTTTCGGCACAGGATCCTGCATCGCCGCTTGAGCCTGATGTCGGATGATGTCCGCTTCGCACATCGCATGCGAAGCTTCCTGCTGATTCTGCCTTGCCTTCTCTAACCACGCCACCGCCGCGACCAGAGCATCGAATGCTTTGACCAGCTAATTTAAGCGTTTGGCGCACGCATCGGTCGCTTCTTGCAAGGCCTGGTAGTTAGATGTGGGCGCAGGCGTCCGCTTCTTCTCCCACGAGCTGCGACGCCTGCTGCACCACGTGTGCGGCCCTGCCATCATGCGGATCGATGCCCCCCCCCCTCCGGAGGGCAAGAGCGATGGCCTGCTCGAGCGCCTTGTTATGTTTGGACAGCGAAGGCTATTCGTCCTTGCCGAGCGTGATGGCAGAGTCGGAAGCAGCCCAGGGAGACCACCGCGTCCCCGACGAGGAACTTGTCCACCCAGGCCGAGCTGCTCCGCACACTCCGCACATACCTTTCTGGCGTTTGAGCCGCCAATTGTAGCACCAATTCCCGCCGCCACGGCAATACGTGAACTGGTTCTGAGACGTATTTGGCCGATTGCCCCCACAAGAACTCACTGAAAGACTGTCGGGTGAACAGCCTGGCGCTGCCGCGGACTAACGGTAACCACGTGGCCTGCTGCAAACCTCAAAACCTTGAGCCAAAATAGCTACGGAACAGATGCCTCAAGATGGCTCCCAAGAGGCCCCAAGACCGCCCCAAGACGGCTGTACATTGCCAAAGAGCTCCCCATGGAAACACCCGAGACGGCTGTACATAGCTCCCGACGAGGCCGACATCCTTCCAACACCCAGGGAAAATCCATGTGTTTTGCGCTCTCGCCTTTTCGCTTCCGATGGCCGTCCGAGGCCTCAAGATGGCCCCAAGATGGCCCAAGAGTGCCCCGAGAGAGGCTCAAGAAAGCCCCAAGATGGCCCAAAGAGCGCCCAAGAGCGGGCCAAGAGCGCCCCAAGAGGCGATGTTAGGGGGCTCCCGAGGGGGGAGGCGAATTGAAGCTCCATTCTTTTTCGATCGATGTCCTCCAAGATGGCCCCAAGAACGCCCCTCAAGCTTCCAAGGGCGCCCCAAGAGGGCCCCAAGACGCGCCCAGACGGCTCGAAGAGGCGCCGAGGAGACCTCAAAAGAGGCTCCCAAGAGTCCCCCAGGAAGCCTTAAGAGGATCCCCGAGGCACCCAAGACGCTTAAAGATGGCCCTGGGCCCGCCACGATGCCCCCAAGACACTCCAAGAGGCATCCAAAAAGCTGCCAAGACACATCCGAGGATACCCCTAGAGGCATTTGCGGAGCTTCTCGCTCTTCTGTTCGCCGTCCTCCTCCTCTTCCTCATCCACCTATGCCTCCTCCTCTCTCCTCCCTCCTCCCCCTCCTTCTCTTCTTCCTTCTCGTCATTCTCCTCGTTTTCGTGGTCCTCGTCCACGCCCTCCTCCATATCCTCCTCCTCCTCCCTCCTCCTCCTCCTCCTCCTCCTCATTATCCTCCTCCTCCTCCTACTCCTGCTCCCCCGACGACGATTCCTCCTCCATCCTCCTTCTCTTGGGGTATATGACGGCTTCCCCGCCCTTTGTTCTTCTGCATGTCTCTCCCTTCCCTGATCACCTCAACCCCTCTGATTGCACCACATTGATTGCACCACCTCGCTTGCACCGCGTAGTTTGTTGGACATCACTGTTGGGGGTCCACGCTGGCTCACAGATATACAGATGTATAGGTATGTGCATATATACCGAAGATCATATTACATCCACTACCCCAGCCCTGGCCCATCCTAGGGCAGTAGATATGAAAACACTCTTCGTGCGACCACCGGACACACTGAATCAGGGACGAAAGAGCTTGCCTGGCCACGGAGAGCCTAGGCCAAGAACGGGCTCCCCGACCCAGATTCGAGAAACGGCCCGAAGACCAGGGCCCTTATCCTGAGCAAGAGGTGGCCCTGCATATCGGCGTCTCGACTGCGGACCTCGTCGCCCGACTCCCCACGCTATCCTTCTCAAACGTCTCGTACGTCTGCGACTCCAGGTTGTCTTGCAGCGGCTGCAGGGGCGCCTCGGCGGCGCAGGCACGGGCGGCCGACGACGTCTTCAGACGGGCCGGGGCGGAGCGATTGGCCGACGGGTGCCCGAATAGAGACACTTCGGCGGCGCGCACGAGGGCCCGGAGGCTTCCGAGAAGGCTTCTCAGAAGCTGGGAGGGCTTCTTAGATTGCCCCCGCCTTCTAAGGAACGCCCCGTCTTCTTAGAAGACCACCGCTTTCACATCACCCCCTGTGTGCGCGCCGCCAAACACTGCCGGAGCTCGCAGAAAAACGCTACTGTCAGCGCACGAAGAGCGGCATAACACAAGCTTTCCCGCCATCAGGGACGCCTGTCCCACTTTGGCAGATCAAACTCGCATGTATTCTAGCGAGTATCGCTCTCGAGCGGGTCCGATGGACCATAAACAGCGCTGGCCGTCCTGCCGTCCTGCGTCTAACCTCGTGGAAAAAACGATGTGCAGGGCTCCCCCTGGTGCTGCCACATGCTGCAACCACAGCACCAAACTCTACAGCCTCCAGTTATGTTCCGAATTTGTCCCATGCATGTTGCGCTCTCGCATAATTACTGGCCGCGCTTCTAGCTCGGGATCGTGCTGCCGCCTCAATTCTGGCGCCACTCCTGGCTCGTAATAACTCTCCAGCCGCAGCGCCAATCCAATTCCTCTCTCGCGTCAACCACATTCCGAACTCGGAATGGCACTGAAACCCACAATGGCATCCACGCTCCCGTCACGGAATGGTCATCTCATCTCAGCGATGGCCGCATGCCACACTCAGGGTGGCGGTCTCGCCGCAGCGCCACGAACATTCAAGCGAGGTAAGGTTCAATCGAAAGATACGCTAGCTGGGATCCAAGTCAAACTGGAAGCTAAGCTGATCCATCCCTAATGCCCAGCATTCTAGCAACCAACACTCTTACACAAGCCAAAGATGTGGGCCCAAACTGGTACCATTTTTTCCAACTTCGACAGCGTGGTCATTGCTCCCGTGATCGTCACCCTTCCCCGAAAACTGTCTGTCAGCGTTTTTACCAGATGGGCGCACGACCCCCTGAGACCCGCACGCGGCCCGACAACGACCGCACGACACCTTCAAAGATCGATTTGCTCTCGCTGGTACAACCGCTGGAGCCAGGCACCAGCAAGCACAGCGTGCTGATCATCACAACCATTGGATCGTACGGCAAATTATCTTCCTCATTTGAACTTCAACCACTCGCCGTCTTCTCCCCCTCCTCCTCCTTCTCCTCCTCCTCCTCCTCCTGAGTATGATCCTCAATCACAGACTTGGAGCAATGTTCTGTGGAGCAAAACGTCGGCGGCAAAAAAGCATAACCAATGCACGAGCCTGCAGGTAGTCGTGGTAAGGGAGCTCGAACTGCTGCTGCGACGTGAGCGCGGGGCGACTCTGGAACAATCGTGCAACGTAATGAATGTACTTGGATGTCTCCTCCTGTCGTAAGGCCAAGAGCAACGACATACAAACCAGAAAGGGTCAGGACTCCAGGCGGTGCTGGACGTCGATTGGGTAGAGAAGGCGAACGCTTCCCCTATTGGTGGCGTGGGACACAAAAAACAAAGCAGAAGCGACATGGTATGACAGAGGTGGAATCGTCGCATGCTTACAACTTCCGCACCGCATTCGTGATTAGAATTATTATCAGTATTACCATTGTCATTAATATTAATACTGATATAGATATGATTCCTACTAACGTGTTCATTGCTATTCGGAGCATTACTATTTCGTTATTATTATTATTGACGGGCCGGTCTCTGTGAAAGAGGGAAAGGGGAGGTGAGGTCACGTGACGCCTGCGCCTGCAACCGAACAGGTCGCCGCCACACGTCAGTTTTCTGAAAACTGCACGTGAATAAAGTTCGCCCGCGCCTGAACAAAATGAAAACAAATCCGCCACCGCGCCCTTGAGGCGCGACTTGGTGTCCCCATGGCCAAATCTCTGAAGCCCCAATCCTCAATACTGAAGATTCTTCAGGAGACCGGACCCAGACTTGCCAAATCTTCCGGAGCTCCCCGCGTGCTCTCTGGGATTCTCGGAGTCTTGCCGCGTAAATTGTTCGGGCACGAGAGGGCCCCAAGACAGACCAAGAGGGTCCCAAAGAAGCCCCCGGAACGGTTCAAGAAGGCCTCGAATTGCCGAACATGGGTCCAAGACGCCCCAAGAAAGCCCCAATAGCCCTCACAAGGGGCCCCGCGAGGCCAGCTCCATTGATTTCCCTAGGATTTCCACTGTTCTTTGGGGTCCACTACTTTTCCAGCTTCCTGCGCTCCAAGACGGCCCAAGAGGGCCCAAAGACAGTCCCAAGAAGGGCCCACGAGGCGGAGCACGAACCGAAAATTCGAGCCTTCCGGCCCAAGAGGCCCCCAGGAGCCCAGGAGGCCCCACGGAGGCCCCAAGAGGCATCAAAACGGCCCCCAAAAGGCCCCCGAGAGGCCTCCCGCGACATCCCAACGAACATACAAAAGGCCGATGGCCCACAACCCAGGCACGGTGGCGGGATGGGCCGAATGCCATCAGATAGTGGAATGATCCGTCTACGACGTCGACGCCCTATGCACCAGATTCGGTCCATCGCCACCGCCCATCAAGCCAATTCAAATGTTGATGAATCGGGGTTGCAATTCGGACTGCTTCCGCTGAATTACCATCTAGAAAAAGATCTGGATGAGGCGTGAGGAACGCGAGGGTAACGGGCAGGGCAGGGGGGGAGAGATGCCCAAGAAGCAGCCATGTCTCCTCTGTGTCGCTGCCTGTAGGCAACCCTTGCAAGATCACTTGGACACGATGCTTGAACATCTGCATCAGAAACGCCTCCGTGCAAGCAGCACGAATCGCAGGGAAAGATGAAAGATGGAGAAAGAGAAGCAGAGTGGGTAGGGAAATGGTAAGGGGAGGGGGGGAAGAGGAGGTGGAAATTGCACAGGGAGTGCAAATGACTGGACGCCCAGCCTCAGGCTCTCATTCAGGTGTGGTCGAGATAACGGGAGGCGCACAACGCCAAGGAATCGCGTCGAATATGTCTTCTACACAAGATCAGCTAGGCACCCGTGGGCGATCAGCACTGAGCGCCCTGAAACTGCCATCCTCCTACGTCCCTGTTCAATTGGGCACCACTATGGTAACGTTGACCTTACTAGGGACCTTGTCTATGAGCTTTGCCCATCTGCCCGCTGCCTCGGAAGGTGTGCTACTTGGCATGTGCAAAATCAACACGTTGACAGCAACTGACACCTAGTGTGCCGCATTGAAGCTGGGACCCGTTTGTGTGTTCGCATGTTCTTCTATTGCATAGCTTTCTGAAACTGTGCAGATGTGTATACCGCGTATACACACACTTATCATGGTTCATATTGCTTCGCTGGAGAAAGGACTCGCTGGTCGAAACCTTGCATCCAACTGCTACAAAGAAAACGGTCTCCCGAAGGCGCCATCCGCGTAGAGAGGTGAGCCAGAGTGGACCAGTGGACGCCGGGCCCTGGGCCAAGGCCCTGGACGCTGGAGGCCCGCGTTTGGGCCTGAATCTCGGAACCTCAGACCGTGGGCGCCAGACGTCGGCCACGGACCCTGGTCGCCGACCTCTGCGGTGCCATGTGACTAGCGTACATGAAGTAATGGGTTGTTCGTGGTCGCCCTGAGTTGCCATGTGACGGTGGAAGTGTTCGTCCGCCCACCCAAATATTCGAGACGTCGGCGTCGTCGTCGTCGTCGTCTGCGTCGTTGCCCTCGTCGTTGTCGTCGCCATTGTGGCCGTCGTACTCGTTCGTCCTCGCCGTCCTCGTTGTCGTCGTCATCGTCTTCGACGTCCTCGTCGCCCTCGTCGTCGGCGTCGTCGTTATCGTCGTCGCCCTCGTCGTCGTCGCCCTCGTCGTCGTCGCCCTCGTCGTCACCGTCAACGTCGTCGTCGCCCTCGTCGTCGCCCTTTGATGTTCCGCGCCCTTTGATGTTCCGCCCGACCCGCCCTTTGGAGTCTACCCGCCCAAACCGCCCGTTGGGGCCCGCCCGCCAGGTCACGTCCGCTCGACCCGCCCTTTCGGGTTCGCCCGCTCGTCGTCGTCGTCGGCGTCGTCGGGGTCGTCGTCGTCGCTGTCGGCGCCGTCGTTGTTGCCCTCCTCGTCGTCGTCTTTGTCGGCCCCGACGTTGTTGCCATCGTCGTCGTCGTCGTCGTCGCCGCCCTCGTCGTCGTGCTCGTCCTCGTCACCGTTGTAGTCCTCGTCCTCGTCCCCGTCGTCTACGTAGCCCTCGTTGCCGTCGTCGTCAGCGCCCTCGTCGCCTTTCATCGTCGTCGTCGTCGCCGTCGTCGTCGTTGCCCTCGTCCTCCTAGTCGTCGCCATTGTGGATGTTCAGCTGGATGGATCGCACACTTCTTCAATGTACCGCCGGACCCGCCCGTTCGGGCCCGCCCGCCCAAACCGCCTGGGAAGGCCCGCACGCCACACCAGCCCGTCAGGGTCCGCCGCCTGTCGTTGTCGCCGTCGTCGCCCTCATCTTCGTCGTCGTAGTCTCTCTCATTGTCGTCGTCGGCATCATCGAAGACTCATTTTTCAACCGTGCCCACTGGCACGTGGAGGCGTGACAGAATGCCAAGGTCTGCCTGGTACAGTTCTGGGATTCCAGTAAGGGACCGCCCCTCCCTCTACCTGCAGACGTATGCGTGCATCGCCCCTCATTTCAGGGGCAACTGCCCTTGTGCTCGGGGAGGATACACTTCCAGCATGGCAGCTACTGCCTGAAACACCATTCCACGCGTGCCCACTCCTGCGCCTGAACCCCCATTCCACGCGTGGCCGCTTGAGGATGGTGCACGTCCCCGCATGGCAGCTATGCCTGAACCTTCATTGCATGCTTGCCTTTTTTAGGGTTGTGCACTTCCCGCATGGTTGCTAACTCCTGGACGCATCATCCCACGCGCATCCGCTCGAGGATCGTGCTCGTCCTGCATTCCCTCGCGCTGCTCCCAAGCGTTCCAAGGCCTCCCACGCAACGGCCCTCTTTTAGCACGATGCATCTGCGTCCCGAGCTTCCAAGACTGCCCGTGCAGACAACCAAGGACACCAAGATGGCCCAAGGTACATCGGAGACGGCCCAAGATGGCCGCAAGGCGGCCGAATATTCAAGACGGCCCAAGATGCCTCCAAGAGGGTCCAAAATGGCCACGCAACGACCTCCAACAGTGCCCGAAGAAACCAAACTCATTGATTTCCCTGTGAGTTGCTGATTGATCGCAACACTCTCGCCTTGCCGGGCTCCCGTCAGCTCAAGACGGCCCAAGAGGACTCCACGATGGCCCAAGAGGCATGCATGACGGCCCCAAGATGGCCCAAGAGGGCGGCCCGTGGGACCGAAGACGGCCTTAGAAGGCCCTTCGACGGCCCGAGACGGCGCCAAGACGGCCTCACGACGGCCCCCCAAGCACCCATCATCGGCCAAGAGGGACCCAACACGGCCTAAGCAAGCCCAAGCTGACCCCAAGACGGCCCAAGAGGGCCAACAGACACTCCGACAAATGCCCCACAGGAGGCCACCGTAGCCCCAAGACGGCCCTAACAAACTTCATCGCAATCCTCACCACCAACATCGATCATCATCATCATCATCATCATCATCATCATCATCATCATCATCATCATCATCATCATCATCATCATCATCATCATCATCATCATCATCATGATCATGATCATGATCATGATCATGATCATGATCATCATCAACATCATCATCAACAACATCAACATCATCATCATCATCATCAACAACATCGTCATTACCGTCATCAGCAGCAGCATCTCAAACTTCATTTTCAGACTCACCATCATCACCATCATCGTTATCATCAATATCAGCATGATCATCATCATCATCATCATCATCATCATCATCATCATCATCATCATCAACATCATCATCATCATCGGCATCGTCATCACCAGCATCATCAGCATCAGCATCATCAGCATCAGCATCAGCATCGGCATCAGCATCATCGACATAATCAGCATAATCAGCATCGTCATCATCACCACGACCACCAACATCACACCACCATCACCACCACTGTCATTGTCATCAGCATCATCATCATCAATATCATCATGCTCATCATCAGCATCATCATCATCTTCACCGCCATCAGCATCGTCATCATCGTCAGTATCGTCATCATCGTCATCATCGTCATCATCAGCATCAGCATCAGCATCATCATCGGCATCATCGGCATCATCAGCATCATCGTCATCATCACCACGACCACTAGCATCACACCACCATCTCCACCACTGGCATCGTCATTTGCATCAGCATGAGCAGTAGCAGCATCGCCAGCATCAGCATCGTCGTCATCAACATCAGTATCACCACCATCATGATATTCTTCTTCGTACTATGCATCATCAACATCAAAAGTATCTTCACCGTCATCACCATCATCAGCATCATCACCACTAGTATCATCATGATCATGATACACATGATCAGCATGATCATCATAATCATCATCATCGTCAACAATATCTCCATCGTAATACACGTGATCGGTATCGTCGGCATCGTCGTCGTCGTCACCATCATCAGCAGCAGCACCACCATCACCATCTCCATAGCCATAGCCACCATCAGCAACATCACCATCATCATAAGCGTCAGCATCAGCTTCGTCGTCTTATTGCTGCTCTTATCATTAGTATTGTGTCTGATTCATCTTCGTCTGCATCGTCATCATCAACATCATCAGCATCACCACCATCACCGTCTGCTTCATCATTAGCATCATCATCATCATCATCATCATCATCATCATCATCATCATCATCATCATCGTTATCATCATCATTCTCACCATCACCATCATGATCAACATCACCACCATCATCCGCCACCAAGAACCACTCATCAATCATCAATCATACATCATGATATTCGTATTCGTCTTCGTCTTCATCAACATCTAAATCATCATCCGCCTCCTCATCATCATCACCACCACCATCATCATCACCATCATCATCATCGTCGTCGTCATCAGCATCATCATCAACATCATCATAATCATCAACATCATCAACATCATCAGACTCAGCATCGTCATGGTCATCATGATCATGATCATGATCATCAGCATGAGCATGAGCATGAGCATGAGCATGATCATCATCATGATCATGATCATGATCATGATCATGATCATCATCCTCATCCTCATCCTCATCATCATCACCCCCATGTTCGGGGGAGACCGAGAGTCGGCGGCTGCCCCCCCTCGGGAGAGCGGGATCATCATCACCCCCATTCCCTCATAGTCCTCATCATCCTTATAACGGCTCTCCCAAGCCTGGAGACACGAGGTGTCACATGTGACGTCTTCGCGTGCCCCATTGAACAATCGCCACTCGAATTGCTGGACTGGCACGGTGGCGGGGCTTGCCGCAAGCAACTGGATGATTGCTGCTGATCTATGGAAACGGTTTCCAACGCTCTCGCCTTGACGCTGGCCACGATCCCTGAACACGAAGCTCCCGCTCGAGCGCGGGCTTGGTTCCCAATCCCGGCCTGTGAAACTCCAACTACGACGACCACGGAACCCGCAAGATACTTCCTCACAACTCATTCCGAGACGCCCTGGCCAGAGAGGTCCCCTAACTCATGAACGGCGCTCTCGCCAGGGACGTCCTCGCCAGTCATTCCATGTCGTGTAAGCCCAGCTAGGACGACGGTAGATCTCAATCGGTACTGCCTTACAATTTTCTCTGAAACTCTTTGGAGGCCCCCAAACTCAGGAACGGCGCTCTCTACCGAGACTTCCTCACAATTCACTCAAGTTGGTGAGTTGCCCGCGGGCGTGTTACCTCACATGACGGCCAGGTTGGCGCGGTGCGCACACAGAGTGTACTGCTGAATGCTTCTCCCCGACGCTGGTATGCCAAAACAAGCCCACTAAGAAGGGCGGCGTTTGTACATAGACTCAGTGGGCTGGTACTCGCTGGAGGGAGAAGCAACTGAAGGTACAAACAACTTGTTAGATCACATGTTCGCAAGGTGGTCGTCGTCGTTGTCGTAGCAATCGTCGTCACCCTCGCGGAATCTCTGCTGGATGGATTGCGCACTCTTTTGATGTCCCGCACGACCCGGTCGGTCCGCCCGTTCGGGTCCGCCCGCGTGACCCGCCCGTCAGAGTCCGCCCGCCCGACCCGCCCGTCGGGGTTCGCCCGCCAGAACCGCCCCTTATGGCCCGCCCGCCCATCAAGGCTGACATCAACACGATGAATTGTCTGGTGAGTACTGGTTTGACGTGGCTGTGATAGCATTGACAGAACACCTGGCAATGGCATACTGATACTGGAAGCATGATGCAACATTCTTCCCCACGACAGACGAGACGACAACGTTCTGGCAACAAACGAACACTGCGATGACATCGGATATACAAGCCAAAACAAAATCAATGAAGCGCGAAGACTTCAACATCCCGCATGTGCGTTGGGAATGTATCCAACGCCGCAACGATGTCGCAAATGTGTCAAGTCCGTGAGGCATGGATGCGAACATTGAGGGAGCATGAGAAAATAATGTTGGTGCCTTGTGTCTCTTCGACAGCACCGGGAAACCCTGCCCTCGGCTCAGTGCCCGGCTTCCCTGACTGACCGGACCATCAACGATGAAAGTCAAATACTGATCGTTGCTAGTCAGCAGCGTGATTCCTGAAGCCTTGCCTTGGACAACAACACTAGTCACACAAATGCCTATTCTAATCTGATCATGCTCTGTCGCCTGTCGCTGCACCCTTGTCTTTCTAAATTCAGACACATACAGCCATCAGGACGCCGTATGCCTGCTGTGATGCAGTGCTGCTGCTTCCTTGTTTGACGCATTTCCCCAGGACTTGATTCATATGTTGCTGTGGGCGTGAAGCGCAGAAGCTCCCCAAGATACAGGGGCTCCGTACATGCTCCCCAGAGGGATGAGCACCTTTGGGAACTCTCTGAAACCTGCGTGCATCGTCCTTATGGACTTCCAATCCCACTAGCACTCTGGGCGTCGGTGGTTTAGCGGCGGAGTATCTCTTCCAATCCTCTGGGAGGGGCTTACCGTCACAATCCCCCCTCCCTTGGGGTCTAGACGGGGGGTCGTCCCGAGCGGCCAGCGAGTCCAAACTGGTCCAAGTTGGCTCCAAAGGTGGCCCCCCAGATAGTCCAAGATGGCCTCCAAGATGTCGCAAGATGGTCCAAGGCTATGCAAAATGGCCTCCAACATGCCTCCACGAGACACCAAAAACCCCACACAACCGCCCGACCCATATTACTCAATCTCTGAAACTGTTCCATGACGACTGTCTTCTCGCCGTGTCGCTTGCAACTGGCTTCAAGAAGGCTCGTGATACCAACAAGAGGTTCCCAAAGAGCCCCACGACGGCCCCAAGAGCCCAACGAAGTGGAGTGTTCTCCAGACTTCTTAGAGTTATCTATCACATTCTCTGTACTCAAGATTGGCTAATTATGAGCAGAGTAGGGCAATGTGTGTTTGAAGCACTTTTGCGATATCGCCTTTCTGCCCTTCGACACTCAAAGACGGCCCAAGAGGCCCCCAAGATCACCCCAAGACGGCCCAAGAGGCCCCCGATAGCGCCCCCAGACGGCCCACGAGGCCCCCCAAATAGTCCAATAGAGCTCCAAGAGGGGCCCAAGAGAGGCCCCAGATGGAGAACGCGAACCGACATGTCGATCCATTCGCCCCAAGATGGCCCCCGAGACCGCGAGCAGGCCGCCCAAAAAGGTCCCTCGCACGCTTCAGGAGGCCCCCAAGAGGCCCAGATCAGGCCCCCGGAGGCCCAAATCAGAATCAGACCCCAAAAGGTCCCCAAGAGACCCCCGAGAGGCCACCACGACACCCCAAAACGAAGCCGAGAGGCTTCCGAGTCCTCCTAAGAGATCCCCAAATGTATCCCAAAGGCCTCTGACCTACAGCCCCGAGAGAGTCGCAAGAAGCCTTCAAGAAACCATTGCTTGGGCTGCAAGGGGCCGAGAATTGTTTGATCGATGGTCTCCAGGATGGTTTCAAGAGGAACCCAAGAGAGCCTCTCAGCACCGCAAGGGCTTTCAAAAGGGCCAAAGGGGAGTCCCAGGATGGCTCCAAGGGGCCTGCAAAACATTCCCTGAGGCCCCTAAGTCGATCATGATTGGGTGCTGCTAGTGTTGATCCCAGCTTCGGTTTGACCAGTGCCCCCCTCTTTGTTTCACTAGAGTTCCTCTACTAGATGACTCCAAAAAGGGGTCCGAATAGATGGGATAAGAGGATCGCGACGCATCGCCGATGCGAAAGGATCCTGCCCATCTGCTCGGACCACGTGTAGGAAGCTTAGATATACGACTCTTCTACGGCAACTCGCCTGGGAATCGTTTCTGGATGTGCTCGGCTGGAGGGGAGAATCACGCGAAGCGTCTAAACTGATGATCCCACGGCAGGATCGCGCAATGTGCTCTGTTCAATCATCGCTTCCTCTATTGCATCTTTGGGGGACCTCGTCTCTCCATCGTGCCAACCATCCGCGTCGCCTCCGTGTCCAATCCATGTCGAACGCGCCGAATCCGTGGTGACTCAACGTCTAATTCACGTCGATTCCGAGTCAAACCCACCCACGCTGGAGTACAGGAAAAGACTGCCACTTACAGAACAGGAAAGGTCTCCCGAAGATACAAAAGAACACTCCCACTGGAATCCTGCTTGTTTGTGAGGAAAACGTCGGCCGGGATCATGACCGCACGGACCGGTTCTGCAAGCCACCTCCGATGGACGAGCACAGAAGGAGAACAAGCGCAACATCCATGGTCTCTCGGCCATCCTGGGGGCCAGCGGGCCAAGGCGGGCAAAGAAAAGCCCAGAAGGAGGAGTATGACCGACTCATAAAAAGGGTCGGCATGAGGCCAACCCTGTTGATGCTGATTACATCTTCGCATGGTTGATCGACATTATCATGTGCTTTAGGATGGCCAACCAACCAAGGCTCCAAATGATGAAGACAGCATGCAATTGCCCAAGAGTAGCATTGTACGATACCATTCCTTCCTGCAACTGAGCTGCTACCTGCCAGCTCACATGTATCATCAAATGCTTCAAATCTGCGGACACTGTCGGCGTGTGTCAAGGGAGGGTCCTGTGTCAGTAGTCCCAGGGAGGTTCCCGGAGACACTGTTCCATTAGAAGCTTTAGTCCCCTGGACTCCTGGGGCTCCTCGAGCTCACAAAACCGAGGTGAAACGGCCCAGGCTGTAATCGAGTCGAAAGGAGGGCACTTCCCCTTGACCCCTTCCCCGCCAGGAGTGAGCCACCGTCGTCCCCTTTCCTGGAATGTCTCGGGCGACTCTTTCTCGACGCAGACGATGGCGTGAAAACTCGCCCATAGTCCCCACAGAGATGGCCGGCCCAACCTGCGGAGCCGCCGATGACAATGGCCGCTGCTGGGGCCAGCCCTCGAAATTATGGATACGAGCTCCCTCTCGCGAGGGCTGCTGCTCCGACTGAAGCCGCCTCTGGGCCCCCGTCGCTCCGCGTTCCTGCCACAATGGACGACCGCTGCACACATGCTTCTGGGGGGATGCTCACGCTCGCCCAGCAGACCACCGACTACAAATCCCGCCCCACATGCTTCACGTACAAGGGCAACTAAAGCAAGCCACTGTCCGGACGGCCGTGGACGACTTTCAGCTCGACCTTACCAAAAGCAACCCATCCTGGAGCCTTGGACTCACGTGCAAGACGCTGTAATGATACCCTCCCGCTAGACCTCGTCGCGCTGATCCGCTGGAAGTACATGTCTGCGCAGTGTCCACTCGATCGGCGCGCATCGGCCTGCACGCGAACCTGTCGCGAGGGATGTTTATCATAACATGCTCGCCCGCCTTACGGCGGAAACCCCAGAGTCGGCGCCGCCCGCACCTGGGCATCGGGCCTGGCGCGGCCGCTGGCGTGCCGGTCAACGCGACGCAGCTGTCGTCGCACGACGTCGTGGTGGACCAGTGGTACCCCATCCCTGGCGTGATGGTCGGGGGCGAGATCGACTCGACGGGCTGGTAGCTGGCGCCTCTGGGCTCCAACAGCATGGCGTCGCCGCGGTACCATGTGGGTTGCATACGCATCCTCAGCGACACGCTCCCTACGGCTGTGCAGGACGGCGACGTCAGCACTATCTCGGACATGCTACCACCGAGATGGCCGGCGTAAGTGGTCTGGTGGTAGGTGTCCAGGTCCCCGTCGTTCACAAAATGGGGCTGGCCCTACGAATTGCCATCCGTGGGAGGCACGTCCACGCCTCCTTGTAGCGCCACGTTCACGCCGCCCGAACACACCTCGATCTCGGCAGCATTGACGACCGTGTCGCCAGCCTGGCGCGTGAGCTTGACGTACCTCGCCGCGCTGGAGAGCGTTGCCGCTGGAGCTGGTGTCGGAGCCGGCGTCGGAACTGCCGTTGGAGCTGGCGTCGGAAAAGGCGTCGAAGCAGACGTTGGGGTTGCCTGGCTGGCTGCCTGCCCGTAGAGTTCTGGTCGGCAGAACCTGCTGTCAGAAGACCCGTGGTTTCTGACCACGATGGAAACCACCGCCTCCGCAAGTTCACATAAACATCCAGGATGGGCGGAATTCCGCATTTGCGGGGCAGCGTTTTCCACTTGCGCTCATGGCCAATTCGGCACTGCGCGCAGCTCAAGCAATTGCGTGCGCCCAGTACTTCACAACTGACCCTAGCAAAGCACCCTGATAGAAGCAAAGGTGACATGAGAGACCTGTAGAAACTGCAGGACATGTGGGACCATCGAGGCCTGCTAGACCAGTTGAAGCTGTGAAAACTGTGGGACCTGTGCGACATGCGGGACCTGTGGGACATGTGGGACCTGCGGGACATGCAGGACTTACGAGACCCGCAAGCCCTCCGGGGCCTGTAGGACCTCTGGGACTTGTCGGGCCTCCGGGACCAACGAGCCCTGTTGGAGCTGTGGGACTTGTGGGACCTCGACTTATAGGACCTGCGGGACCCAAGAGACCTGCGAGACCTGTGGGATTTGTGGGGTCTGTGGTGAATGCGGGACCTGTGGAGCCTGTGGGACATGAGAAAGCTGTGAGACTTGTGGGGCCTGTGGGGCCTATGGGGCCTGTGGGACCTGTGCGACCTGCAAGACTTGCGAGACCCGTGGGACTTGTGGGACCCGTCGGACCTGTGGGACCTGTGGGAACTGTGTGGCCCGTGAGACCTGTGGGACCTGTGAGACCTGTGGGACCTGTGGGACCTGGGGGACCCGCTGGGCCTGTGGGACCTTTGGGACCTGGGGAATGTGTTGGACATGTGTGTGCTGTGGAATCAGTGGTGCCTGTGTGAATTGCGGGGCCTGCGGGACTTCTTGGAACTGTGGGACCTGTGGGGCATGTGAGTCCTGTGAGACCTGAGGGGCCTGCAAGATCAACGAGACCTGCGAGACCTGCGGGGCATGTGGGACCTGTGGGCGTTGTGGGAACGGTCGGACATGTAGAACCTGTGGGACTTTTAGGATTCATGGGACATGAGAGAACTATGGGAATCGTTGGGCCAATGGGACAGGTGGGGTCTGCGAGACCTGCCAGACCTGCGAAGCCTGCGGCGCCTTGAACATTTGTTGGACCTGCGGGACCTGTCGGATATGTGGGATATGTGGGACATGCGGGACTTGTGAGACTTGCGACAGCTGTGGGACGTGGGGGACTTGTGGGACCCGTGGACCTGCGGGAACTGTGGGATCAATGAGACCTGCGAGACCGGAGAGACCTGGCCCGGCACAGAAACGGAAAGAGCGCTGCAGCAACAAAAACCGAAATGACTCACACCACCGTTCGTATCGGGAGCCTTTGCGTTGAGGGCTGGTTACGTCACCCCTCGCTCTTGGGAGCCTTGGTGTTCAGAGATGGTTGCGTTGCCGCCCGTTCCTGAGCCTTGGCTGGGCCTTGGTGTCAGGAACTTGTTACGTCACCGCTCTCTGCTGGGAGCCTTGGTCTTATCAGCTTGTGTACGTCACCGTTCGCTCTTGGGAGCCTTGGTGTGAAGAGCTTTTTGCATTACCGATCGCTCTTGGCGTCTCTGGACCTTCGTGGGAGTCCTATTGGGGGCCTCTTGGGGCTTCTTGGGGGTCTGTGGGGGCCTCCTAAGGCTAGACTTTCGGGTTCGTGGTCCCCCTCTTAGGGCCGTCTTAGGGCCCTCTTTGGCCGTCTTGGGCGCCTCTTGGGCCGTCTTGGCGCCCTCTTGGGCCTTTTTGGGGGCCTCTTGGGAGCCTCTTGGGCCGTCTTGGGGCGGTCTTGGGGGCCGCTTGGAGCGTCTTCAGCGCCGTCAAAGGTAAAAAGCCGTGTATGCTAAAAAAGTACATTTTCCGATCGGACATCGATAATGTTGGCCTCCTGTTGGCCTCGTGGGACGCCTCTTGGGGGCCTCTTGGGGCTTCTTGGGGGGCTGGGGGGGGGCCTCCTGGGAGCGTCTTGGGGCGGTAGGCTCGACTTTTCGGTTCGTGGTCCCCCTCTAGGGGCCGTCTTGGGGCCCTCTTGGGCCGTCTAGGGCGCCTCTTGGGCCGTCTGGGGGCCATCTTGGGCCGTTTTGGGGGCCTCTTGGGAGCCTCTTGGGCCGTCTTGGGGCGGTCTTGGGGGCCTCTTGGGCCGTCGTCTACGCCGTGGAAGGCGAAAAGCCGTATACGCTAAAAATGTACGTTTTCCTTTGGGAAATCGATGATGTTGGCCTCTTGGAGCCCTCTTGGGACGCACCTTGGGCGCCTCTTGGGGGCCTCTTGGGCCGTCTTGGGCGGTCTTGGGCTCTCTTGGAGCGCTCTTGGGCTGTTTTGAATGAGAACTTCGACCGTCTGGAGAGAGAATCCGAGAAACATGCAAAAACCCTAGGGAAAATCCCCTAAACGGCCATTACACCGCAAACGCTCGCGCTACCCCCCCTGGAACCCCTCCTTAAGGGGCTTCGCCCAACACACAACGGCATCGCTCGTACCTCGCTCTTTCCGTTACCTGCGAGACTTGTGGGACCTGTGACACCTGTGGGACCTGCGGGGACTGTTAGACCTGCGCGACCTGCGAGATCTGCGAGGCCTGTGGGCCTCGTGGGAACTGTGGGACCTGTGGGACCTGTGGAATCTTTGAACCCAGTTGGACCTGCGACCGCCGAGGACCAAAATAAGGCCCTGAATTGTGGGACCGGCGGACACGAAAAAATAAGGACCTTACTCGGGACCCGGGGAACTCCTTATTAAATTTCGTGGATCGACAGGTGTCTCGTGATTTGGAACCATCGAGGCCCCCAGGGGGGATTTATTAAGGAACCCGAAGGTTCCCTATGTCCACCATGTTTTCTTGGGGCGGGGGGACCCAACATTCAAACGTCCCAATGTGGCCGCCGGAGGCCCTCAACTAGCCAACCCGCTTGGAAACGCGACGCAACTGTTCTGCCGAGACCTGAAGGCGACTCTGATGCCGTCACCGCCGTACCTGCAGTGCATCCGCCAATCCGCAGGCAAACCCAAGGAATCGCCATAGAGGCGGGCACGGCCCCAGACGGCACCATCAGACCCCCCGGGGAGCTTACGGCGGCCCACGACGGCCCCGAAATGTCCCACAGAGCCCCAAAACGGCCCAAGAGTGCCCCAAGAGGCCCCCAAAACAACCCAACAGGACCCTGTGACAAGCCCAATGCGGCCCGAGAGTAACCCGTGAGAGGGGGCACGGATGAGGGAGGGCAGAGGAGGGGACGGAAGAGGGGACAGGACCCCGTGACAACCCAATGCGGGGGGACAGAGCAGGGGGGGACGACAACGAAAACGAAGGAGTACGCCCCGAAACGACGCGGATGAGCGTGTCACGTGTTGCGGCCATTGCACGGGTGTGGGCGACGATCTGTCGCGCGGGGCTCTAAAACTCGCCGCGCCGAAACATGCGCAATCGCAGTGTTCGGGACTTGCCGCGAACGAATCGGCATAACGCAAGCGCCCGCTTCTCTAAGCGCTACCGCAGTGGATATGATCTGTCAACGAAGTCGCGCCCTCCACGAGCCGAACGGGCCCTCCATTTTGAGATGCGCGCAGTCAGAAAACAAAATTACCCTGTGACGTGCTCAACCCTGTCTATACATGTGGCGATTATACGATTATACTCAGCACAACTCAATGCTGACTGGCATTATGAAGGACTCGCAGTGCGCAAGAAGAGCATACAGCAGAGATGTCAAAAGAGCGCAGCAAGAGGAGGAGCGGCAAATATACAAAATGGAAACACATGGGCGTTGAGAGAAATGCAACCAAAGAGTGAACACAAAAGGGCGCGGCGGCGAGGGCAAAAACACCACGAAAACCTCCGCTGGGCCTCCCAAGCCCCACGAAAGTGGCGACAATTGCGCAGATCGCAAGCCCCCCAGGGGGCGGCGAGATACCGAGGTGGTCAGCGTGGGACCCACCTCCGCTGGGCCTCCCAGGAGCCCACGAAAGTGGCGACAGTTGCGCAGATCGCAAGTCCCCCAGGGGGCGGCGAGGTACCGAGGTGGTCCGCGTGAGACCCACCTCCGCTGGGCCTCCCAGAAGCCCACGAAAGTGGCGGCAGTTGCGCAGATCGCAAGCCCCCCAAAGAGCGGCGAGGTACCGAGGTGATCCGCGTGGGACCCACCTCCGTTGGGCTTCGCTGGGCTTCCCAGGAGCCCACGAAAGTGGCGACAGTTGCGCAGATCGCAGCCCGACGGCACGAAAGAAAAAGAGAAGGGAGCACCAGAAACAGGATAGGAGGAGGGGAGGAGAGGGGCGGAGAAGGAAGGAGGAAGGACGGGGCGACCACACTGCTCTATGCAAAACGAGTACCCAATACATGAGGGCTGGGAAAAAACCTGTGACGTACCCAACCATTTCTATACATGTGGCGATTATACTCAGGACCACTCAATGCTGACTGACATTCTGAAGGACCCGCAATGCGCAGAAAGAGCACCCAGCAATGCTTTCATAAGAGCGCAGCAAAAAGTCCCGTGTTGATCCGCGTATGACGTACCTCCGCTGGGTCTCCCAGGAGCCCACGAAAATGGCGACACAGGCGCAGATCGCAGCCCCCAGGGGGCGGCGAGGTACCGTGGTGATCCGCGTGGGACCTACCTCCGCTGCGCCTCCCAGGAGCCAACGAAAGTGGCGACAATTGCGCAGATCGCAGCCCCCCAGGGGGCGGCGAGGTCCCGTGGTGATCCGCGTATGACGTACCTCCGCTAAGCCTCCCAGGAACCCACGAAAAAGGCGACAACTGCGCAGATCACAGCCCCCCAGGGGCGGCGAGGTCCCGTGGTGATCCGCGTATGGCGTACCTTCGCTGGGCCTCCCAGGAAACAACGAAAATGGCGGCAATTGCGCGGATCGCAAGGCTCCCCAGGGGGCGGCGAGGTTCCGAGGTGATCCGCGTGGGACTCACCTCCGCTGGGCCTCCCAAAAGCCCACGCAAGTGGCGACAATTGCGCAGATCGCAAGGCCCCCAAAGGCGCGGCGAGGTACCGAAGTGATCCGCGTGGGACCAACCTCCGCCGGGCCTCCGAGGAGCCCACAAAAGTGGCGACAACTGCGCAGATCGCAAGCCCCCAGGGGGCGGCGAGGTACCGAGGTGATCCGCGTGGGATCCACCTCTGGTGGGCCTCCCAAGAGCATACGCAAATGGCGACAATTGCGCAGATCGCAAGGCCCCCAAAGGGGCGGCGAGGTACCGAGGATCCGCGTGGGACCCACCTCCGCTGGGCCTCCCAGGAGCCCACGAAAGTGGCGACAATTGCGCAGATCGCAAGCCCCCCAGGGGGCGGCGAGGTACCGAGGTGATCCGCGTGGGACCACCTCCCGTGGGCCTCCCAGGAGCCCACGAAAGTGGCGACAATTGCGCAGATCGCAAGCCCTCCAGGGGGCGGCGAGGTACCGAGGTGATCCGCGTGGGACCACCTCCCGTGGGCCTCCCAGGAGCCCACGAAAGTGGCGACAGTTGCGCAGATCGCAAGCCCTCCAGGGGGCGGCGAGGTACTGAGGTGATCCGCGTGGGACCCACCTCCGTTGGGCCTCCCAGGAACCCACGAAAGTGGCGACGGTTTCGCAGATGCTGGGCCTCCCAGGAGCCCACGAAAGTGGCGGCCATGTTGCGCAGATCGCAAGCCCCCCAGGGGGCGGCAAAGTACCCAAGTGATCCGCGTGGGACCCACCTCCGCTGGGCCTCCCAGGAGCCCACGAAAGTGGCGACAATTGCGCAGATCGCAAGCCCCCCAAGGGGCGGCGAAACATCGAGGTGATCCGCGTGGGGCCTACCTCCGCTGGGCCTCCCAGGAGCCCACGAAAATGGCGACAATTGCGCAGATCGCAAGCCCCTCAGGGGGCGGCGAGGTACCGAGGTGGTCAGCGCGGGACCTACCTCAGCTGGGCCTCCCAGGAGCCCACGAAAGTGGCGACACTGGCGCAGATCGCAAGCCCCCCAGAGGGCGGCGAGGTCCCGAGGTGTTCCGCGTGGGACCCACCTCCGCTGGGCCACCCAGGAGCCCACGAAAGTGGCGACAGTTGCGCAGATCGCAGCTCGACGGCACGAGGGGAGAGGAGAGGGGAACACCGGAAACAGGAGAGAAGGAGGAGGGGATAATCAGGATCAGGATCAGAGCTCCGGAGAAGCTCTTGTCTTGGTCAACTACGGGTTGAAACCGGGCTCGGAGGAAAATTCCAGGAAGTGGGATTAGGCTCAGGGCAGGAGTGCCTCCGAGGCTTACGCCGAAGGCTAGCGCCCTGAGCCCCAGGGACCGCCACGGGAACGCATTACCCAAAACGGGGCCCAACAGGAGCAAGGGAGCGGGACGACACGACAGACAGACGGCGGCACGAACGACGGCGACGCGAGGGCCCAGGGGCCCGAGAGGGGGTTAGGTCTGCACCTGCTCGAATTCTCTTCTAGCTAGTGTCAGAATCTGCTGGCTCTGAAACATGATTTGATCTTCGGGGTGCCTCTTGTGGATCCCCCGACGTTCAAGGTACGTATTTACACATACTGAGTCAGGGGCCTCATTTTTCCTAGCTTCCCAGAACTCAGCCGTCAACGAGGACGGTCCGCGCCTAGAACTGCGAGTGCGGGGCCTCCGCGCCGCCGAAGAGGTGGGGGTGGCCGTCGTCGTCCCCCTGGGGCGCGTAGCTGCCCTGGGGGTCGTCGTAGTGGCACGGGAGGACCGCGGCCCGATAGTCGAGGCCACTGTTGAAGGTCGCGTAGCTCTGGCCGAAGGAGAGGAGGGCGCCGCAATCGAGGCCGAGGGCCTCGTCGCAGCTCGGAGTAAGGAAGACAATGATCGTTGCGCCCGCTCATTGTCAGGTAGTGGCACCATATCAGCATCATGAGAAGAACCGCACCAAACACGATCAGCACTCGCAAAATGTGGGACGCCTCGATCCCTATCAGCACTCACAACGTCGTGAACGCTTCGAGCCCCTCCCGCAGCACTCACCACTAGTGTAGCTCCTCGATCGCCGTCGGCGCACGCGCGTCCGTGCACGCCTCGATCCTCTCTTGGAATTCCCCCTCCACGTGGGTGGGTGGCGCACGGCCCTGCCTCAGCTCCTCGTCTGTCTGGGCCAGGCCGTCGAGGATGATCGGGATCGCGGGGTCGAGGTTCAGCATCACTTTCTGGTCGTAGTATCTGTCCGTTTTGCAGATTCGGATCTTGTCGGCTTTGGCGATGGCCTCCATCTTCTCGGTCCTCAGCTCGGCTAGCTTCTGTGCCCCCACTGCCTCCATGCGCTCCATCGGGCCCATCAGTAGGCCGCCGAAGACCCAGAGGTGAGCTGGTCCGAGGCAGTGGCCTCGGTCCTGGGCTGCGACCGCGCCCGAGTACTTCGTGCCCCACTGGCTCATCTTTGTCGCTTCGTGGTTGCTTGTGCCGATCAGGAAACGGTCGAAGGCGACCCCCTCCACGTTCGTCTGACCGAGCTGCAGCAGAAACTTGGTAATCTGCACCTGCATCATCTTCTGGCCCTTGAAGCCGAGGTCGGTCTTTTTGTCGCCATCTCCGCGCTGTCGAGCACGGCGGGACGCTCCGCCCTTGTCCCCCTCGCCTGCCACCGCCGCCGCGGCGCCGCCTGGAGGTCCGACCATCACTGTCGGGCCTGGGTGGGCGGCCCTGGCGTGGCCGGCTGTCGGCGGGCGTCGGGGGGCGATGAAGTGCCCGAGGAGAAACTGCCACGGGCGAAGGCTGAGGAAGGTGTTGCTGCACGGCATGTGCGTTATATTCGCCCACGGTTTCGAAGGTTTCGTCGCAGTAGGCGCACTTGATGGCGCTGGGGGTGCACAGGGGCCACGGGAAACGAGACCGACCGAGGTAGCACTTCAGGCTCTCCCAGGACGATCGAACGCGTTGGCGGGCACTATCACGCGTCGAGAAAGTCGAGCGGCACCATGGGCACTGGTTACAGATCACACGTGAATAGCGGGTTTCGTTCGCCATGCTCACCACCCCGAGACTGAAACACACGAGCTGTGAGGGCCCCGTGGGTCTCGAAGGTCCGGCAACAGAGGGCCCCGTTCTCGTCGCGAAGAGTGCGCACAAACGCCGTCTGTTATTCTTCAGTCGGGGGCGCCGCAACGCGAGCAGGCCCTCGCGGGTTCGGAAAAAAACAGTCTCGCCCTATGTCAGGATCGCTGCCTCAAGGATCGACGGGTCGATGCGAAGCCAAGCATCTCGCACCCCGTCGTCGTCGAATAATGCGATGCACGAGTAGCCGTGCTAACTCCATCGCTCGAAAAAATCCTCAGTGCCACTGATGCCCGCGTGCAGCCACAAGTCGGTTTCTACTTGGTGCGCCAGGGGCGGGGCATCTCGCGCGAGGCGTCCTTGTGGGTCCAGCGCGGGAGGTCCATCATTGAGGGTTCCCCAAAGAGCGGCGATCACCTGGGCGTGGGACTTGGGGTCTCGGGCCATCTTCTGGATCCAGGCGAAGCGTCTAGCGGCTTGCGCGCACCTAGTAGGAACCACCTTCCACCTACGTCGAAGAACTGCGTGAGGGAGGCTCTGGGGATGGCTGCCACTCCAGTCCGTGGCCTTACCCCTCTCCAAGGCTCTTAGGCACTTAGCTACGATAGTGTCCATATGGTTGGTCATTGTTCCCGAGAATACGTAGGCCTCGTTCGCCGATAAGCCCGCTTCAATAACGTGTCCATGGAATGCCAGCAGCTTCAGCTTGCTTGAAATACGGCTACCCCACAGACTTCCAATTTTAGCCCAACCCACTCTCATAGCAGAACATCTAAACTGTAGCTCCTCCGTCGTCGCAAGGTTCCAAGCATATCTACCTCCAAGATATCGCGCCCGAGGTAAAACCTTCCCTTCCTGTGTGAGCTCCTCAAACCTCTTAGTCTCATGGGACCGATGGAAGCTGGGCGCAATTTCGCGCTTCCCCTTATTCTGGAGAAGGCCTACCTGATGCAACTCCTCGTCCAGGGTCGCATCGCTCTGCTGCGTGAGAAGATGGGCATCGCCAGCCTCGCCACTGCGCACAAGAAATTTATCAAAGATGTCATCAGCAAAGACACTCGTGCCGCCGTCAATCTGGCGGGGGAAGATACCACACTGCAGTGTAATGGCCAGCTCCGCTGGTCGTGTCGAGCGCCAGGCGTGAAAAGATCGTTGCATGATCTTGGCAAAGATCACGGGCTCTTCGCTAGATCCCATCAACCCTCCACATCTGTGTCGACTGACTAGATTCCGTGTATCCCTCCATGGCTCGCCCCCCCCGTCGACAAACCCCAAGAAGATAGCGGCGTGCTCCGCTCGGCGTTCAAAAAGCTCTTGATTTCGGGGAAGGACGAGATCCCGAATCGCTCGCCGACGAGCTTCGGGTGTAGTGGAAGCAAAAGCGTTTGACATATCGTGTAGGTTATTAAGATGGGCTTGCTTTCGCTTCCGTAGTCGATGTCCTACACAGAGCTGAACAGCGAGAGCGTCTTCACGACGCCGTGCGGGCAGAAAACCATGGAAATTGGCGGGCCAGTCCTGGGTTCGTGACTGCATACCTCGACGTATGGCGGCTCCAAAGAAGCCCTTACAGTAGGGACAAAATACGTGTATAAGTCGTTTCCCCCCAGGACCGTGCTTCCCATTCGGCTTCGATATCGGGCATCCCCAGGGGAGGTGGGCCAGCTTCGGCACGCGCTTCAAGACTCGAATCCACCAGTGTAGGTGCTCCAAGTGGGCGTGCGCCTGCGATGGGGGTAACTCACCTACTCGTTCAGCTCCCAGTCCTAATCGGGGCTCATCCGCCCGTGAAACGTAGCTAGATTCAGCTGCCATCAAGAAGACTTCTGTCGGCGCACTCCAGGCAGGGGCAGCACGTCTTTTTGGGCGCTGTTTTAGGAACCTGATGGTGGCTCGAAGATCTCTCTCGGCCCAAAACCGATGCTCCTCATAGGTTTCGGAATGCATCTCGGACGCGTCGAAAAACTCTGGCCTAGTCTCGAGCTCGTTCGCGTAATCGACCTCCTGGGCGCACATGCCTCCCTCGTGCGGCGACCCCGCAAGATATTTCCTCCACTCCTCCATTGACGACTGGGGTGTAGGGACGCGGTGCTTCCTCTCGCGGGCCCCCCCGCAACGAGCTGCCAGCAGGAAAAAAAGACGATGCACCTCCGCAAGGCGCCGGCGGCGGTGGGCCTCGTGAATGTCGCGTTCGAGTTGCCGCCGTCGCTCCGCGAGTTCCCGTCGTCGCAATTGACAAAGGGTGGTGCGGATATCCTGCAGCTCCTGGTACTCAGGAAAGAGAATCGGTTGGTGCCTCAGAACGCCTGCGCACTCCTCGCCCTGATCCCCCAGCCGTTCTCGAGCTGCAGCTCGGAGTCGTACCAGCTCGCGACGTCGCTCGCGAAGACGGACAGCCTCAGGGCGTTCGGTGCGGCGAGTTTGGCCGAAAAAACGCCGCGCACACTACCTCACTAGGGTGACCCAAGTCTGCCAATATTTGTCGATGTCCCCACCAGCGCCGTACTGCGCCAGCTCCGCACACTGGGTAAACGCGATCTCCAAATCTTCCTGGAACTCCAGACGGTTGGTACCTTCCTGCAAGGCCGCCGCCAGCTTGTCACGATCCCAGCGGAAGAAGTCGGGGGCCTGGCTACGGTGCTGATAGGCCGTGAACTCCACGATGATGGGAACGTGGTCTCTCGGCAATGCGCTCGGTATCAACTGTGAACGCCGAGCCGAACTCCATGGTATAAAACTTCGTTTAATATGATCATGAATCGTTAATGACATCAGAATGTGGTCAACTGTGCTCGTCGATCCATCAAAGTGATAATACGTAGGTCCAGCTTTGTCATAGAAGCTGCCAACATTCATCACACCATGGGGTAGAATCAGGTCTTCCCAGATCTGGTCGCCAATGACGCTGTGGTTGCCCAAGTTATAGCTGCCGATTTTGCCCAGGGAGCCCTCGCCTCAATCTCAAATTGCGGGGGGGACAGCAGCGAGCAATTCCTTGGGCCTAAGCCCGTGTTCAAATCGCCCATCGCGATCGGGGTCGATCTGGCTGGCGCCGCCTTGATCTGTTGCATCGCCCAGTGCGCCAGTTCTCTTGACCCCTTTTCCAGCGCCCGTCTCTCGCGGGCATTGTCGTCCTTCAGCGGGGGGAGGTACAACAGCACTATAGCCAAATCGAGGGAGCCGCGAACGATCCGCACGGCGAGGCCACGGCCCTGCGCTGACGATGGCGGTGTCGTGATCGTCCGACCCCCCCTGCGCATCCTCTGCGTCATCATCAACATGCAACCTGCCGATCGATTCGAAAAAGGAGCCGCTGCCCAGCCTGCAGATAGTCCGAAACCTCCACCTTCGAGCTGCCACTCTTGAACGGGATAGGTTTGGGGTGCTCGGATCCGAGCGCCAGCCAAGCCGATTATATATGCGTGAATTTCTCTCCATATCTGAGAAGGTCGGTCCACTTCCACCAGAGATAGAGGGTTGTAAAGTGCTAATCCGAGAAAAGAACCCATGGGCCCACGTGGGGCGAGTGCGTCCCGTGGCGCTCCTGCCCCGAGATCGCATGCGGCGAGGCCACAAAGAATGTGTAATGGAAGGGTGTGCGGTATTCTCATGGATGCTGCATGGTGGGAGGGTTCGTGCCAGGAGCAGCTGGGGGAGGGGGGGGGGGGGGGGGGGGGGAAGGAAGGGCGGGGTGAACACACTGCTCTATTCAAAACGAATACCCAACACAGGAGGTCAGGGGAAATCCGCGCAAAAAAAGAAGAGGGATAGGGCCGAGGGAAGAGGCGGGCGAGAGGCGAAACACAAACGATCACCGCCCAAAAGAACGCGGCAAGCGCAATCGCTGAACAAAAAGAACGACATTGCATTTTTTGGCGCGCCGCCTAGAAATGAAGGGGGGCGGGGGGCCCGCGAGCCCAGAAGGGGCAAACTTGGCGGCATGCTAGACGCTACAGGAGGCCTCGCCACGCGGAGGCGCTCTGCCCGCATGAACGAGCGCATCGTCGCCCAAAATCGGCACAATCACGGCGCGCGAAGCATCGCTGCGCGGGGGCAATCCGCCCATGCAAGAAACGTGCGGCTAACAAGCGAAACTTGCGTTACGGGCCGCCTTGAGCATGGCGCTGCAATGCCGCAGCGACCACGTTTTTACTACTGCGACCCCCCCTGGTCAGCGCGCGCGTGGGTTGTGGCACACGGGCGCCGCCGCGCGCGATCGCCACTCGGCCTCGCGAAGGCACGTTGAAGGAAATCTCCGCGGGAAAAGCGCTGCAAATGGGCAGGCTGCAACCTTTCGGAAAAACGCTGCGTCAAACCAGAAACACTCGCCAACGACAGCCGCAACGCAGGAAAAACCGACAAACAACAAAACTTAAAAAAACGTCCAGAACCTCTGGTTGCGGAGGTTTCTTGCGCGGTCAGTTTCCAGGGTTGTCAACTTCACGCGTCGCCATGCAAGTGGAACATCCACTGCGAACGACTGGACCGGGACGTGACATGATTCCACGTCGTGCCCAGGATCGCGGCCCTTGAGCAAGAGAGGCCGTCACGCAGCTTTCGCCGGCTCCACGGACCGCCGAAGGACGCCGATGTGGAGAATAACGCCGATGTGATGCCATACGGGGAATGGTAAAAAATGAAGCGCATGCGAAACACCCCATGGTGTCCCGTGCTCTAGTGCAACCAACACTGGCCCACAACCTGTTACCACATCGCTCTGTGGCGGGCAGCGAGAATACAAAATGACTGTACAAGTCGTTGTTATTGCAAACTGTAGGGCCGTTTCCTCCGCACCCGCGAGAGAACCAAGGCGAAAAATTGGATCCTGGACGCGCAGACGTGGCCAGGATTCGTGTGGTCGCCGTCGCCGTCGGAACTGCCGTCGGAGCTGGCGTTGGGGTTGCCTGAACACCCGAACGACAGCGCCCACTTTTTTACATCGCGGTGCGGCAGAGGCAAGCCGCACGCGCGCTCGAGCGCGCCGGGAAACGGCAGGCGCTCATTGTCCAGTAGCAAGAGGGGGTGGAAAGGAACGGGCGGGCGGCCTTGGAAGGAAAAAGGGTGGGAGCGGATGGTGTTTACGCGGCGAGGTGCATCGCCGAGCGGACGGGGCGGCCAGCCAGAGCTCCATCGTTCTGACATTGGCCGCGGGGCGGCATCGCGGCCACACCCAGGGGCAGAAGCGGAGGCTACAGCACGCGAAGTGCAAGGACCAGCGCTGGAAGAGGGCGCCCAGGTCCACGAAGAGGATGTAGTCCAGCGCGATGCCCTGAATCGACACCCCACACAAAGTCTCTGTCTGTAATTCCAATATTCGCCACCCAACCCTCACCCAATGTACCAATGCTCACCACTCATTACCCCACACATCCAAAACAGAACGTGGCATTCCTAGTCGATCACCACAATTGTCGAACCTTGCCTGGGTCTGCTCCTTTATGGCCAGTGTGGCACCTTGTGAAATACATACGCCCCATCGGCTGGCAACTGGGGTCGCAATCTGCGAAACGGGCCGTAATCCGAACCTGGCCATTGTTGCTGAAGCACGTGTCGGTGTCTGCTGCGAGGCGTTGCCCCTGTCCACCGCTGCTCCGAACTGCATCATGCTGGACTCGGCGGGGGCCACACCCCGACCCGCGGCGCCGCGTGCCCCGACGAGGCTGGCAATCAACAAGAGACGGGCCATCTGCGAGACAGGTGAGCCGATCAGAAGTTGTAGTATGTACACGGGGTGTGCAGGTGTTCTTTAGACTGCGAAGGCCCAACTGGAGCCAAACAATGTTGAGCCAAAATGGTGGCGGAAGGAATGACGCGGACAATCTTAGGACCATTCTGACCATTGCTGAGCCGCCTTATCCAGCTAGAACTCTCTCGGGGCTCGGCCACCTCTCGGGCCGTCTTGGATGCCGTGGAGGCCGACCCAAAGGGCCCAAATCAGGTGGATCCGTAAGGTTTCGCTGGTCAAAGCATCCTCTCCGTGTCTCACGCAAGAACTTCCAAAGCGGCCCAAGACCAAAACGGCCCCCAAAAGAGGCCCAAGCGGACCCCAACAAGACCCCAAGAGGGGCCAAAGAACACGCTACTGGCGAGCCGCTAGAAGACAGCCCCTACAACAGAATCCCAAGAGCCCTGCGGGACCTTCCAAGCGCCAATGCGGGCCAGAGGGTCCCAAGAGAGCCCCAAGACCGCACCGAGACGACTCAAGAACATTCCAAGCCTCTAGCACGGACTCAAGGCGGCCAGCAGGCTCTGAAAACGCCAAACACTTGTTGCAAGAGAGGCCCCGATGAGGCCGCAGTACGCAAACATTGTTGGCTTCCCTGCGGTGTTTCTGTCTTCCAACGCTCCAAGACGGCCCAGACGCCCCCAAGGTCGCTCCAGGACGGCCCAAACGACACGCACGAGAGCGCCAGACGGCCGAAGAGGCCCCACTACGAAACGCCCAAAAAGGCCGAAGAGGGCCCCAAGGTGCCCCCAAGAGGGGCCCAGGAGGGAGACCCCGGCCTGACATTACTTGTTGAAGCGATGCCCAACGACCATGACGCCGATGGGGGGGGCAGATAAGAAGGAGGACCCCCTCCGAAATCGAAAGGGGGGGGCGGGAGGAGGTAGACCCCCCCCTTCCCTATCCGTGCCGGGGGTGCACAGGGTGAAAATCTCGGGGCGGGTGAAATAGAGGGGCGGGTCCCGTTCCCCCCCTCTTATCCCGTGCCAGGGTGAAAATAAAGGGGGGGGGGCCCTGGCAAGGGGGGGGGAGGGGACCCCCCCCCACCGCACGAAAGGGAGGGGGACCAGGGGGTGCCCTCCCCGCCCTCCATTCATTCTCATTCGGGCTCCTTCGGGCGCGCGAAAAAGGAGGAGGCGACAGGGTGTGACTCTTCCTCTAAGAGGCGGAGGGGGGGACTATGTCTCGGCAGAAAGATTGGTTGACGCACCCAGTCGAAATAACATTCTTGCAGCTGCGATAATTGCAAATACGCGTTGAGTTGGCGAGGTGAGAAAAGGTTGGCGGCCAACGACGACGCGAAACGCAACGCTTGCACACACGCAGGAAATATAAGCAGTGCTTCGTTCAAAACTGGAGCGACACACATACACGCACATTCGCCCACACTCACACGCACACGCGCAAACACACTTCCACCAGACATACACACACACACACACACGCACTCCCTCTCTCACCCACACACACATTCACACACAAACGCACGTACAAACAAACACCCACACACACACACGCACGCACGCACACACGCACGCGCGCACACGTACACGCGCACGCGCACGCGCACGCGCGCGCACACGCACACGCGCACGCGCACGCACACGCACACGCACACGCGCACGCACACGCACACGAACACGCACACGCGCACGCACGCGCACGCGCGCGCACACGCACACGCACACGCACACGCACACGCACACGCACCCGCACACCCGCACACCCGCACACCCGCACACCCGCACACCCGCACACCCGCACACCCGCACACCCGCACACCCGCACACCCACACACCCGCACACCCGCACACCCGCACACCCGCACACCCGCACACCCGCACACCCGCACACCCGCACACACGCACACACGCACACACGCACACACGTACACCCGCACACACGCGCACGCGCACACACGCACACACGCACACACGCACACACGCACACACGCACACTCGCACACACGCACAACCAAACACACGCACACACGCATACACGCACACACGCACACACACACACACACACACGTCTTGGGGGCCTCTTGGGGCCTCTCGGGGGCCTCTCGGGGTTTCCTGCGTGCCTCTGAAAAAAAATCACCAGTACACTGACTTTCAAAATCATTCGTGTCATTGTTATTCGTAATCTTAGTTTCATTAGTATCTAGTGGCCTTCGGCCTATCCCGCCACCGTGCCTTGGTTATTTTGTCTGTGGCCTCTTGTAGGTGTGTAAGGGTCTCGTGGTCTGAGATCCTTGGTGCCTGGGGTTCCAGATTAGAAGCTGCATGCCTCAAATCGAACTTGGGGCTTCTTTTGGGCCTCTTCGGGGCCTCTCTTGGGGGCCTCTTGGGGCCTCTTGGGGGCTCCTTGGGGGCCTCTTGGGGGATTCTTGGGGCCTCTTGGGCGCCTCTTGGAACCTTCTGGGGCCGTCTTGGGGCGGAAACTCGGATTGTCGGCTCGGGCTCCCCCTCTTAGGGCCGTTTTGGGGCCCTCTTGGGCCGTCTTGGGGGGCCTCTTGGGCAGTCTTGGGGTCCTCTTGGGCCGACTTTGGCGCCTCTAGGGGGCCTCTTGGGCCGTGTTGGGGCGGTCTTGGGGGGCTCTTGGGCCGTCTTCAACGCTGTGAAGGCTGACAAGTCGTATATGATAGAAATGCTCGTTTCCCCATAAGAAATGGACGATTTTGGTCTCTTGGGCCCTTCCTGGGAGTCCTGTTTGGGGCTACTTGGGCCGTCTCGGAGGCTTCTTGGGCCGTCTTGGACGATCTTGGCCGTTTTGCGTCGATCTTTGGGCGACTTCAGACTCTCTTGGGCCGTCTTGGGGCCCTCTCGGCCCGTTTTGCGTCTCTCTTGGGTCCGAACAGGTCACGCGGGAAGACTCGCCGAGGCCCAGGGGTCACGCGGCAAGCCCCGGGAGATTTGAGAGCGAGGGATCCTGGCCCCATAAAGACTCCTCAGGATTGAAGGCTGAGGCTCAGGGGATGAAGCACACGACCTGAGGACACGCCCATTCCGTGCCCGAGGCACGGTGGCGTTGTTTTGTTTCGCCGTATTATTACTACGACCGCAACGTCCACCGAGTACTAGTACCGCTACTGCTACCATTTCTGCGACCGCCGATGGTGGCGTTATTCTGTTTAGTCTTATTAGTACTACGGCCACAACGTCCATGTCAGCTACTAGTACGAGTACTAGTGCTGCTACTGTTACCATTTCTACGACCGCCACAACAACAATAACTACTACTACTACTACCACTACCACTACCACTACCACTACTACTACTACTACTACTACTACTACTACTACTACTACTACTACTACTACTACTACTGCTACTACTACTACTACTACTACTACTACTCCTACTCCTACTCCTACTCCTACTCCTACTCCTACTCCCACAGCTACTCCTACTCCTAATCCTACTACTACTACTACAACTACTACTACGACCACTACTACTACTACTACTACTACGACTACTACTACTACTATTACTGCTACCGCTACCGCTACAACTACTACGACTACTACTACTACTACTACTACTACTACTACTACTACGACTACTACTACTACGACGACTACTACTACTACTACTACTACTACTACTACTACTACTACCACTACTACTACTACTACTACTACTCCTACTAC
>CAUYUJ010015378.1:0-52500 GCA_963575745.1 Prorocentrum cordatum | reverse complement strand
CGTCTCAAGCGAAACGAGGTCCAAACCATTTCAAACCAGGCAAATTGCGAGGACATCTCAGGCGAAGCTGGACCCAAACAAGCCAAACCAGGCAAATTGCAAGGACGTCTCAAGCAGAACCAATTCTAGACCAGGCCAAACCAGGCAAATTGCGAGGACGTCTCAAGCAGAACCAAGCCCAAACCAGGCCAAACCAGGCAATTTGCGCGGACGTTTCATGCAAAACCGGGCCCAGACCAATCCAAACCAAGGAAACTCTGAGGACGTCTCCAGCAAACCCGGGCCCAAACCAGGCCAAACCAAGCAAAATTTCGAGGAGGTCTCAAAAGAAACGAGGCCCAAACCATGCCAAACCAGGGGCCAAACCAAGCAAATCCGGAGGATGTCTCAGGTGGTTTGCGGCGCCCAACCTAGCCAAACCAGGCCAAACCAGGGCCCAAAGCAGACAGAATTTGACGACGTTCCAAGCAGAATCGCTCAAACCAGGCTCCAACCACTCTCATTAATACAATTAGATTCAAGGAGTGGATCCACCCAGGGCAGGGCCCCCCCGGGGCGCGAGCCCGTTTGGAATTTTACGGGGGGGTGTTTGGATCACATGTCCGGCGAGGCGGACGGGGTCGGGTGCGGAAACTGTCGTTTTTCATTCGGTTGTGTTTGGGGTGTTGTTGTGCCGTAAAGACACATGTTTCCGAGTCTGATCAAGCTGGAAAACGTGTTCTCCTGATGCCACCACATGGTCCACTGCCGCATAACAGGAGGATTTGTGTAAGCGATGGTTGCACTATGTGGTGCAGTGGCTGGCCGAAAACGCTGCGCTTCGATGTCCATACCCACTGCCCCGGTTACACTGTAGCACAACAGTGCGGAGGGTGGGCCAGCATGTGCGTTCAACACACACCGTCCTGTTCGCGTGTTTGCACCCACGACGCGAAAGAAATGTTAGTTCATTGTCATACACACACATCGACAACACCCAGTGTCTCTTGGGAACACCTAGGGGCCATAACGTCCCGAATGTATACGCCCACCACGTGTGTGAATGAATCGGTTCCTCCATTTCCCTTCGCCATGTGACAAAATAAAATGTGTTTCGGAACGTCAGCCCCCCCCACGACGACGCCGCCGCCGCCGACGACGAAAATTTTGACGTCCACGGCGACGACTACGACGACGTTGACGTGCGCTCTCGCCCGAAACCTGGACATGCCCTGGTTCTCGCCTCATCACTGGCTACTGTCTCGGTCTGGCCGGCCACTCTCCATTAAGTAAGGAGAAGCCCCGGGGCGGCGTCCCCCCCCTTCGGGAGGGGGACGTGCTGGGGGAGACAACGCCATCCCCTCTCTGGGGGGGACGTACTGCTGTCACACCCAAACAAACACGCGTTTGAAAGGGAACCGCCCGTTTGGGCGACTTGTGCTTGGACTGCTTGATCCACCTCAATTCCTATTGGAAAACCATTGTGTGTTGGACCAATTCTCATGGTTCCGGCATTTTCGGAAAAAAATCGCGTTTTCCCTCTGATGCGACCCCAGGGAGGAAATGGGAAGATATACGCAAATACGAAAGACCCAACGAACACACGAAAAGAGACCCAATGAATGTGCCACGTGCACGGTATTTGCAGCAGAAGCCGGGGCCGATGTGACCACAGGCGCAACTATTCAAGTATAGTCGTGCCTTACATGCTCGATTCGGTCTCTCAGCAGGGGTTGCAGCACGTGCAGAGGGCAACTCGCTGAGTGTCCGCTGATCTGGAAGTGGAGGAGGATGAAAACACTGCGAACGTGGAGGGAAAGGGGAGTGTTTCAGCTGTTTCGCATCTCGTTCCCTGCGGGTTGCGCGGTCTAGGCCGCGTTCGCCGCCGTCGCCGCGGCGGCCTCCTCTCGGGGGGTCGCGGCCCTGGGGCCCACCCCCTTTCCACTCGCGTCTGGCTGAGGCGCGCGGAGCAATGCTGGGCTTTTCTCCTTCCAGCTGTCCTTGCGCAGCTGGTAGTCGTCGTGCCGGTGGGTGCGGTCGCCCGCCGCCTTCGCCGCGGCCTTCTCCTCTCGGGGGTCGCGGCCCTGGGGCCCACCCCCTCTCCACTCGCGTCTGGCAGAGGCGAGTGGAGCCGCGCTTAGCTGCACATCTTCAAGCTAGCTGGTGGAAGTCGCGATGCTGGTGCCGCGGTGCTCGCTGCGGTTCGACGAGCTGCACTGCCTGCGCTGTCGTCGAACTGTCTGCGCTGCTTAAACCCGCATCCCCTTCTGCGATCTCCATCCTATTGCACTTCTTCAGCTTGTAGTCGTCAGTGGCTCTGGTCGCCCTGTTGGAATCCCGTTCTGCCGTGGGGTTGCCGCGACTGGTGATGCCAGTTCTCGTCGCGACGCTGCCCGTTGTGCTTCTCGACGGGCTTGCTGGCAGCAGCCAAGAGACGCAGTGCCCACCGCCCCCGTCGGTCCCCCGAACTCTCTGCCGTTGCGGTCAAGAGCGGTGGTCGGCCAAACGCGGGCGACGAGCTGCCAGTCGGGTCCGTGCTCACGCCCATCCTCGCGCGAGGTGGTGTGGCGCGTGCCCGCTGGCTGGTTTCCGTGCCGTTGTCGGTCGGGCGCTGTCCGTCGTGCTGTTGGGCGTGGTCATCCGCCGCCGTCGCTGCGGCCTCCTCTCGGGGGGTCGCGGCCCTGGGGCCCGCCCCCTCTCCACTCGCGTCTGGCTGAGGCGAGCGGAGCAACGCTGAGCTGCTCTGCGTCCAGCTGTTCCTGTGCTGCCGGCGGTCGCCGTGCTGATGGCGTCGTGCTGCTGGCTGCTGTTCGTCGAGTTGCACTGTCTGAGCCGGCGTCGGACTGTCTGCGCTGCTTGCCGCGTCATCTCCTTCGGCGATCGCCACCACATTGCACTTCTTCAGCTTGTCTTCGAGTCCGTGGCTCTGCTGGTCGTGATGTTGGCGCCCCGTGCTGCACGTCGGCCGGCGGCGCCGCGGCTGGCGCCGCTGGCTCATGTCGCGCCGCTACCTGTCGCGCTGTTCGACGGGCTTGCTGGCAGCAGCCAGGAGACGTAGCGTCCACTGCCTCCAAGTCGGTCTCCCGCGCTCCCGGCCGCGTCATCGCCCCTCGGCGGTCGCGGGGTCTGCGCGTTGGTCGCGGGGTCGGCGCGTTGCTGGAAGTGTCGCGCGGGAGTTGGGCGCACTTCCATGCGCCGACTTCAAAGTGGGAGTCGTGGCGGCCCCACCTCGTCCCGCTACGGCTAGGGGTCGCAGTGCCCTCGGTGGGGGCGAACCCCAGGCCTTGTCCTTGATGCTGTGCGTGGTGGGCTCGGTCGCAGCTGCCCTGCGCACCGCCTCGCAGGCGCACGGGCGAGCTCCTCCTCCGCCGTTGGAATGTTAGGCGCGGCGAGCTAGGGCGGATCGCGGGGGTCCGGGCAGCGCCCGCCCTACCCCCCCCCCCCCCCCCTGCCCCTCACCACCGCCCCTGGCAGGCGCGGGCAGTGCTCGCGCTCGCGCTGCCCCCCTGCCCTTCGCGCCCGTCGGGAAGTTTGAGCCTTGCCTCCAGGGCTGCTGGGCCCTTTTTCACTATGTAGAAGTGGTGGGCTGTCGTCTTGGTTGTGCTGTGGGTGGTGGTGCTTGCCGTTGCTGCCAGCCGTTGGTGGTCGCCACTGTAGGTCGAGTCACTCCCGCTGGCCGCTGGTGCCGTCGCGGTGCGTGACTCTGCTTGCGCTCTGCACCGTGCGCGGTGGATCCTGGTCCGCCCCCTCGTGCTGTCCAGCTCCACATGGCGACTCGTGCCTGAGGTGTTCCCTCGCATTCGGGGCTTCCTCAGGACTTTGCGCCCTGACGCATCAGCTCTACGTGGCGGCTGTTGCCTGAGGTGTTCCCACGCTTTCGGGGCGTCAAAAAGTCTTTACGCCCTAACGCCGCGGACGTAGCATCGGCGCTCAGCGGCGTCGGCCTGCTGGCGTGGTTGGGGCTGTAGTCTCTGGTCGCGTTGGCTTTCATCCCGTCGTTGTTGTGTGAGTGTCGTCGGCTGCTGTCCGTCTTGCTGCGGCGGTGGTGCTGGCGTCGAACTGTCTTCGCCGTTCACCTCGGCATCCCCATCCGCGCGCGCCATCTCGCCCCACTTCTTCAGCTTGTACTGTAGGCTGCTGCATGGTGGAGCTCCGCGACATCATGCCGGCATCTTTTGAGATGCGCATTCGACAGCCGTTGCCCCGCATGCACTGCACTACCTTTCTGTGCTCTCTGCTCAAGGATTAGAGTCGACGTGATGGGTGCGCGGTGTTGCCGTGCATCTGTAGCTCCGCCCCTCGTCGTGGTCTTGGTCCGTCTCAAACAGCAAAAAACAAAGAAAGAAAACGAAAAAACGAAAAAAAAGAAAACAAAGAATGCAAAAGAATCAAAAAATTATAGAAAAAAAAAAAATAGAAGGATTCGAAAAAGAAAGAAATAAAAAAAAAAAAAAGAAAAAAAAAAAAAAAAAAAGAAAAAAAAAAAAAAAAATAAGAACAGAAAAAAAAAAAAAAAAAAAAAAAAAAAAATGAAAAGAAAAAAAAAAAAAAAAAAAAAAAAAAAAAGAAGACAAAAAAAAAAAAAAAAAAAAAAAAAAAAAAAAAAAAAAAAAAGAACGATAAAAAAAAAAAAAAAAAAAAAAAAAAAAAAAAAAAAAAAAAAAAAAAAAAATGAAAAAAAAAAAAAAAAAAAAAATAAAAAGAAGTCGACGTGATGGGTGCGCGGTGTTGCCGTGCATCTGTAGCTCCGCCCCTCGTCGTGGTCTTGGTCCGTCTCAACCGCCTCTGAAACAGTTTACGGCAAGGTCGAAAACTGTGTCCCTCCCCACGCTTTGACGGCAACAACTGCACTTTTAACCCTTCCCGCGTCGAAATCGCCAGAATTGAAGTGTCGTTGGTGGTTGTCGTCCGACTTGCTCGGGTGGCCCTGGTGCAAAATAGTATGCTTATCCCTTCCGCTGTTCTCGCGCGGCTCGTTTCTTCCGTCGCATCCTGGCCTTGATGTCTCGGTATTCTGCTGGGCGGCGTTCCAGGACTTGTTGCGTCGATGCCGTGGTTCGTCGACTCACCAAGGCCGCCGTCGCATTCGCCCAATTGTAGCACTGCATCTTGGCGTCGTCGACGTCGCGTGCTTCCGCTGCGATGTCTGCGTACTTGTCGGCTTGCGCATGGTCGACCACGCGTGCCGCGGGTGACCCTTCTCCCCGGCTTCTTCCCAGCTGATGTGGCCGTTGATGTGGTAGCTGTACTTCGTCTGCTGGCCCTCGTTGCTGAAACTCTCGTTCTATCTCTTTCCACGCGTCGCCGTTGGTTCCCGCTTCTGCTGGCCGTTGGGATCGTCGTGCTACCCAGCCATTGTAGACGATCTCGCTGTCGGTCCAGTATTGTAATGGCCCCCGCCGTGCTCCTGAGGCAGTTTCGTAGCGCCCAAACTTCCTCCGCTCTGATGTTGGCTTGGCGTCGTCCTGGGCAGGGTCAGCGCTTGCCCGCAGCGACGCGCATGTCATCGCCGCCCAGCCACATCGTCTGCATCTCCAGTCGGTGCTGCATTTGCCCTCAGATCCGTCGCCGCACGCAACGATTCACGTTCCGTCTTCTGTGGCGATGCGTCCGCGGTGATGGATGCTGTCGCCCACGCAGTTGGCCTCCTCCTCCGCGTCGCACTCTGGCGGTGCCGACCATGAGCCTGGCGTGATGCCTCGTAACCAGAACGCAGAAGTAATGTGGTGGCCCTCTGTAGCTTGGCGCTGTAACTTGCGTCTTGCGGAAGATGTCGCGGTCGCCCCGGGCGTCGCAGTGCTACCAAATTACGTGGCAGCCCGTTTCCCCTGCTCCACATTTGCATTCTGCCGCGCATTCGCCGAGGCACGTTCGTCGTCTGGCTCGCGTCCAGGCCCCCGCGCACGATGCGATCAAGAGCGCGCCTTACTCTGTAGCTACCGCGTCGTAGTAGCCACTCCAGGTGCCGTCGAAGGTCGGCGGTGTCTGCCCCGCTTGCTTCCCGGCCTCCTCCGTTGTGGTGCTGCGCTGCGGTCGTCCAGAAGTAGTAGGCGACGTCTGTCGCGAGTGCGTCGACGATGTCTGTCGGGTCGCCTTGCTCGCCGTCAACTGGGCACTTCCAATAGTTATTTTTCTTTCTTGTCGATCCAGGTCCCAGCCTGGCTCCCATTGCGTCAGGACGACGGCGGCAATGGGGCCTCTCTTCTTCCCCCATCATTGCTGCGCGGGTGCCCTCAGGAATCGGAAATGGATTTTTGGGTTTTGGGCAGGCCCACCGCGCCCGAGCTCGAAGGCCAGGGTTCCGCGGCCGGGTGCGCGGTGAGGCACCTACCGGGCCATGGTGTCCGAAGGCCCGTGCATGTCGTCGCCGTGCCAGCTGATGCGCGTGCAAGGCCTTGCCGTGGAATGCTGCTCCGTAGCGTAGTGAGGCCATGCCGCCTGATCGTGTGATTCCAGCTCTGCGCCGTACACGTAGTCGTCGTAGCCTGCGGTCCACTGCTCCACAGCATTCTTGCACCCCCGGGCATCTTGCCCTGTGGATCGCTCGCTTGGTAGTTCCTCCCCGGGCTGCTCTGTCGGCTCCTGGGTCCCTGCCCTCGTTCGTGATGCTGATATCGATGCCGTTGTGCTTGGGTTGCTGTTGCATGTCCACGGTGCCATGGCACGTTGTTGGCATGAGTCCTTTTTGTCGGCTAGCTTCTGTCCATGGCCCTCAAGGCTCAGGTACAGCTTGTGCGTCGCTGCTGCCGTGGCTGGGATGACTTACGCCTTGCTGCCGACGATCCGAATGCTGATGTCGTCGAACCACGCTCGCGGCACAGTTCGCGGTATATCGGTGGGGCCAATGAACTTCGCCATCGCCGCGTGCACTACCGTTTTGGCCACGTTGCTGGAATGGCAAGACCCAGCGAGGATCGAGCGGTCGGCGTATAGTGGGAGCGAGTATGCTCCTTAGCTGCGTCGAATTCTCGTTGCCGTGCAATTTAATGGCACCACTGGGAAGAGTAAAGTGGAGCTAGAGTTCTGCTGGCATGACTTTGTCGATGCGTGGGCTGTCGTAGAACTTCTCGATGTCGGCTAAAAGTACTGACCCCCAGAGGCCGAATGTGTCTGCGCATTCGTCGGCGATGAAGCGTTGCAGTGCTTCTCGTAGGCAGCTGTTGCCCTCTATCGCTGCATCCCATTCCCGCTCGCGGCGTCGCGCCCATCGCCACTGTCGGTGAAGAAGCTCCCAGCAGCAAACCAGTTGTGGTAGTAGTGCAAAAGCTCGATCCCCTTTGGCGGGCTTGGGGAGGAGATCGTGACAACGGCCGTGAGGAGCTGCCACGGCCAGGCGAGGTGGTGTTCGCACTCGTTGAAGAGGTCGACCAGCGCCTGGCGTCCTGATTCAGGGAGGCGCCTTATGTCGCTGATGCGGATCATGTCCACGCCCTTGCCCTTGTCGGGTTCGCCCATGATGCGCCTGTCGAGGTCGTCGAGCGCCCAGGGGTCGCACCCATCCTCCTCGGCGGCCTTGGCAAGGCGGGCGGTGAGGTATTCCTTGTGCTCGTCGCGCGGTGTTGCGTCGCATTTCCAGATCTGGGGAATTGTAATAGTCTTGTGGTATAGATTGTCCTTCGGCAGAATGTTGTAGTGCCGGCTTGGATGTCGGTTTCGCGTCGTGGTGGTGGTTTGGATGTTGTGGAGTGTGCCACTGTGCTTGTCTGCTTGCATGCGCCTCGCTCCACGCTGCTTCCAGCTGTCCTTCATGTCTTTTCGAAGTGGGTGTATAACTTCCTGCTCTGTATGTTCCCCCACCATGCCCTTCAGCGTCTCCAGCGGGATGGACTCCAACTGCCTCGTGCGGCTCTTCCACAGGTCTGCGGAGTCGTGCTTTCGCAGTGGGCGTCGGACCTGCAGGGGGTAGGCCTTCCCGCGCCAGTCGCCGGCCCGCGTTCGCACGCTCCCTTTGCTGTTGGTGCCCGTGTTGGCGCTCCCGTAGCTTGAGAATTGATCGCAGTATCGTGTCGGCGCGGTTCCACGCTCTGCGCGATGCGAATCTGCGTCGTCGGCCCCCTTTTTCCATTGAGCTGCTGCTCCTTTTACTGGAAGGTGATCCCCGTCCGCAGAATGCTGATCTGTCGGAGGGCTCCACCCTGCACGCCATGCAGTAGAACTTCTCCAGGGTGCCGATGAAGTGTTGGCATCTCCGCCCGAGAAGCTCCGCGCCGTCGGGGTCTGCGCGGTAGGCGGCCTTCTTCATGATGTAGTCGGGGGCGTGGTGGTTGTCTTCTTTCTGCTGTAGTATGCTTGCGACCGCCCATGCGTTGTCCATCGCGATAGTGCTTGCCCCGACAGCGATGGCCAGGGCCCGCTCCGCCCGCGAGGGCGCGGTCGCCTTCTGAGCCTCCTCCTGGGCGTCGTCGGCGAGCTTGCCCGAACAGCTGCGATAGTCAACTGCGGCTGCGCCATTCGCGTCGATCTGCTCGTTCTCGTCCTCTGCCTGTCGGGCGGAGTAGGCGTCGTGCTCCCGCAGATAGGTCGCCCGCGTCGCGCCTCGCCTCCACGTCGGTCGCCGGGCTGCCCCCCCCCCCCCCGACGCGGCTGCAATCGTGGATGTCATCGGAGGGATCGTGCTCTATCGGGTCCATGGAGTTGGTCTGCTGCGCGATAGGTGCGCTGTCTGGGTACGTCGCCCGCCCCGTCGGCCCCAGTGCTTCCCGTCGCTGGCTGTCTGCGCCGATGCTCGTCGATGCCTCCGTGAAATCGGGTGGCGCTAGCTGCGGTCGCGGTGTCTCGGTGTCATGTGTTCGCGTCCGTCGCGATGATCGCTTCTGTCTGCTGCGCGTTGGTTTCGGTCGGGGTGGATGTGGGAATGGCCCGGGTAGTTGTAGTCGTCTGCTCTTGTTTGCCTCTGCCGGAGCTCGAGCGTTGATGGCCAATCCTGCGCGTTGTCTCAATGGTCGTAGATCGGTCGCACTCCTCGCACTAGTCGTCGGCCCCCCCTCGTTGGCAAGCGCCCAGTCGATGTTGGAGCATGCGTCGCCGAGGTCGCAGGCGCGCAGACCGTCGGGAAGGCCGACGACGCCCGTCGCCCCGAGCGCTGTCGGCCGACCCGCCTTGCCGAAGTCGCGGCGGTTCATGTTGAAGTCGCCGCAGACGAGCCACGGCATAGAGAGGGAGTTCAGGAAAGAGGCCAGCGACGTCAACTTGCGCGCGTTCGCGCCGTGACGCGAGCAGCTCTTCGGGTCGAGGTAGACGGGGGCGATGACCGGCGACGCACCCTTCAGGCACAGCGCGACTGGAGTCCAGTCGCCCATGTCCAGCCTGGCTCAGCGTGGCCGCGCGAGTTGGAGGCGGTCTCTGGCTTCGCGCGGCGCTTGGGCGATGTCGCCTTCAGATGCCCTTTTCGCGATGACAGCTGCGCCAACTCTGGCGCCCGTCATGCCCCCCTCGCTCCGCCGCGCCGCGGTGAAGGTGCTCGCGAAACCCGCCTTCTGCAAGCCGCGCTCCACGACGTCGATCGGCGCCCGGGGCATGCGCGTCTCCTGCAGCGAGTAGACGTCGCACCCGCGTCGCATCCAGCCCATGGCCTCGGGCCCCCACGCGGTGATGTCGGCGGAAGAATGGCGCGACCCGAGGGCTCGGCGTCGCCGACAGGTCGCCTGCCCCTCGGCCCTCCGCTGTGGCCCCCGGCGGCCGTCGGGGAGGGCGCCTTCGCCCGTCCCGACGGCCGCTGACCTGCGGCGCTCTGGGCACTCCTCGGCCTCGCTCTTGCCGGTGTCCATGGCTCCCTCTGCTCTGTCGCTTGCCGTGGCCGTAGACCTTGGCGGTGATGCCGTTGGTGTCGCCGCTGCTTGGCCTGCTGTCTTCGCCTCCTGGATCTTCTCCGCTTGGTCTGCTTTCCGCTTCTTGAACGCCTGCGCGATGATGGCGCGGCTCTCCTCTGCCTGCGTCTTCGCCTTCTGCAAGTGCTCCGCGAATTGCCCCGTGAACGTGGGCGCCGTCCACTTGAGCTCCTCCAAGACTTGCTTCTTGGCGCCATCGACCGCCGCTCTCCCCCCTGCGCCCGCATCGTCGTCGCAGTTGAAGCGCCTCTCAAGCGCAGAGACCTTGATCTCGGACGGGCGCGCGACGTCTGTGTCCGCCCCGAGGATCACGTCGAATATGCTCTTGTTGATATCACTGCCCTCTGCTTGGGTGGACTCGATGAGCTGCTCCGCCTCCAGCACCTCGTCGGTCCTCAGGTTGAGCGCTTCGTTGGTTTTCGCCGCTTTGGCGTCTGCCTGCTGCTTTGCCTCGAAAGCCCACTTGCACCTCTCGTCGGCCTCATCCAAGGACTTAGCCGCCTCTGTCAACCGTAGTGCCTTGGACTTCGTTGGCGTTGACGGTGCCGAAGAGGAGCTCGCTGCCTTCTGCAGTGCCGAGGCCGCCCCCTCCAGCTGCTTGACGATCGCGCCCTTGTCCGCGGTCGCCGTCTGCATGGAAACGAACGTGGAAGCGACCGTCTTCAAGGCCGTCGCGACCTGTTCCACATCATGCCTTATGCTGCTGGCCGATGGCGTTATTGCCGCCCTGAGCCTTGGCATCGTAGCTGATGTTGTGGTAGCTTGCGCACTGGCCCATACCGTAGTTACCGCCGTGGCCCGATGCTGAAATCGTGTGTTTCCAGCCCTTCGGTCTGGCGATACGGCATCCACATTTGCACGAGTGGTCTTTCTCGTACAGCTGCTGATTCCACGACCACTTCTGGCACCGCTTGCACCTGCACCTGTTCCAGTCGCCCTGCAGCTTCGGCGCCATGCTGCAGTGGTGGAAGTCGAGCAGCTGACGGTACTGTTCGGCTCGAAGTCACCTGCGGGCCTGGCCTCGCGCCCGTCTGAAGCGCCTGTGCCACGCGGGCGAAGGAAGCCTCTTCAGGCCCCGGCGCCCTTCCGCGGGTCTGGGGGCCCCCGATGGCGCGGGCCCCGCGGCTCCTCTCCGCGGGCACAAAGGCTGCGCGGGGGCGAAGGGGCGGGGCCACGCTGGGGGGCCACCTGTGGAGGAGAGGGGGGGCGGAGGAGGAGGAGGAGGAGGAGGAGGAGAAGGATGAGGAGGAGGAGGAGGAGAATGCGCACGTGTAAGATGTAGTCGGGGCATGCCCGCAGTCTGAAACGACGATGGTAAGTCCAATAGCATCCGATTCCATGGGAAGCGGATGGCAGATAGCGCCCAATGCCATGCTGCGTTGGTTCAGCATGGGGAGTGGACGGATAAGATAGGATAAGATCGATGTAATGATCTTTCCAGCACATAGCGAACACGCGCAGTGTCCGGGCGAATAGGGCGCGCGTGCCTTGAGCCAAAGGCAACGGCGCGCGAGCTATACCCCCGATCCTCTATAACATCCCCCAAAGAGCTACCCTTAAAGTCGGGAAGGGGGGGGGGGGGGGAGACGGTGAGTATAGCCGCGCAGCCGTTAGGCTCTACAAAGGCCGCGCGCGCGACAGTTTGCAAGACAAACAGTGCGTACAGTCTGGCCTAACACCAGACTGTAAGGCGAGTTTCCTGGCAAAGCATTCTCACGCATACGCAAGATAGCCCCTTGGACAAAGGGCTATCGGCCCGGCTAGAGGTGAGCCAAACAGGCTATACCTCTCCAAGCAAAAAGGTATTAAAGCAGAGAGCCGGAATCAATCTGAACAGGCTCATTGCCAAGCGTGAAAAGTAAGGCTCGTTTCCGAGCAACTAGGAGGGCGCCTCTGCACTAGGCGCCCGTGCTGGCAAACTGGACCGCGGGGGCAACAAGGACAGACTAAAACTGATTTGGCTTAGGCTTACTTCTGTCCTCAGGGCCCCGGAAGGGAACAAACTGCTTCACGTCATACTTAAATGACTGCGTGCCTGACATCACTTCCAAAAGCAGCTCCCGATCGATACTCCCCTTTGTACGCCCATCTGCGGTCATGGCTCTAGTATCACACCACTGTACGCTATGCGCTATACCTGTATCCATGAGCTCACGTATCCAACTGATATGTCACAGCAAAGTCCGTTCCGTCGGTATCTTAAGATCTTTGCTGGATAGCGATTTGTATACAGAGTCAGCGTCTATAGTAAGGGATACTTGAATAGCTAGGCCTCCAACTTCACGCATATCTCGTAGTTGTCGTGGAGGAAGTGCCCCTGCCTTGAGCTCGTGGAGAGTGATGAGCGTTGGATAACATTCATCAATATTGTGTGCAGATGCAAGTGCCTCAGCGGCATAGCTGGACATCACCTGCAGCCGGTGTGATTTGCATAGCCCGTCGCAAAGGTGAACGACGGACTTGCCTTGAGGCGAGTTTCCTCGCCGTAATACGTTGGCCCCGCGGATGCCGTAGCCCTTGGTCTCATCGTCTTCCTCCCCGGTGAGCTTCCGATACCCCGAATCACTGTGTATGTCTACTTCGTTCGTCGGTTTCATCCGAGGGGCGTCTCGGGCTGCTGATCAGCTTTCGCGTCACAGCATTCAGTCGTCTGACTTGTAAGTTGATGGGCTCTTGGATCTTCTGGAGAGAGACCACACACACCATAAGCCAGACTTGAGTAAGAAGGGCATAGGCGAGAGCTCCTCGCAGGCTAACGAACATGTCGGCGATGAGTTTGGTAGCTTTGGCGTCAGCCGCCGCCCCCGTAAGTTCAGGGTGTGTGATAAGACGTAGTTGTTTAATGTACTCGTCCTGATCCATGATCACACCCCCTTGTTCATTCTTAGTGTAGCGTACGGCGCAGTTCGTATAATAATGTTTGTTGAGCTTGCATTTACCAAACACCTTAGGACACGTTGTACATAGTCATCTACGTTTTTCTCTAGGCCTGTCATGTTGATATCGTCGACATGTTTTGCCGTTGACAGATCCTGACTAAATTCAAACTCAGGATCGTAACTTGTCGGCGTGAGGCCTGTAGCTCGTGTGGTCGTACGAAGCTTGAAGGAGAACGCTCTTGGGGCGTCCTCTGCACCTGTCCCTGGCTTGAGGCACCTGAGGCAGTGTCGGCTTTCATCGTAAGGAGAGAAGCCGGGTAGTGCACGAAGCAGCTGGGCACTTCATGGTGGAAGAGTGAAGCAAACCAAGTTTCCTCGCCGGTGGCATGAGCAAGTTCCTCATAGGTCAGACCTTTGAGGAACGCTTTGTCGATATCCATAGATGCTAAGATCCATTATGGATGACATGCCGCCTCACTTGCCAGGAGCCTCTGGGACTGCCTTCGAGCAACTCCTGAGAAGGTTTCTACATCGAACGCCTGCGTGTCCATGAATCCACGAAGGACAAGTCTGAGACGGATGGTTTTAACGTTCTCGGTGCCTACCTTCACAAACTGCCACTTGTATACATATATTGATGTCATGATGTTGGAGGCTTTAGATAGGTCATACATCTCAAAGCACCGGTTATCAAGCAAGATCTTGAAGTCGGTGTACAAAGATTCACTAACCTCTTTAGGGTGTGCTGCTATATCGGCTTTGGTGGGTAGGTTGTCTTCCTTGACTACCACAGCACGTTTAGCAGCCGATGATACATATACTCTCATCGTTGCGACCATGTCAGTTTCAAGCTGTGCAAGTTGAGTCTGATCCAACACTACCTTTGACATTTCTGGTGTGAAAAACAACTCAACATAGGGACCATGTTCATCACTGTCAAGAGAATAGCCCTCGTCAGGTGTAGTCGAACATAGAGAGATAAGACAAGGCTCTTGTGGTTCAGGCCCGTCTCCGAGCATTTCCGACACTACGATATCTTCCTCGTCCACGGATGCTGAGACCAAAACACATGGGTCGGGCAGCATACTCGTTGGGACGCAGTAGGGATGATCGCCAGTAGCCGTTGTGGGATGAAGGTCCATACGTAACACATCGTACCACTCCTCCACCATCATAGCCTCGATGTCATGTTCCTCGCTTTCTTCGTAGATTGTAGACAGGCGACCTTCGCTTGGTGATGAAGCACCTGGGGTGTCTGGTGGAGGCCTGTCTCCAGGCTGGTCACGTTCTCCAGACGTTGTGCCCAAGTGCTGATACTTGGCAAGGTCATCATGAAATCCTAGGGAAGGAACATGCGACGTCAGGCACTGGATGAGTCTGGAGCGAGTGCTGCCAGTGATTTGAGAGATGTTCAGGCCGGTGCCAAAACACTCATAGTAGTGGAAGGCTGGGTTGACATCGTTGTCGTAGTGGAATAGTGTAGACCCTGCGGCGTACTTTACTGCAGGTAGATTGGAGACGCTCTTGGCCAATCTCACGGCTACTACACGTTTAACTCGGAAATAATTTCGCACGAGATACTGTAATGCAAGATGTACGCGCGGATGGAACTGTCGTCCGAAAGATTGAGGTTTCCCTTGCAGTCTGGAATGTAGCCAAAGGCTTTGGCAGGTTTCCCTGCACCAAGGTGTGCCACATATGTGAGGGCGGTTTGCGTGGCCATGTTGTCCATGCCGAGTTCCCTGGTAAGGAGGCATTCAATGTATAGCGTGTGGCGAGCATCAGGGCACATTACAATTACCTCACGTGATCCTGCCTTGACGACGACGTGTCCTCGTTCAGGCATGTTACGGATCACAGGAAACGGGCCATTCCAGGCTCCATGGTCGTCCTTATTGGCTGTAGGTCGGTGATAGTCGACCAAGTCCCCTGCTGAGTAAAGGCGAGCACCATCTGGGGCCGTCCTAGCCCTGAGAGCACGATTTGTCCTAGCTACCGCCGTGGCTTGAGTTATTGCTTCCAGGCTAACTTCCCTCACACGGCGTTCTCGTTCGTGGCCCGACGTCTCGGGTCCCTTCGGGAAGTCAAGGGTGTCGAGGTCAGGAAGAAAGGAGGGCTGTCGCCCAGCGTGCGCTTGTTATGGCGATACTCCGTTGTAAAACGTGAAGGCGTCGGCGACGAAGATGCCTTCAGCCAGTGCTCTAGTAAATACAACAGGGATGTTGTGTCTGTTCAGCTCTTCCTCAATCATATGGAGAGTACCCCTAAGAATGCCGCTGCGTGACTCGATCGAGGTAGCGCGTTGGCCAGGCGCTCGGATACGAAGTGTCGCACCCTTGTTCGCCAGCATGGCCTTGGCAGCGTCATTGTTGAGGGCGCCTTCTCCATCTGAATACAAGACTTTGAAGGGTCCACAATAGGCAATCCAGCAGTAGTGGTAGGCGTCGAGTATAGTGTCACGTTCTCTATCAGAAATCTCTTGGCCTGCTGCCAGGCGGACGCATCGGTCCATAATATGAAATTTGGTTCGTTTCTTTAAAACATGAGATCTACTTCACCTTCGCCAAGCCAATTTCCAGGAAGGCTTACGGAAGGTAGCGTAGAATTACCTGGACGTCCCCATGCTCTACATTCCCGACATGTATCACAGATTTCTTTGATCATATTTAATCGAACGTTGTCCAGTCCCACTTTGTCAAGGGTCAGCCTCATCTTGGGTTCCTTCGCATGATACCACCGTAAGTGCAGTTTACGGAGTTCCTTTTTGACTACGTGAGGTTCGTGACTACGGAAGTTTTCCAGACTGCGCCGGGTGTCAAATCTCGCCCAATCGGGCAGTCGTGGAGCCCCCGGGCCGGTTGAGGCAAGAGGGTTCCTCGTGGCTCTCCGCAGTCGGTCTCCTTCGTCAACTGCATCTGGTGGTGGTGGTACGCCTTGCAGGCGACCACGGCGGGCCGCTACTTGCGGCGGCTCGCCTGAAGACGCAAGGGGCGTGTTTCCACGCTCGGGCGCGTCTCGCAGCATGTCGTAACTGCTGGCGCCAGATGTAGGATCAGTGTTCCCAAAGGCTCGTGGTCGTGGTGGCCTGGCGTGAGCGCCCTGACGGCCGCCCGATGCCGAAGCTTGGCCCTCCCCAGGCTTGGGTAAGGGTTTCCACCAAGCTGGCGCATTGTTGCCCTCGGGACCACGATCATCTGGGAGTTTGAACGGCTCGGCACAACGGCATTTGCCGGGCTTAGTGTCGAGGTGGTTCTTAACACCCTTGCTTATCGTAAGGTCCCTTTGGCATGCAGGGCATGGCCAGTATACAGTGATAGAGTCATGATACTTACACTGTGTAGGATCTCTGTTGTGGCTGGGACTGTCCTGTCGGACATTGTCGATGCATGCTGGGCATGTAGCCACTTTTGGGACGATGCGATCGCCGACGCGTCTCATACCTTCTCCTGGTTCAGCTTGCCTCAGGGAGGTCAGCAGGGTAAGCATGCGCAGGGCGTGTAGGCGCGTCCCCGCGCGTGGTGTCGATGGCTTTCGCCAAAAAGACGGCTTCCACACAGGCAGACTGCAGTCGTCGAGTGTATTTATGTGCCAGTGAAAGCTCCCTGTTGCACGGTTGTGCGTGCACATGCTGACCGTTGCATTTGAGTCGCTCAAAAGGTTTAAGAATCGTCTCGTCGTTGCTGGTGATATTTGCCGGCGTCTTGATATAGTCACCAGCCGTATCTTTAAGTCCCGTCGCACACTGGTCGATGTGTACGGTTGTGACATGCGGTCGGTTGGCAAGTTCTTTCCAAGGGGAAATATCGTCCACCCATGTTCCTGTGGGTTGTTCGCGTATAAACCACCTCCGTGCATTATCTTGAGTAACAGCTATTTTGCCACAGTAAGTTATGTGTGGCAAATCTTATTTACGATGCTGCTCCCAAGTGCTATGGTTGGCTTTGTAGTTGTAGTAGGTTGGTGGTCCTGTGGCGCGGCAGCCGGGCTGTAGCACGGCTACTCGTACGTGGCATACTGCGAAGTAATGGTCTACAGCTCGCTGCACCGAGGGATCCCCCAGGTCGACACATGTGGCCTTGTCTAAGTTGCCTCCTGAGGAGAGACCCCTCGAGAAGGCAAGCTCGGAAATTCCACCCTCACCTCCGCAAAGCTTCAACATATCCGCGCAATTATTGACCAACAAATCGAGTAGCTACTATGCTATATATGTCCGCGTGCGTGTCGGGCATAGATGTGGGGAGGGTAAGGAACAGGTCATCTTCCTCATCTGAGCTCATCAGCTCAACAGGGACGTCAGTGCTCCAGGTCGCCATAAAATCCTGTCCGAGTCCTGACAAGTCGTCACCGCAATCATCGCTTCCGTCTTCAACGTGCTTTTTGATGCGGCGAGGCTTGATGCCTGCCTCCTTTTCGGCTTTGAGCCTTTCCTTCTGTCTGATACGCGACTCCGTAGGTAAGACTTGCTCGTCTTGTTCACCGGTCTGTGTGCCCATCGTCGTTGATGAGTGGGTACCTGCTTCAATCGCCAGAGCCGGGAGGGGAGGAGGACAGTCATCTATGATGACGCGTCTAGGTTTCTGTGGTGATTGAGTAGGCTCGTTTCCGAGCATGACCGGTTCCTCGGGCAGCCAGTGCATCCGTGTGCTGATGTTGGCAACCCCTGTAGGTAGTGGTGCATGCCAATCATATCCTGTTGGTTGATCGGCAACTGCGATATCCTGAATAATCGCGTTGGTATCCAGGTTGATTGTTACACGTCGGATGACATCAGACCATTTCGGTCCTCCTTTATTGGTCGTTACATAGTGATGTATGTTGTGATCCGTACGTGTATAGGTGTTCAAATATATCGGCACGTTTCCGTGCGTAGTGCCGCTTCCCAGGATTTTGTCGTTGAGGTGACGGATCAGTGTGATGCGTGTCTGAGCTCTCCATTCAGCATGTCGCACCGTTTGGCCGTACCAATCCAACACATGTTGTGGTATCGCCAATTTGCACGCACATGCCCACAACTTAGAGCTAATCGGTATTGGTGTGGCTACATGCATATAGGTACCACTCGGTGTATTGTCTTGCATATTAAACCTAATACCAAAATGACATAACCGCATCCGTACGACCGTCAACTTAAGATCTTCCAGAGTATCACGTATTGGGGATAGCTTCCAAACGTATCCTGGGGGGCCAAACGCTATGATTTTCATGCGGAGCTTCTTGGCTTTTGTCAGAAGGTTTTGAATGCGAGACCAGTGTGGGGCCACTCTCTTTCCTGGGGTTCGTACGTACCAGTCACCTGGGGTACTATACCATATTAGAGTATAGTCCCCGCTGATCACCGCACCCAGGTAATCTGTGCCCACAGTCGCCATGAGCTCATTGCGGGAAATGCGATCACAGATATAACCTCGGGTGCGGAGGTCAGCGCAAGCCTCTCTCGTACTATGGCAGGTTGCCCCGCTGCCCATGTTACCCCCTGGCCTTTCGGCCACTAGGTAAGGCGACGAGGGGGCAGCGTCGCCCTGCCATCGTCAAGATAAAGAAGATGCGCCTGCAACGTCTGCCAGCATCTGGGCTTCCCTCAGATGCCGGAGCTCAGCACTGCAGCGCGCGGTAGCCTCAGAAGGCGGATTGCTCCGCAAACGTGGCCAGCATGGATGGATTATCCACCAGCTGCTTCAATAGGCCTTTCGACCTTGCGTCGTTGACCGTCTGCAGCTCATGGTTCGAGTATCCCATCACTATCTTCCGGCGGGGCCGTGCAGCATCCATGGGTGCAAGTCCGCCATGCTGGGCCAGTGTCCTGGCTACGAAGCAATCGAACGTCTCCAAATAATCGATGCTGTCGCCTCTCATCGTCGCTTTGGCGAGTGTCGCGAGCAACCCCTGAGGCAAGTTTCCCTGCAGGTGTTGGCGCTCTTGCGCAGGGGTCGGCTCGCCTGTCAGCACCGTCTGGAACGATGTTGTACTTGTGCTCGAGGCGGGTTGCCCCGCGGCTCCAAATCGATCACACCTGATTGACAGATGTCCTGATGGCAACTTCGTTGTCGGCATGATCTTGGAGCCCTCGGGGAGTTCCATATTGACCTGTCCCTTCCCAGGGAATATCAGCTTCTCCTGGCCTCGTTCGAGCACAATGATAGCGCGCTTGTCCTGCATACTGTCGAGGCCCAGGATAGCTGGCAGGTCCTTGCCACAGCCTGACACAATATTAGTCTTGTACGAGTCGAGATGGGTCGAACCCTGGCACTCGCAGGCAATGCTGAAGGTGCCCGCGGTATCAGCGGGGGCCGACCCCTCGCCCACCCCGTTGATGTTCAAACGAGAACGAGGTTCAAACGTACAAGGACGATTCTGTGCCTCAGCAGCCTGGGCGAACTTGCGGCTAGTATTTTCTCCCATTATGTTAATCTTCGAGCCCACGTCTATGAGGATTGAATTTCCACCATCCTCAAGAAAGGTCTCTGAAGTGCCGGCTGCGCTGTCCGGCAGGTTTCCCCGCATTTCGGTCGTGCTCCTTGGCGGGTTTCCCCGCGTCGTGCTGGCACCTGGCCTTCCTGCGGCCATACGTGCCAGGTCGATGTACTGGAAGTACGACACGTTCTGGGCTTGAGCGCCCTGTTCCTCCCGCCAGTTGGCATACTCATCACGTATGCTCGTGTGCTGTTCGCTGGTAGTACGTCGCGTCAGCGTCAAGTACAGATGCAGGGTGATGTCCTGTAATCCCTCATTCGTAAGGTGGTCCCTGTACTGCATCCACTCGTCGGACTCATTGTTAGTTGCTGAGAGCTCGACGGCCCTGACTGCTGTTGCCGCTGTCGCCACTGAAGAGTCTGAGAGATCAAACACCTCGCTCTCAGGGTTATCGGCGCCCAGCATGAACGTGGTGTGCGCATTGTCCATCTGGGTCTGGAAGTGAAGTACACGCAGTTCTCGAAGCTGTTCAGGGTCTATTGACAGCTCGGCCCCACCCCCCACCTTGCGGTGACATTGGAGGAGCCACCTGCCCAACTCCAGGCTCGTAATGAGTTGGAGGAATCGACGCAGGTGGGGTGTTAGGCAGGTTTCCCTGCTGCGGCACCGTCATCGGGATAAGCTAGTCGAAGTATCCCGTCTCCATCGGCGTCCTCACCACCTCCGGCGGGTTCCCCCGCTGTTGGGACTGTGCTGTCTGCCTGTCCAGCATGCTGGCTGTCATCTCCTCCACCATGCCCCTCAACTCCCGCGGCTCCCTCGCTGCCTGTTTCGGGAGCCTGAGTGTAGGAGCCGGTCCATGGAAACGATGACGCTATGATGCCTGGCGCTCGGCAGATAGCACATACTGGTTGCTGAGGATCTCCTTCTCGCTGATTCGCAGCATGGCCCACCACATTCGAGTTCCAGCGCTCCTCGTGGAACAGGTGGTTGCACCTCAAGCGGTAGATGCTCTCCCTCGGCTGAAACTCCTCGAGGCATGCCGCGCAGGTGTGTTCCATCCCAGTATAGATTTCCACATCTGCAGCCCTAGGGCGCACCCGCCGCTGCCGCTCCAGGACTGTTTCGGAGCCCAGGAAAGCAGCTGGGGGATCTCCTGCGGGAGCCAGTACCTCCAGCGCTACGGCAACCACTGCTGGAGGAGCTACCGTTGTGGAGACTGCGGGCGACACGGCTGGCGAGTTTCCTCGCATAGGTGAGCCTCTGTTCCTCACGACCTCAAGTGCAGCTGCACGTGCTTGGTCACGTACGCTCTGTACTGCCTGCCTGCGCCTGAAACACGCCTGTTGAGTGTGGTACGTCTGCCTGATGTAATCTGGTACTCCCCTACTGCCTGATGATATCGAATGGGCAGTAGGCTGGACGACCACCTCTGGCGCTGTTGGTGCGGGCATGGAGGCCATGTGCGGATACATGGACTGATCACTGCAGCGCATATTCGTGAGGCTATGGAACTGATCCGCCGTCTCGCGAACAAATCTGCTCGGGACTCTAGACCCGTCTGGGTACAGTGGCGGATCCATTGGTGCTGGCGCTGGCCTCTGGCCCTGAGCCATGCTCGGATGAGCATTGAAAGCCGGGGTAAAGGCTCGTTGCCGAGCAGGGTCACGCGGGTTCGGACCCTCTGGCTCCCACGACCAGGCTGGCCTCCACCTCTGACCGCTTGGGTGGGGAAGGTTGTGACTCTGCACCTGTTGTACCGCAGCTGCCACCCTTGCGCGGTAGTCGTTCATCAGAAGAGCTGTGCCATGCTCAGCTCTGGCCGCGGCGATCCGCTCCATGAGAGTGCCATTCGTGGCAGACCGACCAGGAGTCCCAAACGGAGACTGCGCTGGTGGGGGCGCCACTGGGGTCATGCCCCTCGGTGTGTGCATGCTATGCGAGGGGCTCCCTGGCATCTGCTCAAATCGAGCAGGCTCTCCGAAGATGCGGCCGAACGTTTGCGGGTCTCCCTGCGGTTCGGGCATGTCGTTTCTGAGTCCATTAACGGGCAGGTTTCCCTGCATGGCCTGGCGGTAACGCGTCACCATGGCGGGCGTAGCTCCCCGACCTGCGGCCCAGGGATCTTGCTGGCACAGTCTGTCCGCTAGCTGTTCCACCTGCTCAAGGTTTAGAGCGGCCGCGATCTGATCCAGATCTGAGGTGCTGAGGACCTGCCAAAGTATAGCACTAGGCCCTTGGCTTGGAGCACGGCTTGGAGCCGCGCTTCCTGCCTCACTCTCGTTGATCATGAGGATATAGTGGATCTCGGGCTGGTTTCCCAGCGCTGTTGGGCTGTAATGGCCCCCTACTTCTCTTTGACGATGAGCCGTATGAGGCTCATTAGCCTCTCGGTAAAGAGACCATCTGTGCTTGATACTAGCACTGCCCACAGTGTTCCACCTGTTTGGGGCCGTCATTATGGCAGTGGAGACGCGTGCAAGGCGATTGCCCAGATATTCTGGGTTCCGCCATTGCTTTCCCGCGGAAACTTCTTCCACGTGTGTAATATAATACGGCTCAATAATGCCGTCTTTTCCTTCTGATAGGAGAACCCCATTGTCGGACCAGCAAAATGCGATCCCGTCCTTCAGGGCCTGGTGCCAGTCCACAAAGATAACGATCTCGGAATCGGGGCCCCATCCACTCTGCACGCCGCGACGACGAAGCGTCGGAACAAAGTGGATGTGTGATCGGCCAGTCCCTCTCTTCTTGGTGTTGTGTTCTTTGCGACCAGAGAGGCCATGCCAAATGATGCCCTCAAAAGCCGCCCATCGCGTGCCATGCGTGGCGACCTCGGGGCACGGGGCCGGTCTCCCGGCAGGGTTGTCGAGCAGCACAATGTACTTGTACAACGACCAAGGGTTCTTGAGCGCCCACGAGTGCCCTTGCGAGGCACGGATGAATATGCCGGATTTGCAAGAATCCCGCACCAAGACCTTGAACTGCAGACGCTGCTTCTCCTCGCCGTCCGACTCGCGGACGTGGACGATCGCCATCATGATGGCAGCCATCTGGTCAACCGTTCTGTCGTAGAAAGTCTCGGCGATGATCTTGGCCTCATCCGGTCTCGGGTTGTGCCCGTCCTGTCTCGTACGTCCGTTGTGCCATGAAAACTCGCGTGCGAGCTCATCGAGATTGATCCATCCATCATGACCGTCGAACGTCTCAAGGCTCCACACGTCATTGTGTGGTCTGTCAGGCGCGTGTCTGCAGATCCTGTTGAGGCATTTACTAAGCTGCTTGAGTGTATGATTACTTCTCAGAACAATACCTTTCTGCCTGCAGCTCTCCATGAATGCCTCATCCACCGAGCGTATCGGTGGAAGATTCCGCAGGGCACGTCGATCATGGATTAACGCCTGACTCCCGCTAGTGAAGGAAGTGTCCCCTGGGCGATGCAGCTTATCCACTGGCGGGTTTCCCCGCCATGGAGCCTCTGTCACCGAAGAGGCTGCGGCTCCTAAGGAGGGGGATGCTGCAGCTGCAGCGCCTGGCGGGTTTCCCCGCGGTGTTTCTCGACTGGCGCCGCCCTTGATCTTAGGCACCCAGGTTCCTCTAGATAGGGCACCTTCCTCAGACTGTAAAGGCCTGGCTGAGAGGGCTGAGATGGCCTAACCAGCTGGAATGGATCTCGCGCGAAGGCCGCCCGAGGGCAGCGCATCAACCAGGGCGTTTGTCGCGACGCGCGCGCCGCTTCTGACCAAATCGTAAAAATTTGGCCACTCACAAAATGCCAAGCACTGCTGAATCCACCAGCTGGCGCGGCGCCAAGCCAGCCACAACGGCGACCGATGGCACGCGAAAGTTCAGAACTTGTTTCGGCGCCGACTGAAAACCTAGCATGGCATCCGAACGAGCCGAACTGATTGAAATCGCGCGCGAAACCCGCGTGCGAATGTCCCCGCCAGAAACGCGGCGCGCGAGTATAACCGCGCGCCACAGCCCCACCGCACGATGGAAACAACAACAACCATGATTGACGTCGCATGCGAACGCCCCCCACGGAGCGTCGGCACGAACGCCAACCGCGAAGTCTGCTGAAGCCAGCGCCGACCTGGCGCGAGCGCGCTGACGCGCCGATCGTGAACGCACGCTTGCGTCACGACGCCGTAAGGCGCCACGGGGCCATCAAGTCGAACAGCGGCCAACCGATGCCCGAAACGTCGCGAATGCGACGGCGCGCGCCCCCGCTACGCCAGGCCACCCGACGTGCGAGCGAATGCAAATCGCACCAGGTCGGGCGCAGTGAGCAAGGCCACTGCCGACTCTCAGAATAGAGGCCGCGTCGGAGCAATCCGAAGATCACAACAACAATGGCAAATTCGAGCCAAAATTGCGAAACGACGCCGAGGGTGAAGACGGAGAGGATCGGGGGGGGCACGGGGAGGCCATGAGAATCACAGGCGAGGTCGCGGGGGGAGAGTAGAGTGAGGAGAAGGAGGTGGGAGGCACAAGCGCAGGGTAACAGATAGATACGTTAGGAAGACCTGCGACAAGAAAGGAGGGGACGGACAAGGTCGGGAAGATCATGGCCTTCAGGATGGCGCGCTCCCGAGAAACATAGGGTGGCATGAGATCCAAAAGTGCTGGGGCACACGAGGTGGATCGACGACCGCCTGAGGGAACGCCAATTCTCTCGCGGGGAGTGCGGATGCGAAACGTCGGCCGCCAGGCTGGCGGCGGCGGGCAGGGCGAGCCAGTAACTTCGATGGCAAAGCCTCCAACGGCGCGCCGACGGAGCGAGGCACCCAGGGGTGGCACGGTGGACGAATCCTCTTAGATGCTAGCTCTCATCCTCCTAGTCGCCCTCCCCACCTCCTCGTCCTCCTCCTTGGTCTCGTGGCCATCTCGCATTCGTCCCGTTCGTCATCGTCGGGCTCTGTCCCCCCCCCAGGTGCGAAAAGGAGCGGCGCCGCCCGAGGCCGAGATGCGCGGCCTCACCGCTGAAGCTCGGGGCGGTGGCCCTCAGCGCTACCCACGGTGGCAGCGGGCGACTGCTCGCACAAGGCCAGCATTCGACTGACTGGCCAACCAGCGCGCCCACGACGTAGCCAAGCAAGACGCCCCATCACCCTGCAGGCCAAGTTCAAGAGCGCTCGCACTGAGGACTCGGTCTGCCATCGACCCCCGATGGCACTATGGAGCCCCGTCGGCACGCCAACAACATCTAGTCGAAGTCCTTGCTAGTCTCGTCGTGCAGGCCCTCGCCGCACTTCTCGAACCACTTGCTGACCTCGGGGTTCGTGCGAATGCTCTTGGGGAGCTGCGAGCTTTTCGTCTGGGCCCACGCTGCAGACGCAGCGGCGCGCGCCTGCGGCGAAGTCTTCTCGAGGACGCCGTCCTCTAAGAACAAGGACACGCCGAAGCAAGCGCAGTGCTTGACCTCAGTGGTTGCCTTCGCAGTATCCTTGAGGCTCGGCTTCTTCGAGTCCCAGTTCACGTTCGGCGGGATGGGCACCAGGAAGGGGACGTGCCCCATCGGCACGTACAGAGCGCTGCCCTCACGAAGAATACAAGTCGGGACCTTGTAGAGAGCACCCGAGTCGGCCGTCTCCACGTAACCATTGAAATCGACATGCTCGGCAACCCAGGCAGGATCAGCGACCGCGACAAACGAGATGCCCACGAACTGTTGCACCCAGATGGGCGCCTGACCCCACGGGAATGACTGCACGTTGCTCTGCCACTCGCCTGTGTTTCGGCAATAGACCGCCATGCGAAGATCCTCCATCGGCTCCGTGGTCTGCGATTGGCCCTCAGTGTCGCTGACATCGAAGGAGAAGTGCGGCGTGAACTGCACAGTCCCCCAGCTCGAACCCATCCCGTGCGTCTTCATGAAATCACGAACCTCGCATATCTTGGAAGTTGCATCCTTCTGGTGGTTCTTGTAGATGTCCGCGAAGCAGCGCTGGAATTGGCCCTGATCCTTCTCCGGTACCGTCTGCGGCTTGAGGACCGCGAATGGCTCTGTGAAAGAGGCGAACGTCAGTCCGCTGGCATCGTGCGGCGGCACCAACGAATAGTCCATGGTGATGCCGTACTCGGACACGGGCATCCCGAGCTGGGTGAGCCAATTCGCCGCAAGCATGGCCACGGAGTCTGGCAACTTCTTGTTGGACAGGAAACCGCGGATCTTGTCGCGGACGAAGCGCCACTCCCGCGCAGTCTTGTTCTTCTCAACGCCTTTCTTGGCGAGGACCGCCTGATGCGGGAAGCTGGCAAGGGAGTGACCGCAGCCCCCGCCCCCCGTCCCCGCGGACCCAGAGTGCGGAGTGGGAGGAGAGGAGGGCGGCATAAGGAAGAGGAGGGAGAGGAGGAGCGATGAGAGAAACATCAGGAGGAGGCAGAGGAGGCGGAAAGGGATGGAAGGCCAAGAAAGAGGGCGAGGTTGAGGAGACGAAGGAGCGGGGACCAATGGGAGGAGGAGGATGAGGGGATGAGGGAGGGTTGAGGAAGGAGAGAAGAGGAGGCCTCCGAAGGACGGCAAGGCGACCGCGCCCTTGACGCGAAAAGTAAGGGCGAACGACGAGAACACTACATGGATGGGCAGCTGGAGGGGGTGGGGCCGCGCCATCCCTCATTAAGTTGTGGCCCACGCCAGCCTGCAGCCCAGTCTCGCGCCGACGGAAGCGGCCCACCTCCTCGCGCCACTCGTGGACGCGCTTCAAGATGGCCTCCCTCTCCTTGCCGAAGTCCAAGCCGTCCTCCCACGAGTCGGAAGCATCCCTGATGCGGACCAGCGCGTCCCTGGCCTTCTCCAACCGCGCCAAGCAGTCGGGGAGCTTCAAACGCGCCACGCGTTCCTTCAGGCGGATGGGCCAGCCGATCTGCAGCAGCATCCGCAGCAGCAAAAAGAGGGCGCAACAACTGACGGGCGTCCCTCCCCCTCCTCCTCCTCCTCCTGTCCGATCTCTTTGACGTGTCGTCTCGTCGCCTTCCTCCTCTTCCCTTTCTTCGTCTTCCTGCTCTTCCTCCTCCTCCTCTGCCTCCTCCTCCCAAAGCTCCTCATCCTTCTCCTATTCCTCCTCTTCCTCCTCCTCCTCATCATCATCATCAGCGTCGTCGTTTGGGTCGGCGGCGCCTGCCGCAAGGCCTCCACAGTCAGAAAGGCACGAGAAAAGAGCACATCAGGCGGAGGAGATGAGGAGGAGGAGAAGGAAGAGGAGAAGAAAGACGATGAGAAGGGAAGAGGATGAGGAGAAGGAAGAGGAGGAGGGCGAGGAGGAGGAGGAGGAGGAGCAGCGGCAGCAGCAGCAGCAACAGCAGCAGCAGCAGGAGGAGGACGAGGAGGAAAAGGAGGCGCAGGAGGAGGAGCAGAGGGGGGAGTTGCACCCGAGGCTCCTCCTGCCCGACCTCTTTGATTTGCAGCTTCAGCCACTCGATCACGCCGACGTTGTCCGCCTGCGAGCAGCGGGCGCTCACTGGCGATCTCGCCGACCCCATCGCGGTACGACTTGGCCCAGGAACGGCAGCGGGCCTCCTAGACGTCCAAACCCGTTTCCCCAGGCAAGTCCACGCAGCCGCACTGAGTCCAGAGCAGCTACATGAGCCCCCGAGTGGGAAGTAGGTTTGGAAGCCGCTGGCACGGTTTCAACGTCGACCCAGGGACCTCCGAGACGGAAGCGCGGCAACCGAGCCCATGAGGGCCTGGGCGCGCAACCGAGACACGCGCGAGGTCAGCCATGTGAGCCGCCATTCGTTCCTCGCCAGTCAGCCCAAGATCGAATCGGTGCCCGTTGCGGAGCCTGTTCGGAAGAGAGCACGTTGTCAATGTACTCTGCGATCCAATCCTGGGCGTTCCACATGTCGACTGCCTCCTCGAAGTGGTCGGGGAGGCTCGCGAGGCGCTCCTCCTGGCTGCGCACCAGCTGGTCGAGAGACGCATGGGCGGCCTCCTCGCGGGCGAGCGCTGCCGCTGCCCCCCTGGACGACCCACCGCCAGCCCTGGGCGAGCGGGAGACGCTCGCGCCGCCCGCGCGAGACGAAGCCCTCGGCGGCTGGGGAGTGGTGATGTCGAAGCCCTCGGCGTCGGATCCTGGCGGCGGGGACTCCGAACCATCGGAGCCACGGCAAGGAGAAACCGCGGGCGGCGACGCGCTCGGCTGGCGACGCGTGCGCGCACCTCCCGGCGAGCTGCGGGGCCCGCCAAGCGGCGACGGTCGGCTGCGGCGACCGCTGCGGCTGCGGCGGCGCGGCGAAGTCGCGCGCCTCTCGCGCGAGCGGCCGCGGGCGCTGGCCCTGCCCGCGTCAGCCCCGCCGAGCGCCGACCGAAAGTCACCGCGGAGCCGCGTGCCGAAGACTGCCTGAGCCTCAGCGGAATCGACGGGCCTGGACCGCCCTGCGCCAGTCGTCGTCACGCGGAGGCTGTCGATGGACGCCCTGCTGCGCAAGCCCTCCAACACGAGGCACCTCTGGCCGCCGCTGCGCACCTCCCGCAGACTGTTGCCGAACTCGTCGACCTCGGCACGGTGGGACGGAGGCGCGGAGGGGGGCGCGACGAGGAGAGGATGGAAGATGGGGGCGCGGGGGGAGGCTGAAACGGGGAGACGGCGGCGAAGCTGCCCGCAGAGGATGAGGATGGGAGAAAGGAAGAGGGGACGATAGCAGAAACAAGACGTTGCGAACTAAACCAGGTAAGGCGCAGGACGGGAGGCGGGCGGACGGGAGGGAACGACGGGAAGGACACAAAGGAAGCGGGGATGGGGAAGGGGACCAGCTCACATAATAAACCTTGTAGGGACAGGGGGGAGTGTGAAATTACGAGGGAGGCAGAACAACTCATTTCTTCTCCTCACCCTCCTCCTCCTCCTTCTCCTCCTCCTCCTCCTGCTCCTGCCCCTCCTCCTCCTTCTCCTCGTCCTCATCTTCCTCATCATCCTCTTCCTTCGTCTTCTTTTCCTCCTCCTCCCCCCCTTCCCATCCTCTCCCCCCTCCCCCCCCTTCTCCTCCTCCTCCTCCTGCCCCCCCTCCTCCTCCTCCTCCTCCTCGACTGGGGGCGACGACGGCGAAAGAGACGCAAGCGCTACCTTGTTCTGCCAGCACCTCTCGGCATCCTCGGTCGTCACGCCCGAGCCCCTGAGAGTGCGAGCGAACCAGTCGTGGCTGAGCTCCATGTCGCGCGTCTCCCCCTGCTCCGTCTTCTCGCGGGCCAGCGGGCGAATCACCGACTCGAAGCCTGCGAAGTTGCCCGTGGATACGTACTCCTGGCGCAACTTGCGGGCGCGCTCGGGATCCTCGGCCTCCAACTCGCCCCGCGCGTCCGAGACCGCGGAAGGGGGGTCGGAGGACAGCAAGGAAGTGCCGGGAGCGTCCCGCGGGCAGAAGGGAAACAGCTGATAACAGCAAGCGCTGTAAAACAAAAAGGTCCCGACCTCCAGGGCCCGCTTGAAGCCAAACAACGTTTCCCGACCTCCAGGGCCCGCCCAGACGGGGAACGTTTCGACGCGAACCCTGTTGCTGGAGGAAGATGATCGTTAGCAGGCGGGCACGGGAAACGGCGGGGGATGTGAGGGGAGGGTCAAGAGGGGGGAGGGGTAGGAAGCGGGGGGACGGAGAGGATGAGGGAACGATCAAGAAGGAGGTGGACCTCTCTGCTCTTGTTGAGGTTCCACTGGAAGTCCGCCAAACCCCGCGGGCGCGGATGGTCGAGGCGGCCCCCCTTCCAGCTTCCGAGTCCAGCCTAGGAGGGGGAGGGCGAGGAGGAGGAGGAGGAGGAGGAGGAGGAGGCCGTCGTCGCCAGGTGTAGGTAACGCAGCGACAGGGGAGGCGCAGTAGAACAGGAGAGGACAAGGGGGAGCAAGAGGAGCAGGAGGAGGAGGAGGAGGAGGAGAACAGGGAGGGGCAGCAGGAGCAGGAGGAGGAGGAGGAGGACGACGACGAGGAGGAGGAGGAGGAGACAGAGCCTTGTTCGTGGCAGAGGCCGAGGATGAGGAGGAGGAGGAGGAGGAGGAGGAGGAGGAGGAGGAGGAGAGAGGAGGAGGAGAGAGGAGGAGGAGGCGGAGGAGGAGGAGGAGGAGGAATATGAGTTGGTGGAGGGGGAGGAGGTTGGAGGAGGAGGAGGAGGAGAGGAGGCGAGGAGGAAGAGGAATATGAGTTGGTGGAGGTGGAGGAGGTTGAGGAGGAGGAGGAGGAGAAGGAGGAAGATGAGGGGCATGAGGAGGAGGAGGAGGAGGAGGAGAAGGAGGAGGAGGAGGAGGACGAGGAGGAGGAAGAGGAGAGATGGAGGAGAGATGGAGGAGGAGGTGGAGGAAATGAAAGTGCGGCAGGAGGAGACGCGCGAGGGAAACCAGTTTTCGAAACAGGAGGGGGAGGAGGAGGAGAATGAGGAGGATGAGGAGGAGGAGGCGTCTCGGGTGCACAGATTCGGCACCGAATCGGTACACCTGAGACGTCTGGTCGCCCGCCGCTTCTCGTCACTCTCCTCCTCCTCCTCTTCCTCCTCCTCACCCTCCTCCCAATCATCATCATCCTCCTTGTCCGCCTCCTCCTCCACTCCTCATCCACCTCCTCCTCCCTCCCCTCCCTCTCCTCGCCCGCCTCCTCCGCCTCCTCCTCCTCCGCATCCTCCTCCTCCACCTCCACCTCCCCGCCCTAGACGCTGCTTTTCCTGACCTGCGTCCCCCATCCTCCCAACCTCGTCCCAGGGGCCCACCTCGTGCTTCGGGCAACTGCTCACATCAAATCCTCCTCCGCCTCCTCCTCCTCCTCCTCCTCCGCCTCCTCCTCATCCCCCCCTTCCTCCTCCTCCTCATCCTCACCCTCCTTCCTCCATCCTCCCGCCTCCCCCCCCTCCTCCTCCTCCTCCTCCTCCTCGTCCCCCTCCTCATCCTCATCCTGCGCGATGCGCGAATGTTAGCGCAACCAGCGCTGCACGAAACCAACACGTTACCCCTGCAAGCCTCGCAGAAGATGAAAAACTGTCAACGCACGCCTAAAGTACGGAAGGATTCTCTCTGGTAGCTCAACACCGCCATTTCTAAAAGCTACCAAGGCACCCCCCAAGATCTCCCTGGGATACCCTCCTCCTTAACCCGCTCATGCATAGATTTGTCCTCGTCCTCCTCCACCTCGCCCCCCTCCTCAGCACCCCCCTATTCCTCAGCTTTGAGAAAACCAGAGTCATGGAAACTGCGATCTTTGAAACTCCCCTGTGATCCCCCCCGCTCTTCCTGGCTGGTTTCAAATCAATGGCTCCTGGATAGGCGTCTGGCGATGCGCGAAGCGCCAAGGATTCCTGTCTCGGCGCCCGCATTCGCGATGCTTGCTGGTCGTGCGGTACATCACCTGCCCGACGCGCACGGTCTTCTGGCCGGTGGGGCACTCGTGCGCCTTGGTGCACACCTCGAAGCGAGGCGGGGGTCGCGAAGGAGGGGGTGGCGGCAGCAGACGACTGACCTCGCCCTCCCCCCTCCCCCCTCCTCCAACTCTGGGGGGCACAAGGGGCAAGGACGTGGCCCCGCCCCGCCCGCCCCCTCCACGCCCCCTGCGACGGCTCCCGTCGCTTCCTCCCCCGACCACGCCACCCCCATGCTCCGCAGAGCCAGAACACCAAATGGGAGCGGGACCCCACTGACCAAGCACGACTCGAATTTCAGATCCGACCGCACAACGGCGGCGCCGACAAGGCCGCGCCAGCAAAGTCGGTTCCTCCCCCTCCTCCTGCTCCTCCTCCTCCTCTTCCTCCTCGTCCTCCCCCTCCCTCCTCCTCCTCGCCATCATCATCATCAGCATCATCATCGTCATCACCATCATCGTCGTCATCATCACCGTCGTCAGCATCATCATCATCATCATCATCATTATCATCCAAGCTCCACGCCGTTGTCATATTCCTGTCCTACCCCTCAACCCCCCTCCTACCACCTACCCGTCCACCCCCGTCATACGTTTCATCGTCCTCCACGTCGGCGCCCCGTCGTTCCTCTGACCGCCCTTGCAACTCCCACCGTGCGACCTTGTCGAGCGCACATTCGCCCGAGTTGCGCTGGCGACCCTCTGGAAGCTGCGGCGGCTGGGCACCCTCGTGCTTGCGCAAAGCCGCTCGGGTGAGCTGCTGCCCGCCGCGGCGCCCCGCTGCTGCTGGCGCTGGCGGCGGAGGCACCGCGCCTCGGCCGCCGCCTCGACCGCGCCCGCGGCCCCTGCCGCCACCGCCACCGCGCGAAGCGGCTGAGCCCCTGCTCTTGGCCACCATCTCGTGCAGGGGCGGTGGCGCTGGCGATCGCGGAATCAGCCAGAGCCAAAATGGCTGCAAGCGCATCTTCGTTCTCAATCTGTTTCTGGGTCCTGACACCCCGTGGATACCGCGCTGAACGACTGGCGGCCTCCGACGGCGCTCGCGGTTCGTACAGCCTTGAACGCCCGCCACCCCTCACCCCCTACCCCTGGAACCCCATGGAGAACCGTCGCCCGACCTGAACGGGAATGGCCCGCCACGGAACCCCATGGAGATCCGTCCCCACCCTGGAAGCGAGCCCACGGAGGCCCGTCGCCACTGGAAGCTCACGGAGACAAGTCGGGACCCATGGAGACCCGCCGCTGGTCAGACATGCGGCGCCATGCGCCCGCATGTCTCATCTTCGGAAAGACGCGCGAACCCTTTCAGCGCCGCTCGGCACTGAGACCAAAAGAGAAACCTGACTCGAGAGAGCCGCCCCAGAACACCATGCTCGTCCGAGAGAGCCCCCCTATGGGCGCGCAGGAAAATTGTCGTGGACCAAGAACAAAGACCCCAAAATTGTCGTGAGCCTCTAACACGACCCCCGCTCGAGCGGGAACCCCTGTATTTTGTGTCGTCATGAAACCTGTTTTTGTCGCAGAGTAAAATCACTGTGGCCCCCTGTGGGCGGCTGGGCCGCGTTCCCCGAGGCCCGCTGGGCCTTGCTCAGGGCAACTGTAGGTGTGTTTCGGCTGTATGTGGCCCCTGCGTGGCAGATGTAGGTCTGTTTCGGTTGAGTGTATGTTTGTTTTGGTCGGGATTACACATGCGCCTGGTTTAGGTATGTTTTGGGTTGGCTTATCCATTGCTGTGTCTGGCTTAGGTATGTTTGGGGCTGCTTTAGGTATGTGTTAGGCTGATTTAGGTATGTTTTGTGCTGATTTAGGTATGTATCGGGAGGTTTTAGCTATGTTTTGGGTTGGTTTAGGTATGTGCTGGGTTGGTTTAGGTATGTTTTGGGATGGTTTAGGTATGTGTTGGGTTGGTTTAGGTATGTTTTGGGCTGGTTTAAGTATGTTTTGGGTTGGTGTAGGTATGTGCTGGGTTGGTTTAGGTATGGTTTGGGCTGGTTTAGGTATGTTTTGGGTTGGTTTAGGTATGTGTTGGGTTGGTTTAGGTATGTGTTGGGTTGGTTTAGGTATGTTTTGTGTTGGTTTAGGTATGTTTTGGGTTTGATTAGGTATGTTTTGGGTTGGTTTAGGTATGGTTTGGGTTGGTTTAGGTATGTTTTGGGTCGGTTTAGGTGTGTTTTGGGTTGGTTTAGGTATGTTTTGGGTTGGTTTAGGTATGTTTTGGGTTGGTTTAGGTATGTTTTGGGTTGGTTTAGGTATGTTTTGGGTTGGTTTAGGTATGTTTTGGGTCGTTTTAGGTATGTTTTGGGTTGGTTTAGGTATGGTTTGGGTTGGTTTAGGTATGTTTTGGGTTGGTTTAGGTATGTTTTGGGTTGGTTTAGGTATGTTTTGGGTTGGTTTAGGTATGTGTTGGTTTGGTTTAGGTATGTTTTGGGCTGATTTAGGTATGTTGTGGGGCGGTTTAAGAATGGCTTGGGCTGGTTTAGGTGTCTGTGTTGGCATGGCTTAGGTGTTCGGAGTTGGTTTAAGACGTGGTCAGGCATTGCAGTGGGCATGTTCTGGGCTGATTCAGGCATGCACGGGGCTGGCAACTGTAGATCTACCTGGGTTGGCTGGCGCGAATCTGCCACGCATCAGTCCTCATCTCGAGCTCGGTAAAGCATGCTCCTGGATCGCCGAGGCCAGGGGCACGACGGACGCGGGCGGGGGAGAGGCCGGCAGAGAGACGAGGGGCGATGCGAGGCGGAGGAGAAGGAATGGCGCACAGGGGGAGGGCGGGAGGGAGAGGAGGAGGAGGCGGAGGTGATTTCCGCCAGACCCCTTAGGTCAAGTCCCAGACGAAACCTCACGCCCCCGAGGGCTTGGAAAACCAACCCTGGACCCCCTGAAAAAAAACGCCCGGCGCCGAACCGTGGCGAAGGAAAACCAATCTCTGAAACGAGCGCCTCCGACGGCGCTACCCTCGTCCGAGGAGAGGAGGGGGAGGAGGAGGAGGAGGAGGTGAGTCGTTCGGTCCCCTCCTCCTCCTCTTCTTCCTCCTCAACCTCCTTCTCGCCATCGTGCCCCTGGGATCTCTCTCCGCGCATCGTTTTAGCACTCTGCGCGGGGCGGCTGCGTCGGCATGCGCGAACGCCTGCGACTTAGACTTCAAGTGGAGTCAGCAGCGGAACACCCGCCATCTGACGCATAAAAAATCGAAGCTCAAGAGGCCACTCGAAACACATGGTCGCTACTCGCCGCTGGCCCTGCTGTCGCTGTCAGACATGTGCCGTGGCTGCCGCCCCTGCTGCTGATCCAGTACCCTGAGTGCATCGCGCATCCTCTGATCGGTGTTCATGGCTCTGTTGAGCGCGGTGGCGATCGATCGCTGGATCCTGTGCAAGTCCGTGCGAAGCTCTTTTGCTTTCTTGCGCTCGTGCGCCAATTGACACTGAAGCTGGTCGACTTTATTCTTCAGATTGGCAATGACGCGCCGCTCATGTCCCGAAGGGGGAATCCCGCCACCAGCACGGGCGACAGCCTTGGGAGCCATGGCGAGGGAAGTGCCGACGCGCCCAGCAAGCTTGGAGAGGGGCCGATCTTCCCAGCTAAGAATGCAAAGAGCCTGCATGGCAACGACACGTAAAACCCAGGGTATCACATGAACCGAAGGACTTGGGCTGTGGATGCTGATATCCTAGCGTATGGCTTTGACGCCGTGCTTTGCATGCTGTGATGCTGACTGCCTTGCTGTTGTCCGACATGTTCGCGGTGATGGCTGCTGGCTAGGTTGCTGCTTGCTGCTACCCTAGTGCTACCCATAGCTAGGTCATGCTTGCAATCACGACATGCGTCGACATTACGTTCGTCGTCATATCCGATGCTGCCTCATACGACTAACGCTCACTTGCTTCTACCTGTGCCACGTGATCAGTGCAAAACTTGAGATGCTACCGTGAATGGTTCTGCGTGCGTGCGTGCCCCCCTCCCCTGGATCTTTTCACTCTGGCACCAACAAGCGCCGCAAACCCTCGAGCTCCCCACGATGGCTCTCCAAATAGGCCCCAACGTCCGCGAGCTTCGGGGACAGCCTGGCGTGAGATCGGCCCTCATCGGGCTGCAAGGTCAGCCAGGCGTGCAGGAAAGCCAACGGCTCCAAGGGTCCGAAGTGCGCCTTCGCAGAGTCTATATCTCCACGTGTCTTCGCGCAATCTCCGTGCGCTGGGTTGGTGCATTTAACCTTGAAATTCCTGTGCACCGAGCCCTGCCGCGTGACGTAGATCTGAAAGGATACCTGGCAACCGTCCAGACCAGGCACCCAGTCCCAGCGATGCCGATCTGCATCGTGGCGCGCACCAACGCCAGACGGCGGCGGCGGCGGCTGGGGCGCATCGGGGGCGCCACCCATATCCTCGTCGGGCGGGAGCGCCAAGGGCGGCGGATCCACGGGGCGTGCCATCGCCCCCCCAAGCTCGTCGCCTCCGCCGTCAGCGCCAGCGGCGCCGCGCCCAGAACCAGCGTCTGCAAGCGGCATCGCAGCGGCTGCCGACGCAGGAGGCCCTGCTGGCTGGCCGTCCCCATCACCTGCGTCGCCATCTCGAAGAGCGCGAGCCTGGCGGCGCCGACGCCGCGGAGGGGCATCCTGGAGAGGAAGCGGACCGCCGAGGCCATCGTCGTCGCCGTCGCCGCCGAAGGCAGGCAACGGCTGCAAGGCGGGCGCATCCTCCACAGCCAGATGCTGCGCGAGGTGTCCCTTCCTGCCAGACTCTCGGTTAAGGGCGATCGCATATTGCTTGCTCCCCAGGCCAGGCTCAACCGAGATACCCTTCAACAAACATTCGTAATATTTCATCGGCTGCTGTGATGGGATCCTTGCCGACAACAACAAACACTTGTCGATGGCATTCAACACCTGATAATACGGTTTCATCCGAGTGGCCGCAGTGCCGTCCATATCGCCGATGGCACCGCTGGTGTGCGTCACCTGGCGCTGGACAGTTCGCCATCCTCGTGACCTCAAGTGCTGGATCACCGCATAAGTTGGGCACCTCGAGTCCATGATGGCGTATGGCTGCCGAAGGGGAACGTTCCCTGAGAGGACGAGAGCGCCTGGCTGCGCTGCCGAATTTTCGCAACGCTGCCACAGCTGCGCAGCCAAGACGAACTCGCGGAATGGTGCAAGTGTAAATGGCTTGACCCACTCAGGGCTGGCATCAGGAACGACGGTCCTCGACGCAGACGCGTCCGCGCCTGGCAGCCCAGCGGCCTCGGCGTGGCCCACGACGTGAAACGCGACAGGCGCGATCAACTGCAAATCGCCCGCGCTCTCGGCGGTGGGCATCAGATGGGCCCGCGACCGCCCGTGGGCGACCTCCAACACCTTAAAGAAAACATCCCGAGTGCGAACAACTTCTGAGCCGTCCGACTGGATCTCGAAAGGGCGCGAAACCGCGAGCAGGGCAGAAATCGAATCGTGGCAGGTTGTCTACGACAGGGGGAGGGGGTGACCGACAGGGAACAGGGAAAAGGAACCTGAACAGAAGCGGATACAGCTTGAAATGAAAAGGCAAAGCGTCCCCGAAGATGCAGACAGACGACGGCCTCGGAAGGAACACTCGTGAGAACAAAACGCGGTTTCCAGAAAATCCCAGGAGGCACCCTCCCCCGACCCCTCCCCCCAGCCCCAAAATCAGAGGGAGCGTCGCGCACGAGGTGGGCGAAGGGGCGAAAGTGGCTAGCTCAAGGAGGGAGGGGGGCCGAGGCGCGGAAGGAGAGGGAGGGAGGCGAAGGACTGGGGGCGATGGGGAGGAGGCGGAATGCCGATGCCACGTCGTCTGGCGCGGCGGGTGAGTCTCGGGGAGGCCACGACGCGTTAGCTCGGCTCGCGGGTTCGCGCCCTGGGCTCGGCCTCAGGCGCGGCGACGCTGTAGTGCCTGCCAGGCTGAACAGCGGCCACGATGTACTCGACCTGCAGCCGCTGGAGCTGGTCGACCTGCTGAGCGACGACGGGGCGAGGGTCGGGCTGCGCGCCCGTCACCGCGTTCCAAGCGCCCTCCGCCATGTCATCTTCGCGGTAGACGCGCATGAAAAAAGCGCCCAACTGCATCCGCACTGGCTTCCACTAGCTCTTGCCAGGAGGCCGTAATATCCTCTTGAATCTGTACCATTCAAAACGCAACACTACATCGCCACGCTGGCCGTACGCCTTCCTGAAACTGTCAATGTAATCAAAACATGCCTTCTGTCTGACACTCTGCTTAAGATGCTGAGGCGTGCTCGAAGGCGCACGCTTTTTCTCGTGGGTCGCGCCACGGTGGTAACCCTCCCCGCGGGACTCGTCAAGGGGTGCAAGCGAATAGCGGCGCACTTGATCCGCGTGCTCAGGGCGCGGAGGGTGGCCATCCGCGACTTCCTGGAGGTGGCCCTCATGCGCGGCCATGAGCCGCTGCGTAACAAGATCGTGCTGCTCCAGTGGTATTCGGCGAACCTTCCTCAGAAACTCCGTAGCGCCACCTGACGACAACGTGTGTACGAATGACCACGGAGGCACCCCCAAGTACTTGGTCCTCGTCAGCACATTGCCGCCAAGAAATCCCACCAGCCCTCTGGGCACGCGTGGGCTGTTGCGAATCCCCTGCAGGTTTGCTATTCGATCCCCCCCCCCCCCTCCCACCTCCCATCGGGTCTCACCCCGTTCGCCCTCCCACGCCCCGTCCGCCCCCCATCCAGCACCCTCCATCACGCCCGCCCCCATATCCACCTCCTCCTCTTCCCGCCTCCCGCCCTCCCACCGCGCCGCCCTCGAGCCCATCGCGCGTCGACGGGAGGTTCGCGGCGCCGGTTGGGGGGGGCCCAAGACAACTCCGCGAGGGCCCCAGGAAGGCCCCGAGAGAACCCAAGTGGAGCCCAAAACGCGCGTACGCCATAGAGGCATTGACATGCTAATCCTCCTCCCTTCGCCTCACGGTTGGGCGACCCCCTTCTTCGTAGCCTTACTCCCTCGCATTACCTCAACTCGCCTGGGCGTCGTTCCTGGACGGGGTGGCGGGGGGCGCGAAGCGTCCAGAGTTCAAGCATGGTCACAACTGCATTGGAAGCGGCCTCATCACCGATGTCACTCTGCGTGAGGGCCCTCGCCCTCTGAAGAAACTCAGCCGACGAGCGCTGCACTTCGTCGAGAGCCTCTGGAAGCCTGCGTGAATTGAAAAAACAATCGATGCTCACAGCGTGGCCCCGTGCTTGGGCGTCCCTGCGCGCCTGCACGTGCTCAGGGCACGTGCAACACATGCCCCAGTATCGATTGTGCTCAAGTGGCGTAAACACATGCGCACCAGCATGCACGATGAACTTCCACAAAGCATCGTCAGCCAGTGCGTCAAAAACAGAAGCGATCGTTTGTGAATCCTGACAAGTGCGGAACCACTCAGGCTTCAAATATGTGCGAATCGGATCTAAACGAGACAGCTGGCGCAATACAGTCTCTAATGTGCCGTATCTCCACTTGGCGAAATCCGCCGTGAAACGGTCAAGCACGCATAAGTCCAACTCGGGATGGCTCTCACGGAGCATGCGCCTCAAGTGATTGCGCCAAGTGGCGTTTTTGAAAAAGGCACAAAGAGCTCGCAGTCGTGCAAGTTTCTCTGGCCATTGCGTCCACGTATTACAACAATGCTTCGCAAGATTTCCAAACGTGTGACCCCACCCACTAAGGCGGATGGCGTTCGGCAGAAGTCGCTCCGCCTGCCTCACGCATGGCAAAAGATTTCCAATGGATTCGCCGCCGAGCCACCGCCAGAAAGCATCCCGCACATTCGGCATTTGGATGGTCATCCGTTCTGTTCCCATATCAGTAGTCACTGAGACCACACGATTGCAAAAGTACTCGAGGTCTTCCTCGTCCCGCCCAGCAATCAAGAACATTCCCCAAAGCAAGGCAATGCCTTTCGAGACTAGATCTGCTTGGCCGTAGCAGAGGGAAGACCCTGGAAACGTGATGTGGTAAGACGATCCGTCTTTTCTTAGCACTGACGCCACTGTGCCCTGAAACTCGTGCCCGCAGTTCGGACTGGCGTCAGAAAACAAAGATATTGCATCGATTCTGTCATGAATCCTATCTGCGTGCCAAGCACGACGGTGAAGCAGCATGGCGACTATATCGACGCGCCGAAGCCCATTCTCAAGGCTCGTCCTGGACCGCACCATCGTAGCCCAGGTCCAGACCGTCGAATTCGCCACCCCCCGTCCAAATACACCTGCCCCCACTGTTCCACGCCCCCCCCTCGAACCACGCCCAGATGCCCTGCGACCCCCACGAAGACCACTATCCCTGGCGACGTCGATTCTGGCGCATCGGCTCCAGAAAACCAGGAGGGGGGGGGGGGGGGCGAACTCACCAGTCTGGGCTGGGACAGCGATAGTGGGCCCGCGGCGTCCTGGCGACGTCATCGCTGACCTCCCTGTCCTCGGGCTCCTGGTCGCGATCGCATGCGCGGGCGTCGGCGAGAGCGGCCGCGAAGTCATGCGATGACCGCAAATGGCGGCGGAACTTCAACGCCTTATATACTTTCACGGCGTCGAACTTCCGCTTCCCAGTTGGGCCGCCACCGCCGCCGGCAGCATCCGCCCTCGTGCGACGCCGCTTCGGCAGCGGGAGCTCTAGCACGATCTCCTCGTGCGAGTGCACCTGTCCTGCAAGGCGCGTCGAGGCTCTCGCAGCACGCACCCTGCGAGGTCCACGAAGCCGCCGCCATCGCTGGATGACGCTCGTCGGAGGGAAGCATGGCACGAAGGATGCAGGCGACGACCGAGCACAAAGCCTGCATGATGACAGCACGCATCTCGACGTAGTCGAGAGGAGGAGCGCCAACACAGATACAGTCAACACGAACACGTGGCGCACGCCATTCAACACCGCGCGCGCAGCAGAATCCCCATTCGATCCGAAATAGGCGTGAACTGCCTTGTCAGCTACAGCTTCGAGTAAGTGTGGAAGATGTGAAGGTTCACGCAGGTCATGGCAACATTCCTGCGGCGCTGGCACGAAAGCCAGCAGCTCCCACAAACCAACGACCTCATAATGAATGAAGCCCCAAGGCGAGCCCGAGGTTGAGGCGGCAGTGCACAGAGACGAGGAATGACGTTCCTGCGACTCACTATGCACTGTATCAAATGTCCACAAGCACCTGCAGAAACCCGCAAGACACATCGAGCCTCTCTCAAGCCGCCCCTGCAGCGCCAGCGGCGGCGCATCTATGCCGCGCGCATCCGCGACAAGAAGAGCAGAAAAAGAACCTTGCCTGGGCGGCGGCGCAGCTCGGCGACCGCGCGGCCGCGGCTGCAAAGCGCCAGCGCCAGCAGGGCCAACCACCGCAGGCCCGCGCACGCCATCGCTGTCGCTACTCCTGGCGCCACCAGCGATTTCATCAACGTCGAGCGGGCCAGGTCCGCCAATGTCGTCAACCAAATCGTCGCCAAGAGCATGCAACATGCTGAAGCGATCAAACAAACCCGAACGCTTGAACCAAAACAGCTACGGACACGAAAATGACGGCGGCGTTCAACCTTGAATGCCGCCAGGAGCGTTGCGGACATCCCAAAAAGTATTGTTCCAGAAGCAGCCCCTTCAAACCAGCTAATCTCTGATTGCAGATTCAATCAGCAAGGGTGCGCAATTGCAGAGCACATGCAATCAGGAACGACGTAAGTCAGCTGCAATGCGCGCCGCCCTCCTGCTCGGACAAAGTACAACGGACTGACCTGAACTTCGAAGCGACCCTCGGCCCAGAAATGCAGCTCGAAGCAACAGATCATACATGCCGAAGGCTTCAAAAAAATACACCCACGGGAACCACATGCGAAACGCGTTGGCACCCATTCCTACCAACGCCAAACGACCCCCGTCCACGCGCCGCATGCGTGCCACTATGCGATCATTATCATCAGATTGGCAGGGATGTTTCACGGCGGAGTGACAAAGAAGAGGGCGACGCCACGAAACTGCCACCACTTCCATGGACCGACGCCCCCCACGCGCGCAAACAACTGCGCCAGCGCGCCACCAACAATCTGAAATGAGCATTGTCAACGGCGTTGTTTAAGCTATAGCTGCAACTTTCCGCTGGCAACATCTTATTTAACGTCGAATGTCATCCCCCCGCTTTCAATGACAAAATTGGCCCTGCGCGTGAATACGCGTGGCACTGAAAGACAGCGACACATGACAATGAACACGATCGCAGTGGACAAGCTCCACTTTAATGATCACGTTCGCTGGGGCTGGCGTAAACGATTGGCACGGCGGCGCCAATTCGGGAGAAGACGTGACGAACACATGAGATGTTTGCCGATGGCTTTGGTTTTCGGATGGTAGCCCCGACCCAGTGCGAACGCGTTTCTTTCTGGTGTGCAACGCAACGAAACTTCAACCACGCCACCCATGCGCCGCGATCCTTCCAATTTACAATGAACGTTCCTGGCGCCGCGCTCGTATTTGCGAGTTGACGCGCGCCCGTCTCCAAAACTTTAAAAAAAGCGCAGGTGCACTTAACGCCTGGTGAACAAGTTGCGACCTTGAACGCCAACGCAAAAATGATGTCTCGAAAACACCCTCACGCCAACCTCACGCCAACCTCACGCCAACCTCGCGCCGAACTCCATTAGTGGCGGGTAGGACCTTGCCCAGGCCTTTACACCTCAGACCTCTTGGAGCGCGCCGCCGCAGGCGAGGCCGGCGTAGGGGTAAACCCTGCACGCTCGAAAGACTTGGCCTTGCCGGCGATAGAGCCGCTACGGCTAGGCGGTCGTCTGCGGATCTCCACGGAGTCCTGAGGTTGTTGCCTTGGGTCGGGTCTCTGTGCCGGAGTTGCTCGAGTCGGTGACTTCGGCGTTTCAGAACGAGGCATCTCCACCTGCACATCTAACCCGAGTTCCTCTGCGCGGGCCGACGTTTTCTGTCTCTCCCCCAAAGGTGTCCTGGGTGCACGTGTTTCGCTCTTGGCCTTCGGTTGGAGTGGGGGCTTCCTTGCCCCCTTCATATAGATCTTTTGGGACTCCAGCAGCATTTGGCGAGTTGCCTCGCGGGTACGTTCGTCTGCCACTCGCCTGCGCTCCGCATCTGCTGCGGCTCGCCGAGCCTTCTGTTCTTCGTCATCCATCATCTCTGGCTGTTGGGCCTGGCTGGAGACGCCAGGCGGGTTTCCCCGCATTCCAGGAAGGCGATTGAGCGCATCTTTCTCTTCCTGGGTCATAGGCGCAAGTCCCGTCGGAGGCTGGACCTCCTCAGCCATAGGGCTCCTGTGAGCCGTGGTTCCGAGACGACGGTTGATCTCGTCGATCTCTGCCTGAGTCATAGGAACCAACGGTGGATGACCCTCCTTTGCAGGAGTGCGGCCTCTATTCGGGCTCAAGCCCTCGTTGAGCCCTACAGGACACCCAGGCCTGTGTTCCTGGAATGGCTCTGAGCACGGCCCACAGACTGCGTTGGGCCTGTAAAGCTTGCGTGCCGCAGTGACATTCCGCAGCTGCGCCCGTACTGCCTCTATCTCAGGACGACGAATGCTTGTCGCGAGCTGGTGGGCACCCCGTATGGACCCGCCTTGGGCATCCCTGTAGGCTGGGTTGCCTTTTCCAAAAGCAGAATGCTCACCCGTTTGACGCCTAGGGTCGTTGTATGCAAGCAACTGACCCCCTCGTCGAGCGGCATGCTCTGATGGGCCTGCATGCCTCCATTCGCGTGGGAGCCGTGCTTGAGGGTGAGGCTCGCCCCTAAGGCGTGGATGCGAGCGAGACCTCCTGGCATGCTCATCAGATGAAGCCGCCGACGCAGCCTGAGCAGGAGCCGGCGGGGGTTCCTGCGGGGCCGCAGGCGGCGCATCTTGGGCAGGCAGGTCTCCCTGCTGACTGGAGTCTGGCACAATTGGCACTTGTGCAGGTGGTGGTGTGTCAGGACTGTCGGGGCTGAAATCCACCTCCTCGTCTTCGCCATTGACTTCCATCATGGGGATGGTGGTCTTGTCCTCGCACATCCCACATCCATCACCTTCTTCATCTTCTGACATAGGATTGCCGATGACGACGGTCATCGGTCCAGCCGGGACGGGCAGGTTTCCCTGCTGTGCCAGCGTCTGGGCATTGCTTGGCTGTCCCGGCGTCGGCGGTACGGTAGTCGGCTCAGGCTCGTTACCGAGCATAGCGTACACCTCGGGATGATCATAGTCATGTGTAGGCTGCCCGATCATGTTTCGCATGGCCGTGTGGTTGGGCTGCAATCCCGCCGCCTGGAGACCCCATCCCTGCGGAGGGAGAGCCTGCCCGCGCATGGAGATGGCCCTTTCGAGGGCTTGGCGCCATCTCCCTCTGGAATACCGGACATGTCGTTGCACGTCCTCAGGGTGCGCGCTGTCGATAAGAGTAAGGGGCGCTAACACTAGCTCCGAGTCGTCACAAGCATCAGTGTCCTGTAGCATCATGTGGCCACTTTCGACACTCTCTTGACTCTCGGGATATGCTACGACCAGTACAGCGTGCATCTGCATGACGGTCTGCAATATCGCGTGCGGTCCGTACTCGCCTGGGGCGAGCGTGCCAGGTGGTGCGTGTGGGTTCCCTGGCACGCCCACAGTGAATGCTTGAGACTCTAATTCCATCAGATCGGCATAATTTGGAGGATATACTGGAGTGGGCCTGTTTCCAAGCATAAGGTCGGGTTGATGTCGAAGGTTGTGGTCAACCTCCGAAGGCGAGGCCTCAGCAGTGACATCCTCGTCACTGCTCTCGTAGGCCATGATGTTGCCTGGGTTGCCGAACATCCAGTCGAAGAAAGATAAGGGCTGGTTTCCCAGCGTTCCATTCTCCACAGGCGTAAGCTCGATATTTCCGAGAACAAACCTGCGGAGGTACTCGAGGTAGAACGCGTACAGTCCATGGCCGTGCGCCTCGAGCTCATCCAAGTTGTCCATGCTGCTGGCCCAAGTGAAAAAAATATCTGTTCCACGGCCTCGGGATCTTGGAGGCTCAGATATTCAATAAATGGTTCACTTGAGCCGAAATGGACTTCGGTCGATCTGCCCTTCCACTTTCCCTTCGCTGGACAGTCTTTTACAAGGTGATCGGTACTATCGCACCCATGGCACTTTAGGATCTGGCCGTCTCTACCTCGCGGGTTCCCCCGCCTACCTTTACCTTTGCCTGAGGTGTCTCCACGGCCTTTTCCACGGCCTTTCCCCCCGAAAAAAATATCTCACCATACTGATCATCTGAAAGCCTCTGGAAGAAAGCCGAGATGCCTCGTCCATTCAACCTACGGCGACCCCGTTTGCCTTTACCTTTTCCCTTGAAGCTCCTCCGTATCCTCCTCCTAACACGACGCACTGGTTTTCGTGTGAACCTCCTCCACCTCCGCTTTGCCTGTTGTAAAAACCAGAACAGGTGTTCGGCGCGCTGATTGTCTCCTTCCATTTGCGTGATATCTGACCAATCTAGGGGTTCGATACCATCTGATGATATGGTGTCGGTGTCGGTGCCGGAGTCGAAATCGTCATTACCTAGGTAGGTGGATACACCGTCGTTTAGGGGATTCGCTTCACCCCATAGGGAGCGGTGTGGTTGAGGTTCTCTAGGAGGAGGGCTGGTTGCCCAGCTTGGTTGTAATCGATCCCCTGTTAGTAGGGCAGTAGATTCTCCAGGATCGTCGGCCCATGTGCTCGAGGGCCCGTTGCCAGGCTGAGCTTCAGTGGTTCAGGTAGTATAGAAATTTCCACTACCAGTTCCCCTCCCCCTTCCAAACACTGATCCTATATTGCCAAAAAACCGCTCTGACAAATGGCCTATCGAACGCATCCTCTCGCGCAACTCCTCATACTGCTGTTGTGTTCGGGGCATTTGGTGGTTGAGTGGCTGCAAGAGTTGCGTGGCTCGCTGGCTGCCGACGCCTAGGGCGCGGAATAGAATAGTAGTGAGCAGTTGGAAGTTGGGAGTGTCAAACCCCGCCGACTGCGCCTCAAGACGGGCCATCTCGAACCGAGTGAGGGTTACATCGATTCGTTCTCCGTGAGGCACGTGGAAGTCGATGAGCTGCGTGCCTGAAGTGAGCTGGCGCTCATCTTCCAGGCGTTCGAACTTCATGCTTCAGAGGCACATGATGTAGGTTACTGGGTCGGTGTGGACACCACCGATGTCCGCGCCGTAGTTTATAATGTCAGGTGGTACCCTCATGGCGAGTGTCCTCGCTAGGCCACCCAGGCCGCGTTGTACGGCGGCTGCTTGGGCCCGTGGCGTCATGCGTCCGCTTGTGACGTTAAGCCACGCGTTGACCTCGTCAACGTATTCGCGGAGAGGTACGTTGCCTTGAGGGTGCCAGTATGGGCCATGTGTTTGCCCATCTGTGCTATTGTCTCCTCGGCGCATGTGTCCGATTGCTGCCCCCAGCGCAAACCATATGATGGCGAAGATGCCACGGCTGTGATGATATGGGTGGTTATCAGGCGCGTTGCCGCGCTGGGGTAGGGCTTGTCGCGCCTTGTCAAGTCTACGAGGCGCTTTATCTTGCGGGTATCCCCGCCTCTGCTTCAAGTACTGCGCTTTTGGCTCGTTGCCGAACGGTTGGTAGTAGCGTAGTGATGAAGCGTATATGGTACCAATGTTGTTGTCTAGACGTCGTACCTCTCGTGTTGCTTCTTGCTCTTGGATTGATCCTCGTACATGTAGTTGGAGTGGTGGCGCAGGGTGGTAGTTGGTCACGAAGATCGAGCCGGATAGCGCGAGGATGAGAAGAGCAAGAGCTGACCACACGAGTGCGGCCAGCTCCGCTACCAAGTCTGAAATGACTATGGTAAGTCAAATAGCATCCGATTCCATGGGAAGCGGATGGCAGATAGCGTCCAATGCCATGCTGTGTTGGTTCAGTATGGGGAATGGACGGATAAGATAGGATAAGATCGATGTAATGATCTTTCCATCACATAGCGAACACACGCAACGTCCGGGCAAATAGGGCGCGCGTGCCTTGAGCCAAAGGCAACGGCGCGCGAGCTATACTCCCGATCCTCTATAACATCTCCCAAAGAGCTACCCTTAAAGTCCCGCGCCCGTGAAGGGGCAATTTGCGGATACTTCTTCTGCTATGCGCGCGGCGTGCCCAGTCGAACCAGGGGCGTTGCAAGAGCTTCCCAGGAACCAAACCTTGCCCATTGCAAGGACGTCTCAAACAGCGGAAAACCCAAACCAGGCCAAACCAGACAATTTGCAAGGACGTGTCAAGCGAAACTGGGCCCAAACCAAGCCAAACTCAGCAAATTGCAAGGACATCTCAAGCGAAACCGGGCCCAAACCAGGCAAATTGCATGGACGTCTTAAGCGTAACCGGGCGCAAACCACGCCAAACCATGCAAATTGTGAGAGCGTCTGGAGCAAAACCAAGCCCAAACCAGGCCAATTGGCAAATTGTGAAAACGTCGCAAGCAAAACCGGGCCCACACCAGGCCAAATCAAGCAAATTGTGAGGACGTCTCAAGCAAAAGCTGTGCCCAAACCAAGGCAAACCAAGCACTTTCTGAGGACGTCTCATGCAAAACCAAGCCCAAAACAGGCCAAACCAATCAATTTGTGAGGAGGTCTCAAGCGAAACCAAGCCAAAACCAGGCCAAACCGAGGGCCTAACCAAGCAAATTTGGAACATGTCCCGTTCGGCTTGCGGCGCCCAACCCAGCCAAACCAGGGCCCAGACCAGGCAGATTTTGAGGACGTCCCAAACAGAATCGCCAAACCAGGCTCCACCCACTCTCCGTGATAAAATTCAAATGAAAAGAGTGGGTCCACCAAAGGCCCGCCCCCCGGCGCGAGCCCGTTTAGAATCTTATGGGGGGGTGTTTGGACCACGTGTCCGGCGAAGCGGACGGGGTCGGGTGCAGAAGGTTTCGTTTGTCTTTCGATTGTTTTTGGGGTGTTGTTGTGCCGTAAGGAGGAATGCTTCCGAGTCTGATCAGGGCGGAAAGCTTTTTCTCCTTACGCCGCCACATGGTCCAATGCCGCATCACAGGAGGATTTGTGTGAGCGATGGTTGCACTATGTGGTGCAATGGCTGGCCGAACACGCTGCGTTTCGGATGTCCCCACCCACTGCCCCAGTTATACTCTAGCACAACAGTGCGGCATGTGGGCCACTATGTGTGTTTAGTACACACCGTCCTGTTTCGCGTGTTTGCACACACGACGTGAATGAAATGCTAGTTGTTTGTCGTCCACATATCGACAACACCCAATGTGTCTTGGGAACACCTAGGGGCCACAACGTCCCGAATGTATACGCCCACCACGCGTGTGAATGAATAGTTTCCTTCATTTCCCATGTGACAAAATATAATGTGTCTCGGAGCGTCGCCCCCCCCACCCCCCACCACACGACGACACCGCCGACGACGACGCCGACGATGATTTTGACGACCACGACGACGACTGCGTTGACGCGCGCTCTCGCCCGAACGCCGGCCACTACCTGGTTCTCGCCTCATCGCTGGCTAGTGTCTCGGTCTGGCCGACCACTCTCCCTTGAGCAAGGAGAACACCCAATGTGTCTTGGGAACACCTAGGGGCCACAACGTCCCGAATGTATACGCCCACCACGCGTGTGAATGAATAGTTTCCTTCATTTCCCATGTGACAAAATATAATGTGTCTCGGAGCGTCGCCCCCCCCACCCCCCACCACACGACGACACCGCCGACGACGACGCCGACGATGATTTTGACGACCACGACGACGACTGCGTTGACGCGCGCTCTCGCCCGAACGCCGGCCACTACCTGGTTCTCGCCTCATCGCTGGCTAGTGTCTCGGTCTGGCCGACCACTCTCCCTTGAGCAAGGAGAGGCCACAGGGCGGCGCTTCCCCCCTTCGGGAGGGGGACGTGCTGGGGGAGACAACGCCACCCCCTCTGGGGGAACATGCTGCTGTCACCCCCAAACAAACACATGTTTGAAAAGGAACCGCCCGTTTGGGCTACTTGTGCTTGGGCCGCCTGATCCATTCCAATTACAATTGGAAAACCACTAAGTTTTTGCCCAATTCTCTGGGTTCCGGCATTTTCTGCCAAATCGTATGTTTTTCTATGATGCGAACCCGGGGAGGAAATGGGAGAACATACGCAACTAGGAGAGACCCAATGAACAAACGAGGAGAGACCCAATGAATGTGTATGGCATTTGCAAGAGAAGCCGGGGCCGATGTGACCACAGGTGCAACTATTCAAGTATAGTCGTGGTTTACCTCTTGGATTCGGTTTCTGAGCAGGGCACGTGCAGAGGGCAACTCATTGAGTGTCCGCTGATCTGGAAGTGGAGGAGAAAGGAAACATTGCGAACGTGGAGGAGAGGGGGGGGCGGAGGAGGAGGAGGAGGAGGAGAAGAATGCAAACGTGTAAGATGTAGTCGGGGCATGCCCGCGCCCGAGACGGGGCAATTTGCGGATATTTCTTCTGCTATGCGCGCGGCGTGCCAAGTCGAACCAGGGGCGTTGCAAGAGCTTCCTGGAAACCAGGGCCAAACCTTGCACATTGCAAGGACGTCTCAGACGAAGAAGGACCCAAACCATGCCAAACCAATCAATGCATGGACGTCTCAAGCGAAACCGGGTCCAGACCAGGCCAAACTAAGCAAATTGTGAGGACGTCTCAAGCGAACCTGGACCCAAACCAAGCAAATTGTGAGGAAGTCTCAGGCGAAAGCGGGTCCAAACCAGACCAAATCATACAAATTGTGAGGACGTCTCGAGCAAAACCACGCCCAAACCAGGCCAAACCACGCAGACTGTGAGGGCGTCTCAAGCAAAACCAAACCCAAACCATGCCAAACCATGCAAATTGCGTGGACGTCTCAAGCACAACTGGGCCCAAATCAAGCCAAACCATGCAAATTGTGAGGACGTTTCAAACAAAACCAAACCCAAACCATGCCAAACCAAGCAAATTTTGAGGACGTCTCAAGCAAAACCAAGCCCAAACCAGGCCAAACCAGGTAATTTGTAAGGAGGTCTCAAGCAAAACCATGCCCAAACCACGCCAAACCAGGAAAATTGTGAGGAGGTCTCAAGCAAAACCGGGCCCAAACCAGGCAAATCATGAGGACGTCTCAAGCAAAACCGGGCCCAAACCGGGCCAAACAAGGGGCCAAACCAAGCAAATTTGGAGAATGCCCCAGGCGGTTCGCGGCGCCCGACCTATCCAAACCAGGCCAAACCAGGGCCCATACCAGGCAGATTTTGATGACGTTCCAAGCAGAATCGTCCAAACCAGGCTCCACCCACTCTCCTTAATAGAATTCTAATTAAAAGAATGGGTCCACCCAGGGCCCCCCCCCGGCGCGAGCCTGTTTAGAATTTTATGGGGGGGGGTTGGACCACATGTCCGGCGAGGCGGACGGGGTCGGGTGCGGAAGGTTTAGTTTGTCCTTCGGTTGTTCTTGGGGTGTTGTTGTGCCGTAAGGAAAACTGTTTCCGAGTCTGTGGTTTAGAAATTTCTAATTCGCGTGCGCGTGGCCTGTCCCCGGATCAAAAATACACTGGCTGATCCCGGCGAACCTTTACTGGGAGATGGTTTTCCTTCTGGGCGAGGCCTCTCAGGCCCCCCAGAGCGCGCCAAGAGAGCTCCAGGAGGCCCCCAAAGATGGTCCAAGAGGGCTCCGAGTCACCGAACGACCAAACCAAGACCCCAAGATGGCCTCCAGACGGCACAAGAAGCCTGCAAGACGCCCCAGGCATCCTCCAAGAGACCTCCCCAAAAGGCCCCCCAGAGGCACTAAGTAATGCTGTTCCATCAGTTTTTGAAAGATTTTGCCGTTCTCGTATTTTGGACTTACTGGCGCTCCAAGACGGATCAAGAGGCCCCCAAGATCGCCCCAACGCAAACCCAGAGGCCTCCAAAAGCGCACAAAAACGGCCCCAGACCGCCCCAAGACAGCCCCAGAGGCCTCCAAGATGGCCCAAGAGGCCCCCAACGGCTCCAAAAGCAGGCCCAGACGGGGAACCCGAACGGATATTTCGAGCTGCAATCCCCGAGAGATCCCAAGGAGCCCCCAAGAGGCCCCCAAGATGCCCCCGAGAGGCCCCAAGGGACCTCCACGAGGCCCTCAAGAGCCTCCCAAGTACCCCCAAAAGGCCAAGAAGCCCCAAAACAGCCGCCGCCCCCTGCAGCTTCGCACTGCCGAAGAACACTCGGCCAGTCGACAGCGGTGAGCAATGTGGGCCAGCGCAATGAGCGAAGCGATGAATGATCCAACCACGGTCATGCAATTGGGTGGTGGACACACACACACACATATACACACGCACGCACGCACGCACGCACACAGACACACAGACACACAGACACACAGACACACACACACACAGGCCAACACACACACACACACTCACAAACGCACGCGCACGACACACACACACAAACACACACACACACATTCACACACACACACACACACACACACACGCACACACGCACACACACACACACACACACACACACGCACACACACACGCACACACACGCACGCACACGTTCAGGTGGCGCGATGCTGCTGGGCGGCGCCGCGGCCGCCTTGGTGCACTGGAGACTGCGCGGAAGCATCATGCGCGCGTCTCTTTCTATTTGGACGGGCGAGGGGCTCTCGCCTGAGAACGCGGCCCACCTCTGCGACGTCTTCACTTTCTTAGGTCGCATGGAGCGACTCGGGCACGCGTGGTGTCTCGGGGGGAATTCATCATGGCTGCCTCGAGGGCCCAAAGACGGCCAAAGAGGCCCCCAAGACACCCAAGAAGGCCCAAGAGACCTCGAAGAGGCCTCAGATAAACTCCACAACGGCCAAGATGGCACCAAGACTGCCCAAGCTTGCCCCAAGATTGTCCAAGACGGCCCCAAGGCCCCAAGAGGCCTCCAAGCCGGCCCAAAAAGCCTGCAAGAGACCTCCAAGGCGACCCCAAAGCGCCCCAGCATGGCCACATGATGGCCCAGAGAGACCCTCGAGACGGCCGTCAAAGGCCAAGAGGCCCCTTGGAGGCCCCCTAGGGGCTTCAAGAGGTCCTCAAGAGGCCCCAAAAAGGCACCCAAGAAGCTCCTGGGAAGCCCCCAGGAAGCTCAGGGTCCCAAGAGGCATCATCTCCTCCCCGTCCTCCTTCTCCACTCTCTTCGTTCCCCATGTGCTCCCCCAAGGGTTTCCACAACGGCTCGGGGAACACATAGTCATATATAGTCCAATGCGTAGGCACTATGTCGGCGCAACGTTTGGCCATGTATGCGTTTGCAAAATGAGGAGTGGGCGGTGGTTCGCCGTAGGCATCTACATTTGATTGCGTGGAGGTCCGAGTGGTGCATCAGTATAACCCCATGGAAAGAAAAGGCGACTAATACGATACAAGAGCAAGAGCGAATCGGAATACTCACGATAAGACTGATGACACTGCAGAGAGAGAGAGCGAGAGAGAGAGAGGAAGAGGAAGGATGAAAAAAGAGGGGTGATGAGGAGAAGATGATGGGCAGGCAGAAGATAATCGAAGATGCCTACGGCGAGTCATGCTCTTGAGAGGAACCCACGTTGACCCTACTTCTAGGCAAAGACAGGGCTGCACTTCAAAAACATCATTCTGGGATCAGAACTCGAGTGTCTTGCCTACCACAGTTCCAGGCGTCTTACAATATTCAGCATGTTCCTTCAATCACTCCTCCATCTCCTCCAACTCCAATTGCGAACGCATGTCCCCTGACCGTTGATTCAGTCCAGCTGAGAGAGCGAGAGAAAGAACTGGACTAGACCGAGCCTCTCAAGCTCGCGATCAGTGTCAGGCAGGTCCTCCTGCAATCATGACAAACACAATAATAGACATGAACTGGCTACGCAATTTAGGGTGCCTGGGGGCCGCGGCAGAAACACACGGACAGATCACGATCCTCTCGCCAGAGGACCTCACTCACGCTCGAACGTCAAACAAACTTGCGCCTCAGACTTTGGATCCCCCCGCTCTGGACATTCTACGCCGGGATGCGACCCGTCCATGGTGCTGGTTACCCGCCCCTTCACAAGACATGCGCCCCGCCCCTCTTGACTCTTGCACACTCGTGCACGCTGAGCTCGGAGCCCTTCGTCCGCATCGTCGTCGTCGCGTCGCATCCTGGACGTCCCTGCACGCTCCATGCCTCCCCAAAGCCACCTCCCCCCTCGGGCGCAGCCCAACCGACACCTTCCATGACGAGCCCCTGTCGTGACGAGCCCATCAGCCTCGAGGCTCCCCTCCGGCCCCCTACCCACGTCTTCGAGCGAAGCGAGGGGATCGTCATGGAAGGGGTCGACTTGCTAGGGGTCGGATCGGCCACCCCTGAACCGCCCCCTGAAACATTATGCGTGACCTGCGGCCCATACATACACGCAGACTCTCTGAAGCTGGCTGTTTGACGAGATCGCGTGCTTCACCTGCGTGCGAAACATCGATCGGATCAAACAACCTCTGGGTCAAACAGCCCCAGGTCAAAGAGCCCGGGTTCAAGCAGTGAAACAGACGCTGAGACGAACAACAAGAGACCACACCAGACCAGACTTGGCCCCTCAAAGAACCCTTGGATGCCACCTAATGGGGCGCGCGGCACTGATTCCCGGATAGGCTGGTGGAGAGGTGAGAAACAAGAAAATACATACAACTCGAAAAATCTGCACACGCTGCCTGATTGGAACAGCCTAACACCGACCTGCAACAAAAAACTAGATCAGCCAGCGTTGACTCCAAATAGACAGGAGGACAGGAGGAAGACGAGAGGAGGATGGGAGGAGGACGAAAGGAGGACGGGAGAAGGACGGGAGGAGCAGAATCAAGAAAGCGGAAGCAAGCAAGCGCAAGCGAGCAATAACAAGCAAGCAAGTGCCCGCGGTCAAGTGCAAGCAAGCAAGGGCAAGCATGAGCAAGCAAGCGATAGCAAGCACGCAATAACAAGCAAGCTACAGCACGCAAGAGCAAATAAGAGCAAGCGACTCATAAGAACCCGTAGGAATCCCATTGGAAATAACGGAGGGGGGGGGCATGGGCAGAAACGGGGGGGGGAGGGGGGGGGGCCATTGGCAATAAAGG
>CAUYUJ010015377.1:317500-330000 GCA_963575745.1 Prorocentrum cordatum | reverse complement strand
ACACAGGAAGACTTCACGCTGCATAATGGCGTCAATCTCCAGGGCGTGTCCTGGGACGCACACGGCCATGAGAGTCCAAAACTCGACCCACCTGTTTCCCTTGGGGCGGATAGCCGCCTTAAGGGCATGGTTGTAGGCAGTTTTGACGGGGCCTGATGGGGCTTGAATGTCGGTGCCCGTGGTACAGACGCTGGCAGCAAGGGAACGGGCGTGCCGCGCCTTAATAAGCATCGGTGATGGGAGCTTGCCAATGCGCGGCAGGCGACTAGTCGCCCTGCGAACACGGGCGTCAGCGGTGGCCGTGAGGTTAAGCGCGGCTGGAGCCGGCGCTGCCTCGGCGTTGATGTAACTCCCGACGAGCTTGAAGGAGTCGACCACGCGTAAGGGCCGTTCCGCCAGAGTGAGCTGGGTAACGGCGGTGTGAAGCTCGTCGGTGAGCGCCCACCCCGCCACTTTGCCAGGGTGAATGCGTTGACCAGAAAATCGATCAAACTTGGCGGTTTCATCAAGAGATTTCTGCAACTCAGGCGCGGTGTGGGTAGTGGAGTTGCTGTCGTCAACGAAGGTAGTGCTGAGTGATCGCGGAACGTATCGGTGCTGTCTCTTGGTCCACACACACATGAGCAGCTTAATGTCGTCCAGGGACCAAGAGCTTCCCTGGAGGTGACCGTTAGTCCTGGCCAGTTCCTTAGAGTACGCACCGTTCATGCGGATGTAGCGTTTGTGGCGACTGTAGAAGTTTCTGCGGACAGTAACGATGTCTTGGGGACACCCCGCGTGAAGCGCAAGGTTAAGGCAGATGTCCGTGATGAGGTAGTCGAAACACTTCTGTCGGTCCAGGGCAGCTCCAGCTAAGGGAAGGAGTAAGGCCCTGGCGTGTTCGATGCGCAGGGCAAGAGAGGTGCTGACGTCCCCAATGGTAGCTTTGGGAACAGCGCCAAAACTCGTGGCGTGGGTCCATCCTTTCCGCCAGTCCGTGAGGCTGCGGTAAGCTGGCGCTTCCCACGCATACATCCAAACGGAAAGCACCGAGAGAAGTCGTTGGTCCGTTGGGAGTTCGCCTCGGCCTTTTCGGAGGCACGGGTTTGGCACGTGGAGGAGGGGTTCTGGGATGGTGCCAGTGCGTTGCATAGCGCGTAGGACGCTGGCGAAGAGGCGAAGAATGTCGTCGGGTAACTCCTTAGCCTCCTTAGTAGTCCAGCCGTCCAGTCCCCCCGCGCGGCGCGGTGAACGGGTGCGAATGAAGTGGATGAGTTGGTCGTCGGTGAGGTGGAAAGGGGTAGCTGGTGATGGCGTAGGCAGCTCCTGTCGGTACTCGTCGTAGAAGTCGGCCCACGTCGGCATGGCTTCGGCGTCATGTCCCGCACGTGCACGGTACCTGCCCAAGATGGGCTCCCAGGTGTCGACCATGAGCTTCAGCATGTCCTTGGTGTTAGCAACAATGGCGTTGGCAGGGAGGATGTCGGGGACTTGCGCAGGTGGTGGTTCACGAGTGTGGTCTTCGTCGCTGTCCGTGTCGGGCGAACTACCGTCGCTGGGGCTGAAGCCGCCAGCTTCGGTGTCAGCGTCGCTGTCGTCCGTGCAAGCTTCGTCAGGTTTAAAGGCGTTGGTGTCGCAGTGGAGATTCGTGTCGTCAGGTGTGGTAGGCGTGCGGAGATACGCCGTGGGCGAGCTGTCAGCAGCCCTTGCGTATATGGCCGCCTTTCGCCCGCTTGGCTCGCGGACGCCCTCAGCCCATATCTTGATGCGTTCAGCTTTGGCACGGTTCGCACGTCGCGCCAGCTCCAAGTCGAGGTGTTGGATCAAAGCGTCAAGGTGCTCTCCGTGAGGTACTGGCTCGTCGGGGGTCCAGGCCTCGGGGAAGTCTAGGAGAACCGTGGGGCGCAGCTTGTGGCATAAGAGGCGGGCCGCGGTCCACGTGCAGTCGATGCGCTGGGCGAGGTACGGCGGGATAGCACGGCAATCCAAATGATGGTGCTGTCCGATGAAACGGAGCTCACATAGTTGCCGATGGAGCTTGCGCAGTCGGTTCATGTGTATCGTGGAAGCTCCGTAGGTGGGGAAGGCGCGGGGGACAACTGGTCGATCTTCGAACGTGGGCGTGAGCCCGTGCATGGTGGGGGGCTTCTTTTTTGGGTGGTCGGGCGGTGGAGGTGGCAGGTCGCGCAGACGGGTGAGATGGTACTCATGACTGGCCTCGTTAGCCAGGGCGAACATGCGCTCCACGTCGTCGCGTGTGTCGGCCTGTTCCATGCGGTCCTGATATCGCCCAGCGATGAGGGTCCCTAGTGCCTGCAGCTCGTGACCCTCATGAGCTCCATCGTCGGGAGGGTAGGGCGTGGGGGCAAGAAGACGTCGGGCCGTATGGTCGAGGCGACTGAGGTCAAGCGTGACCTGCAGGCCAACATGAGACTTCGCTGGCAAGTCGCGAAGGTAGCAGAAGTCGGTGACAAGGGATCGCGCCGCTTGGTTGGCAATGATATAATCGATGCGCGAAGTGCGGGGGCACTTGGTGACGCGGTCCCAGTCAGGGATATTGCCGTATGTGTGCATGGTGTGGTCTGGTGTGCCCTCAGCAACGTTGAACCATCCGTGCTGCAACATGTGCAGAAGGTGTGGATTGTCGTCGATGTTCGTATTGGCGTCCATGCAGATGAAGTAGGGGGCTGAGCCGACCCTAGCGGCGGCGCAGTCAGCGAGCCGAAAAAGAGCTGTGCTGTCTCCTCCAGCAATCCCGTAGAGGCTCGCTATGTAGATCCCCGCGGGCCCGTGGTTGTTTCGTCGCCGCCTGCGGCGGTGTTGAGTGCAGAGCGGGAGAAAGACCTCGTGCCATCTTTTCTTGGCCTTGAGGGCGGCGATACAGGGCGCATTGTCGTCGACAGTGGAGTCGACAATGGCATCCTTAGAGAGGATGGCGACCCCTCCCGAGGCGCCAGTGTTGCCCACAACGGTGTGGTCTGTGCCGCCGTGGGCAGCTCTGCGCTGGGCTCGCGCCAGATCTAGGTCAGGTCCAAGACTGGCGTGGTATCCTCCGTGGAGTGGATTGGCGGCGCTGGTAGCGATGGCTTGTCTAGTCGGCTTGGCATGTCGGGTCTCCTGCAGTGCTATGACTGCGGCGTTGTGGTCGACACCAAGGGCGGTGATGGTTGGCCAATTCGCTGAGAGACTGGTGATGTTAAGGCTGACGAGGTGTATGGAGCGACCTGGCCCGTCTCCATCGGTGGAACTGGGGTTTGCACGCCCCGCACGGTGAAGGTCAGCCTGACCCTCGCCCAGGTAGGAAGCTTGGCCACAGTAGGAGCTCATGGCGTTCCTATGGATTAGCTTGACCGGGGCTGAAGCCGCCGTCAGGCCAGAAGTATAGGCGGGACACGGTCGGCACTGCGCCAGGGGGGGTTCATAAACGTCAGTAAAAATGTCACGAAAAATCCTCCTCACTCCAGTACCGTAGGGGACGAGGGGAGGAGAGGTGAGACGGCAGCAGAGGGAGAGGGAGGCGACTCCTCGATCCGTCCTGCCGAACACAAAAACAAAAGCGAACCAGCGGCGGCGGCTAGGCACGGCGGCGGCACAACGCACGCGCATGTACTGCGCACGCGACACCGCTGGTCCCTCCTGCGGTGGCGCGCCCGCCCCGTCAGTATCTTGATGAGCAGCATCTGGTGGAACAGCTCCAGCAGCACGGTCGGAGGCCTGGCGCTGGGCCTCGTCCATGCCCGCTGCCGTGAGGCCCACGTTGCGGACAGGGCTGATTCCCCGCGGGGCCGCCGCTGCCGCGGCGGCAGCTGAGGTGGCGGGGGCTCCGCCCCGGCTCTGAGGTGAGAGCGGTGAGCCACCGCCGAAACCCGCCACAAGGTTCTTGACACGGTACTTGTTCTTGAACGGGTCGAAGGTTGGCGCCTCGTCGATGGGGACGATCACGCGGGTGGGCAGCGGCGGCTCGTGGTCCGTGGACGGCGTCGGCTCGAGGTCGACCTGGCCAGGTTCGATGACGCTGGCTCCGAAGCGTGGCACCACTTCGGGGGCTCGGCCATCAGCCTGAGTCTCGCGAGGCGGCGAGCTCGTGGAGCTCCCTGGGGCCTTGCGTGAACTGTGGCGGCTGCAGGTCCTGCTGCGCGGGACGCGCCCGCCCGTGTGGCGGTCGCGTGGCGAGGTCGCCTGGGCATTAGCGCGCTCGGAATCCGCCCTGCTCGGGGATCGGATCGGCGCCGCGCAGGGTGATGGGCTGGGCTGGCGAGAGGCGCTTGTGCCGCCCTCCGCCGTGGCTGTGGCCTGATCGGGGTCGACAGCGTCGGGGCGGGGGCTGACGTGGTGGGCGCTTCCCTCGCTGTGCCGCGGGGAGGCGCTGTGATGCGCCTGGATGTGCGTGAGGACGAGCGGGGTAAGCGGCTGCCTCTCCCGCTCAGGTGGGGCAGGTTTTGCCTGGGCAGGGCGCAGTGCTGCAGCCACGTTTGGCGGGGGCGTGTGCTGGCGCGGTTGCCAAGCGCGCACGTTCGCATCACGCCATCCTTCGGGGCGCCCAGCCCTGCCACGGTTTGTTGCAGCCCCCTGGGCTGAAGCCGCAGGGGTTATCACTGCGGGCTGGTTGCTGGAGGTGCCATCATGTCGGCCTGAGTAAAGGCCCCAGGCGCGCGTGGACCCTGGCACTGGCGAGGTGGCCCTTAGGGCCTGCACGGGTGCACGCGAGTAGCCGATGACCGCTGGGTGTACCCTGGCGTGGGGGGCGTGGCCGTAGCTGGAGGCGGCTGCTCCAGCAGCCGCGGGCCTGGCACCTATGGGGCCACGGTAGTAGGCGGCAACCCCGTCGTAGGCCGTGTTACCGCCTGTCGGGACTCGCGCGGGGGAGCGGTAGCGTGGCGTGCCCTGCTGTCCTGCGTCACGTTGGTCCCGCTGCTGGATGCGCTGCTGGTGCTGTTGGTGACGCTGCCAGTCGGCTCTCGAGAGGGGACGGGTGTCGGGGAGGATGGTGGGCACGTCGGGCCGCTGCCAGCCCCGATAGACGTGCTCGAAGGCGTGGTCAGGGTAGGTCCCCCCTACGGGTGAGTATCGCCGCACATGCTCCATGTAGTCGATGTTCTGCGGCTCGGAGATCGCCGTGATGTTGACGGCTCGCTGGTGCGCTGGTCCATAGAGGCAGAAACTACCACGGTTGCTGCGGTCGTGGTTTAGCTCGGCTTCGGTCGTGGCACGGCTCACCATGGCGTCGCAGAGTCGCATGTCGTAGTCGAGGGCTTGAGGCCCAGGACCACCCTCGGCGTCCCAGTACAGTACCACATCTCGCCAGCGGGTGCGGGTGGTGTGGATGCGCTCGGCGATCGACTCGCAGACGGTCCTGACCGTGACACGATCCCTGTACATGTTGGTAATGGCTAGGGAGTAGGGTCGGCGGACCGTCTTGTTGAAGGTGAATTCCTCCTTGAGAGCCTGGTGGGGGCTGAAGAGCACGTAGCCTTCCCTCCAAAGCGGTTGGTCGGGGGAAGGTTCCTCGGGCATCCCCGTTCCTGTGAATCCAGGTGGCCGCCTTGTGCCGTCAGGCAGTCCCTGCCTGGGGACGCGCCGCGGCTGCGGTGGGAAGTACCATTGACCCTGGTAGCCTGCTTGCCCTGGTTGTGGAGGTTCCCCCCCGGGGCCTGAAGGCGCTCGGGGGGGTTCCTTAAGGTCGTGGAGGGCTGGCGCGTTGCCGAATTGGCGGGCAAGGATGTGCGGCGGCATCCCTGTGGCACGGACGTCGAGCAGGTTGTGTGGCCTGGGGGGGTGGGGGCACCTGCTGGACAGGCAGCATGTGTCGGAGTCCCTGTTGTTGGTGCTGTATGCACACGTCCAACTGTTGCACGAGTAGTCCGTGGACCAGTCCATGAGTGTACGCAGTCCGCTGCGGCCGCAGTCTGGGCACGTTGGTTGGCCCGAGGTGCCGAGCTGCGTGTTGCGGCGAGCCGCACAGTACTGACAGCATTGGAATCGACACTGTAGGCAAGACCAGCGTCCTGGTAAAGGCGGGAGCGCATGCTCATTTGTGCCTGGGTCGTCTGGGTGGGGTCGCGGGCGATCCCACAAGGGCCAGACGTCAGCAAACCAGGATTGGCCTGTAGTGCGGACAACCTCGGCGGGGAGGCGAGCGTCCTCGGCGTGGCACCTGATCCACTGGGGCCCCATGTCCGCTGGTACCATGACGGTGCGCCAGGTGTCGTCCGCTTTGACGTGGACTTGGGTCGGTGCCCAGAGCTTAGTAGTGGTGTCGCCGTGGTCGTGGTGGAGGATGACCCAGCCGTCCCGTCCCTCCACCGCAGGGTCAATAACGCGGTGGCCCATGACTGTCGTCCCCCACGGTAAGTAGGCACCATCGTGGTGATCACCAGGGTCGAGCCAGACCTCGATGCCAGGGGCGTTGACACGGGACCGCACATCACGGACGTGGTAGGCGAGGACGTGGTAGGCAGTCGGCTCCTCTTCCGTCACAATGTGCTCCCACGTCTCGATGCCATTGTTGTCTGAGGTGGAGTCCCCGTCACTCTGTCGTGACGAGCGAGAGGCAGATCGTCGTGGGCGGGCACGGCCTCGGGCGAGGGCGGCGGCCGCGCTGATGAGGGAAGGCGTACGGCGTTCGTCGGCTCCAGATGACGTCGATGAGCGGTCAGGACTGTGCGCCAGGGCTGTGCCTGACTTGTACGTGCGTGGTGGGCCCGACGCGGCCCCAGGGCTGGAGCCGCTGGGGCGCGACCCGCGTGCGTCAGGGTGCCCCCGCACGGGGACAGCTTGCAAGCCAGTGTACACCAGGTCGATGAGTGGTTTCGGGTCCAGCTGGAGCATGTGAAGCGAGACGCGTGGGCGGGGCTGGTTAGGGTCATCCCTGGTGGCTGCTTCCGTGTCGTAGTGCTGTTTGGCCCATACTCGCGCTGCCTCTGGCGAGTATAGTGCCTGCGGCGGTGGCCATGCTGCCGCGATGGCTGGTCTGCGCCTGGTGCTAGCTTCCTGGTCGTGAGCTTCAGCCGCCTCACGGAGATCTGGATGATCGTAGCCAGCGATGTGGAGGGCGTGCGCGCAGTCGCCCATGCCATAGGCGTGTGGAAGGGCACGGCACCTGGAAGCAGCTTCTGTGGGGGCGCACCAGTCCATGCGGATGAGGAGGCTCAGGGCCCGAGGGTAAATGAGGCGCGCTCCGTGGGCCTCGCCTTTCACGTAGTTGTGCCTGTTTTCCCCGCGCGGTGGTTGGGTGGCCTCGCACATCCAGAGTGCGATGGGTCCCCACGCGAGGGTGTCGTCTTCAAGACTGTAGGGCGGGTGGGGCGGCATTGCGTACCACGCGGCCAGCGAAGGGTGCACGCTCGCGTACGTGCGGCCAACGTTGGTGCCAGTTCGGCCCTTCGCTTCACGGCGGGGACCTGGCAAGAGGTGCCCTCCACTGGCAGCAAGACGGGCCGCAAGGTCGCCGCGGGTCCCATGCCAGAAGACAGTGGGCGCGTCGGTGATGGGTTGGCGGAGGTCCCACGTGAGGTATGGGAAGATTGTCTCGCCTGAGTTCCCGCCCGAGTCTTCCAGCACCCAAGTGAGGCGGTTTGGTGGCCTCTGCATGATGTCCGTCCACGGCCCCAGCGCTTGGAGTGTTGGATCGTGAGTAAATCGAGGATGGTCGTGGAGTCGCAGAGCGTCTTTGATGTCCTCTGTAGACACGCCACTGTTTCCTAGCGCAAAGCCGTTTTGATACAGGGCGTTAAGTATGCTCTTCGGCGGCACGGGGACCGCTGGGTCACGCTGGATGGTGTTGCGTAAGTTGCGTGTCGGTGGCTTGAGGGCTGTGTAAGGCATACCAGGGCCTGAAGGCGCCTGGGGCCTGTCGGGTGATGCATAGCGTGCTCGCCGTCGTGGTGGTTGGGTGTCCGCGTCGGGGGAGGAACCACGAGCGTCAGCATGTCGGAAGATGGACCACGGGCTATCGTGGGTGCGCTCACGCGTTTCCCTTGCCTCGGTGTCACTGCCGTGTGCTGTGGCATCCTCGTTAGTCGGTAGGCTACCGAATGCCGCGCCACTCTTTGGGCCGTCTCGTGGAGACGGGCTGGTCGATCTTGGTGTGACAGACGAGGCTCGCGATACGGCGGCAGTGACTTCGGCGATGGCGGCGGTGGTGGCGGTGGTGACATCGGCGACTGCGGCGGCAACCGCTGCGGCGTAGTGTTCCTGTAGCAGCGGATGTCGGAGTGCGTGCACATGCTGGTCGTCGTGTTGGTCGGCGAGCGTGCACGGCATTTTGTATGTGGCCTCGTCGCGCGGCCTCCTGCTCGGTTGGCAACAGCGGAGGCACCACTGGGCTGTGGATGAGTCCAGGGCCCGCGCACAGATGCGGGCTCCAACGTGTCCCACAGCTCCCTGGGCAAGAAGTTTGGCACCGACGAGTAGAAGACCACACACGACTCCACCCGTGGCAATAGCCCCTAGCTTGCCGCTGGCCCATTTCAGGACACCCCCGAGGCCGACCCCGACTGCAGTGGCTCCGCCCGAGACGCTATCTCTGAGTTTGACGCTGGTCCATTTGAGAGTGGCCCACAATGTGGACGTGACATTGTATGTCGTTTTGCGTCGGGATGTGGTGGACACCGATGGGCCTGGTGCCGTCGCTTTGCGTCGTCGTCGTTGTCGGTAGCTGGGGTCTCGGCTCGGTGTCGGCAAGTACCCATCGATCTGGTCCTTGTACGGCATTGCTATCGCGATGGCGTACGTGGCCACAAAGAGGCAGATGAGGCAGCCACAATGTCGTGATGCCGCTGCGCTGTGCTGGGGCTCGTGGGAACCGCTGGCATCTGGGTACCCATCATCGATGGGGTCGTTGTTGATGTCGGCCTGCCAGTGGTCCATGGCACTGGGGTTGGCGTCAGTCACGTTGTCACGGTGAACGGAGGTGAAGGGCGTGGTGCTGCCACCTGCGGTCTGGGGATGTCCAGGTCTAGCCAGTGGTGCAGCGGGGCTGAAGCCGCCACTGCACGGGCTGGCATGAGCTGGCGATGCAGTGGAATGGCTTGTCGCGTCAGCGGTAGTGCCGCCTTCAGCGTCGTTGAGCTGTGCGCCGAAGTCAGCCTGAGCTGAGTTGTGGGGCGGACTGCTGTGCAACGAGGTGTGCCCACAGTAGGGTTCACTGCCGCGGTCACGCTGGGCCGAGTCGCCTGGTGGTGTCGTGCCGTCTCGATCCTGGGTATCGATGCCGTCCTGGCTATCGTCCGACGCGTTGAAAGAGTCCATGGATATGTTGCCGATATCGCTGGCCGCGATGTGCTGTAGCAGCCATGATACGGGATCATCTGCGGCCTGGTCGGTGCCGTCCATCGGCGCCGCGGCGAGCTCCGCCTCGACGAGCGGCAGCATGTCTGGCGGTTGGTGCAGGATCACGTCGGCGAGGTACGCCATGGCGTCTTGGTCGGGTGGAGGGAGGCCTCTTGGCAGCAGAGCATGGGCCCGTGAGAGGTATGGCGGCAAAGGTGCCGTGAAAGCCTCAGGGCCGACGAGCGTGGCACGAGCGCCCTGGTATTCCAGAAGGAGGCCAAAGTAGCGGGTGGCGTACTCGCGGCTGCTCTGGATACGAGTGAGGTTGCGGTTGATGCGCTGCCTGTCGGGGCCCGCTCTGTGCCAGATGTCCTCGCACATGTCGACCGCGGTGCGCTGACGCAGGGCGTCGGTTGTGTCCTCAGACTCCTCCTGAAAGAGGTGATCGTACTGTGGCAGATGCAGCGTCGCCAGGATGTACGGGACGCAGTCCTCGAGCCATGCCCAGAACATGTCCTGGTTGTCCTCACCTGGTGCCCACGCCGCTGCACACGGTATGAGCCGGGCGCGGATCATCATCAGGTGCCAGAAAGCAGGGTCCTCCTCAGGTTCGCCCCTATCGCACAGGGGAGTGGTGAGACCCTTAGGGCTATAGCGGGGCGCAACAGCGGGGCTGAAGCCGCCACTGTGTGCCTGGCCGATGCCGCACGGACCCACGGCAACGGTGCCGTTCACGATCGGGTCCAAAATGGTGCAGTGATCGTACTTGTAGATGCTGTCATCGTAGAGGTAGAAAAGGGTCCCACGTTCAGCGTGTCGCAGGAGAACCTCACCTCCATGCTGGGGCGCACCGCCTGAAGACGGGTGTGCTCCAGCGAGCGAGGGGAGGGCCAGACTGCAGGCAAGGCGCCACATGATGGCGAGGCCTGGCGGGCGGCGCGAGCGATGAGCCAAAAGCTGCATGTCAGCACGCATCCTCAGATACCCCTGCATGCTCATGTACATTGCAACAAACACACCCACAGCAAGATGACAGGTGTCCCTACACCAGATAGCTTGCTCGTGCTGCTGCCAAAACTGACATGATATGGCAAGAAAGAGATACGACGCGAAGAGAGAAGAGATGCCTCTGAAGGCGCTTCCTCGGAGGGCTGAGGCAGGCTCTCTGAGGCACCTTCAATAGGGTTCCTGAGTGGCCCGACCCTTGTCTTTGCCTTTGTCAGCCCCTGGGGGCCCCGTCCCTGGGGTGACCTGGCCTGGCTGGTCAATCCACCCGCAGACAGCCACGGGATCGGCAACTGATGCAGCTTCCTCCTTTTTTGTTTCGAGGGTGGCCACCTGTGGCAGGTGGATGGTGCCCCCCGTGAGGTGCCCGAGGAGGGCCTGGATGTCGCCACGCAGTGCAGCAGCTTCGGTAGTTGCCGTCTGTTGCTGAGTGACGACGGTGGCAAGCCCTCGTTCCAAACCTGAAACGTGCTCCGTGAGTGTGGCCTGGGATGAGAGAACGCCCGCAAGCTGAACCTGCATGTTATCCACCGTATTGGCAAGCAGCTCGTGCTGTTGTTCCATGTGTTGGATGCGGGTCGTGGCGGCATCTGACAGTTTAGGGGCCGTTGCGAAGCGTTCGCCGAGGGTGTTCGGTTCGCGAGATGCCACGCTGAATTCATCCCCTGATGAGAGGATTTCGACGTCGTCAGCGTCGCCTGGTACCTCGGCGGCTGTGGCAGCGTCCCCTTCCGTGTGGCCCCCACCTTCAGCCGCCACCGTGCCAAGTTGCGGGTCATGACCACCTGGTCCTTGGACGGCCGTCTGCTCGGCCGCTCCATCCGTGCCGTGCGGGGGTGCAGAGGAGCTGCGGCCTGGGGCGCCGTGTGGTCTTGCGTGCGGCGTGGCGTCGCGTTTCCCACTGGAGGATCGGTGGCGCTTGGCTAGAGGCTCCTCCTTGGGAACCGGGAGCGGTGCGACGCCCTTGCCTTTAGGCGTGGCAGTCATGAGGTCGTGGAGGTAAGGGCTCTGGGCCGCTTTGGTTAGGAGTGTGCCCGTGGCGGGGCTGAAGCCGCCACCACGGGCTGGCGGCGTCACAGGCCCTGTGATAGTGGTAGGGGTGACAATGGTAACGTTGTCCCTCTTCGGCACCACCTCAGCCAACGGGGCCTCGGTGATGCTCCACGGGATGGGGCACCCTGCGACCTGTACCGTATATGTGGGTGGGGGACGATGGGCGCGCACTAAGGCAAACTGAGCCGAAGTGGCTGGGTCCCAGGCGGTGTGGTAGACCTCACAGTCCCATTTGACGGACGGGCCCGTGAGAGTCTTAGCAAGCTGGGTCAGCGTGGCGTGGCGTGCCGCAATGCCAGTGATGCGGTATCGCGTCTTGGCGAGGGTGGCTTCACAGCCACGGATGCTGACGGCAGCAGCCTTGGCGGCGTCTGACCCTCGTGCAACACGGATCCCCAATAAGCCTGACTTGCCGTGCCTGACGACTCCTAGGGCCTTGAAATCCACCGACTTCTGGAACGCATCTGCCATCGTGATGGGCTGGTCCTCAGGGAACCACACGGTCTGGTACTTGTCTGCAGTGGGCTCGTCTGCACCTACGTTGCTGAGGTCGTAGGTGGCGCCGAGTTGCCCTGAACCCGCCAAGACCTTGTCAACCGCTTGAAGACTGACGCCGAAGGTGGCAGCCAGGGACCTCTTTCCGACGCCCGATCCAAACCTGCCTAGGCTTTTGCAGGGTTCGAGGATGGTGACGGCTTTAAAGTTGCCGTGGAAGAGGGCCTTGAAGGTGTCCTGGAGCTGACTATCGAGCTCCTGGCGGCGAGCGTCTTTCTTGGACTCCCTGTGCTTTTGGTTTTGGCGCGCCTTGTCCTGTGGAGCGGAGTCCCTTCGGAAAGGACCCTTGGCGCGTGGACCACCGTTCACGGGGGCACCTCCCGAGAACTGGTCCTCGAAGGCCTGATGCATGGAGGGGACTGCGGCGATGGCTTCGGTTTCATGTATGGTCACCCGAATCCAGCATACGTGGTCGGCAGGATCGATGGTGGCGACGGCAACTTTTTCCGTGCAGGCGACTTCCTTGGTGCCCAGCTGGTACACGGTCACGGGGACGTGCGTGTGGACCACTTTGGGCGCCTTGGGGTGACGCTTCAGCACGGGGACGGCGAGCTCGGTACCGACGTAGTTATCGTTTTTTTGGGCCCATGACAGCAATCGCAAGCTGACCCGTGGTACGCTTACCCTGCTCGAGGTGG
>CAUYUJ010015377.1:310000-312500 GCA_963575745.1 Prorocentrum cordatum | reverse complement strand
GCGGGCGGGGGGGCCGCCGCGAGCGCGCGCGCGCGCCCCCGGCCCCCGCCCCCCTTCCCCCCATCGACGCGCCAAGTCTCCCCCCCGTCGCGGGGGAAGGGGTGGGGCGGCGCTCAGAGGCGCGGCGCGGGACATCCGATGGCGTCGCCTCAGGAGAAGAATCCCCCACGTGGCGAATCGCACTGTTGGGCGCTTTCCCCGAAAGCACGGTCGGGCAATTGTACTTCTGACCTGTGGGGGGGTGGGGCGTGGCGGCGCTCAAAAGTACGACCTGGGGCCATTGGCCCGGGCCCTCGGAAACTCTGGGCGGGCGTCGCCGAGCGGAAGGGTGGGGGGGGCCCAGCTGCCGCGCGTCCACAAGTGCGTCTCAAATCGCGCTCAAAGGATTCACGGGGGCCGTTCTGATTTGCCTCAGAGCCGCGCCAGGAACCGAGCCCATCTCGACGGTGGACTTCCCGGACTTAGTTGCGCTCCGAACAGGAAGGTTTGGATTTGGACTGCGCGATGGCGTCAGGGCCCAGACCTGGTGCTGGGCGACTTGCGCGACCTGGGCGTCCTGGAGGCGAGCCAGGGGAAATTGCAGGTGAAGTTCACAACGGGACTGTGGAGTTGTTCAACACACCTGGCGGGGAACTCGCCGTGACCCTGGACCTCTTCAGGTTGCCGAAAGAAGGCGGTCCTCCTTGAGACGAGCGATTGCCTCAGGAACCGCGCGAAAAGCGCGCGCGCTCCCGTTCTCCGGCCTGCGGGACTTTTGGGGCCTGCAAGACTTGCGGGCGGGGCGGGGCCTGTCGGGCCCGCGGGGCCCGCGGGGCCCGGGGTGGACCTGTCGTTGGCGCGAGGTGCTTGACATCTCGGTGGTCCGATACCACAAAGGGCATTGGTTCATTTTCACCGCAGGATGGCGGTCATGGAAGATAAAATCCGTTGAGGGGCGCGCGACAAATCACCCGCCGAGTGGACTAGCCCCGAAAATTGATGGCGATCAAGCGGGCGACCGATACCCAACCATTATTGCAATTGTCTCGCATCGATGAGTAGGAGGGCATGGGGGCTTGTAGCGAAATTTTTGGCGTCATGGCGAAACAGTTCCCAGCGCAGATCTTGATGGTAGTAGCACATATTCACACGGGGCCAAAGTGGAGAGGGGTTCCACGCGAACAGCAGTTGGACGCGGGTTAGGCACGTCTACCAGGTCAAAGCGAAGGCCGGCGAGCCGGCTGGAGGTCGGCCCCCCGACCTCTTTGTCTCCCCCCCAGAGCAGCAGCGCGCGCCCTGCTCGCGCAGCGCCGCGTTGCCGTCCCCATCGTCGCGCTGCAGAGATCAAAGATCAGGCTGCGCACCCGTCGCGCGACGCAGCTGAACTCCGCCGTTCTGGCCGCGCAGAAGATCGAGGCGCGCTTCCATGCGATAGAGTGCGCGGGGCGAATTGCCAATTGGTTACGACTTGAGAGGCGCCGTGTACATGCGTCTGGGCTAGTTGGCAAGTGCCGCAGCTTTTGTGGGCAAATCTGCCACCTGCTCGACGCCGTAAACCGTTCGCACAAACGTGTGTGCCGACATCTTTCGTCTCAGAGCTGCTCGCAGCTTGCGGTGCAGCCGGCGGGCTGCAAGCGCGCCGTCTGGCGCCCCGCGAGATGATTCGCGGGCCTGCCTCAGCCGACGAGTTCAGGGGACTGCGTGAGGAAGGAGGCTACTCGGTGCCCGCCGACCTGGCTGTCGACGGCGCGTCCGTTCTCTCGGCCCTGGCCATGGACCTTGCTCGACCCCCGTCGGAGAACAGCATGGCAGGCCATCTCTGGTGGCTATCGGACCAGCTTCGCACCAAGCTGCTTGACGGCATCGTACGGTTCGACACCAGAGACATGCGCGCCGACCCCATGACAACGGAGGGCGTAGCATCGGCCGCGAACTCATGCTGGGCGCAATTGAAGGCAAGCTCGGGCGCCATTAGTTAAACTATCTGGCGTTTTATCTCCAGGACGGTGTTCGCGAATGCGACGTCCGATCGGCATATCGTCAGGGATAGTTACGAGGGGCGAAGCATGCCAGTGAGAGGGCTGCGTCCACGAATTATGCTCGTTGAGTCACAAGCGTCGGGAAGCCGAGCATACAAATGGGTGGGTGGGTGTTCAACCCAATGATTTGTTGCAGTGTTATTCTGGTGATGGGCATGGTCAGTTCAGCGTCTTGTCTGCGCAGCACACACATTGCTTCGCTGCTTTGGGCGCGGCTTGCACGCATGAGCCAGCGAGGCGCATTCAGACGCGCTTGAGCACCAGACTCGAGCGGGATCGGTGGCACGCTTCCCTTCTTAACTGTCTCAACGACACCATAGGACGCGGGACACCCAGCTCCGATCGGGACGCGCTTTCCGCTGCCATTTGGTCCTGGGGCACGGAAGGTGGCCAGCTTCCGTGCCCGTTTCATTCCCGTGGTGTTCACAGTTTCGTTTTATTCCTTGCGCTGAAGAGCGCCCTGCTCTCTGGATCCTGGTCGT
>CAUYUJ010015377.1:232500-305000 GCA_963575745.1 Prorocentrum cordatum | reverse complement strand
ACTACTACTACTACTACTACTACTACTACTACTACTACTACTACTACTACTACTACTACTACTACTACTACTACTACTACTACTATTACCACTACTACCACTGCGCGCCAGCACCCAGTTGCGCTAGCATTGTTTCTTATGTTGTGGGAGGGCGGAAAGTGTCTGTTGTTCCTTTTAACATGGTCAGTCTTGCCGTCGACGATGCGAAATGCGTGGCGGGAATGGGCCTCGGCGCACATCCCGCGCGGACGTCAAAGCGGTGTCCTGGGGTATCCTCCACTCGCGCTGAAATGCCCGCGCAGCCCCCAGTTGTGCCATCACTGTTTCTTATGCCGTGGGAGGGCGGTGGGAATGGGCATGCCATGCTTGACTCGCTCGAGCTGGTAGCTTGACCCTCACCGACACCCACCCACCACCCACCCACCCTCCACCCGCCCGCCCGCCCGCGCCCGCCGCGCACGCACCCACGCACACACACACACCACACACACAAACACACACACACACACACACAACCACACACACACACACACACAAACACACACACACACTCACACACGCGCACGCACGCACGCACGCACGCACGCACGCACGCACGCGCACGCGCACGCGCACGCGCACGCGCACGCGCACGCGCAACGCGCACGCGCACGCGCACGCGCACGCGCACGCGCACGCGCACGCGCACGCGCACGCGCACGCGCACGCGCACGGCACGCGCCGCGCACACGCACGCGCACGCGCACGCGCGCGCACACGCACACGCACAACGCACACGCACACGCACACACGCACACACACACACACACACACACACACACACACACACACACACACACACACACACACACACACACACACACACACACACACACACACACCCACACACACACACACACACACACACACACACTCACACACACACACACACCACACACACACACACACACACATCCGCAACCACACACACGCACACGCACACACACACACACACACCGACACCCACGCCCACGCCCACGCCCAAGTCCACAAGGGGTTGTGCGGATATCATGGCGGGGGCCATGAGATCTCCCCAGATTTCATGGCTCCTCGTCTGTCCGTGGCCCCACCCCCCCTGGGCCGCGCACGTGCCGCCGGCCATGACTTGCGCTTCCCCCCTCTCCTCTTGGACGCCCCCCTCGTGGACGCCCCCGAACGTCGTGACGAGGGGGTGTGGGGTGCCAGGGCAAAAGCTTGCCCCCGCGGACGAAGTCGAGACTCCGTGGGCCGCGGATGGCAGGGGTTCGCAGTGTCGGACGTCTGGGCCTCTGCCGCCTCCGTCGCCGTCCCCGGGAGGAGGGAGGGGGAGTGGGGCAACGTGGGCAGGGCGGTGTGGAGGAGGGAGTAGGGCGAGGTGGAGGCGGGGAGGTGTAGTTGGGGCGAGGAAGAGCTGGAGGAGGAGGAGGAGGAGGAGGAGGAGGAGGAGGAGGAGGAGGAGGAGGAGGAGGAGGAAGGGACGAGGGAGTGCGAGGAGGAGGAGGGATCAGTAGGGCGACGTGGAGGGGGTGGAAGGAAGAGGTGAGCGCAGCAGGGCGAGGCGGAGGAGAGAGGGTGGCGGAGGGAGGCGGGAGGTGGTAGGAGGGAGCCGAGAGGAGCCAGGAGGAGGGAAGCGGGAGCATCTCGGGTGCTTTGAGACGGGGGTCAATGCAAACGATGGTCAGCCAGGGCGCCGGATCTTGCAGGATCCTGCAGGGCCAGGGGCGTATTGACCCAGGTTTGGATGCAGGATCCTGCAGGAGGCTGCAAGGCCCGACTGACCCGGGTCTGGATTGACCCGGGTCAGTAGGTCCCCGAGCATCTCTTGCCAGCTTTTTTTTGCTCCCGCCAGCCTCCTCCATTCGCTCTTCCACCTCTCGCCTCGACCTTTGCGTCATTCGCCTCGTCGTCTCCCACCTCAGCCTAGCCTTGGTATCGCTCGGGCACGTGCATTCTTGCTCGGCGAGGGCCGTCGAGGAGCATCTTGGGTCATCTTGGGGAAACAGCGCACGCAACCGAAACATGCACGGGGAAGCGACGTCCGAGCGATGGCAAGCCGCCCTGCTCCCCCCTACACCGTCCGCAGGCTTCTGCCTATCTCCCGTCGCAGGCCGCCGGTCGCGGTGAAACCTGGGGCCCCAGGCCCCAGGGTTTGGGCCCAAACAGCATCAGATCAGGAGGGGAAAAAACACACAGACACAATGAATCTGCGATTCCCATAAAATATAAGAAAATATGGGAAGTGGGGGGAAGACAAAAACCCAGAAAATATATGAAAATATGAGGGGTTTTTTTTCATTGTGTGTATTTATTTGTGTGTCCCAGTTCCCCTTCAGCAGAGAGGGAAGGAGGGGGCGAGGCGTGCTAATCTCCGCTCTGCCGCTGAAGTCGTCATCGCACGCCCTGAAAAGAGGGACGCTGAGAAACCAATCCTTCGCTCACGTGTCTCCCTGCTCTTGCATCTCCCTCGCCCTCGCGAGTTTCTCCTTCTGCTTCCTCTCCGTCTTGGTAGCGTCCCTGGCGGCTTTCCTCGCAGCCCGCTGCCCGCTCTTCTTCATCCTGATTGCCGCCGGCGCCGCTGGGTCCTGCTCGAGGGACCGCTTCGTCTGAACAGGCAGGACATGTCGACGCCCAGCTTCGTCAGCAAGTCCGCTGCGTTCTGTGAGCCGTCGATCCACCGCAAGTGGGTTTCATCGCATCGTAGTACTTGTGGTAGTAGTGCACCTTCTATCGCCATCCGCTTGCCCTTGCTCTTGCCCGAGCTCTCCTTGGTGAGATGATCGTATGATGACTTGGCGTCGGTCGCCCAGAAACGTGGGAGCTCGGCCACCTCCGTTTACCAAATGCTCAAGGCCACCGATGCAATCATACTTCACGCAGCAACATAGTTGCCCAATCTACTGCCTCCACTGCTTCCGCCAGGTGGCTAGCCTCCGCTGCGAGCGTAGACCGACACACTCGTTAGGTCGTGCTACTCTTCCAGTTGAGCACCGCCACATGGGCAGGATTACCTTGAAAAATGCTCTCCGTACTCAGTAGCACCAGGTGTCCTCCGCAATTCTTGTAGCGCTCGATGTCTTTGTGCTCGGGACCGTTCGCGTGGCCTGCATCCACAGCGGCCCCCCAGCCGCCGTAGCTAGCCCCAGGCCCGTCGGGTACACAAGCGAGACGTCGGCGCCCTTCTTAGCCTCGGCCACGGCTAGGTTCGCCTTGGCCAGGTCTGCCACACATGGTACCGCTCGAGATCACTGCAACTCGCCGTATAGGAACTCCATGTTCAGTCGGCATTGCTTTGCCAGCCAGCCGATCTCGCCCGACACGCCCAGCAGCTCCGCCGCCTCTGCGGCATCCAGGTCTGCTTGGAGCTGTTTCCGCCGCGCAGGCGGGAGCTTGATCGGCTTGACGGACGTCTCGCAGTTCACCATCTTCAGGATGTAGCCGCGTTTGTCCTTCGAGATCTCCCGACCTCGAAACATGAAGGGTAGCTCACTCCACTTCCACTGAAACGCGCGAGTAGTCTTTGCCAGGATGTCCTTCAGCTTTGTCTCGGTGGTCTTGGCGACGAGCATGTCGTCCACATGGGAGACTGCGATCCCCTTCAGCTGCCCGTCGGTCCGGTGGTAGAACAGGGCCAGAGACGTGACTGAACCCAGCCATCCTCCTGCAAGCCGTCCCGCAGGGCAAGCCAGAACAAGCACGCCGCTTCCGCGAAGCCGTAGATCGCCTTCTTCGCCCGCAGGAAGGAACTTGTCCAGGTACAAGCCCTGGCAGCCCACCTCGTGGTTGCTCCAGGTCAGCCTCGCGCTGCAGGTCCTGCCCGTTGAGGTAGGCGTTCTGCGCGTCGCCCAGGGAGAGGTCCAGGTCCGTGGCCCCCACCAGGCTCGACGGCCAGGCGCGACGACGTCGGCGCATCACGCCGTAACATTTCCAGCATGCGATTTCAGAAGCCTACAACCGCCAGGCGACTCTTTGGCAGCAGGGCAAGGGCTTGTCCGTTCTCGTCAAACTTGCCGTCTTTCTTGTCGACGTCAACCCAGCGCATCGGGATGATCACCGCACCCTTGGCTTCCTTCATCTTCGCACTCTCTCCGATCTAGAACGGCTCCGCCGCGTCGAAGTCCTGCCAGGATTGCCATTTATCATCTCAACTGCCGCCGCGGTTGACGAACTTACCTCTCAACCCCTCGGGCAACCTGTTCTCCTCCTAGCCTGGCTTCTTGACCAGGAGCGCGCTCTCGAAGCTGTTCCGCTCGAGGGCGAAGATGAGCTTCCGCTTGGAAATGCCCTCGTTCACGAAGATGGCCTGGTCGTCTGAGTAGGTCTGGCGACCCATCTCGACGAACTGCTCCGTGTCGTTGTCCAGCGCGACTGCTGCCATCTCCATCGGCGTTGTCTCTCTCGGGGCGGATCTGCTTTGGGACTCGTAGTGCCGCCTCATCGAGACCGGGGGGTCGTCCAGTAGCCGTCTGCGTTTGGATCCCTTCTCGCGCCGCTCCTCGGTTCCTCCCTCCCCCAGGTGCGACCATGGCCGCCGGTACCTCGAGGCCCCTTCCACGGGCTCCGCACGCACGCCGTGCGTGTCAGGATGCCAGCCGCCCTCGTGGAACTCGTCCATCGGAACCGGCACGTCCTCCCAAGACATCCGACGTCTCGATTTTTTCGAAACTCGGGCCCCCGACCTCCCGACCACTTCCCTGGGACCGGTTTTTCATCCCGAGGCGTTTTTTGACGGTCCCGAGGCCCGGCGAGGGCCCCGAGAGGCCGAAAACGACGAAAAACCTCCGTCTCGATTTTTTCGAGACGCCCGAGGTCTGGGTCGGCGGGCGCTGCTGGTGCCGACGCTGGAGCCGCCGCCGGCTCGGGCTCAGCAGGAGCCAGAGCCCCGGCTGGCGGGTCGCCTGCCGGCGGCACCTCAGGCTTTGGCGCCGGCGGCTGCTCCTCTGGCGGCTCCGGCTGGGGCCCGAGGTCCCCAACGCTCAGGAGGGGAAAAAACACACAGACACAATTAATCCTCGATTCCTCGGAAAATATGGGAAAAGATGGGAAGTGGGGGGGAAGGCAGAAACCCAGAAAATATGGGGAAATATGGGGAGTCTTTTTATTTGTGTGTATTTATTAGTGTGTCCCAGGGCCCCTTCAAACGCTCTCGTCTCCTTGTTCTGCTGGCTCCCGGGCTGCGGTCGCTGGAGGCTTCGGCCGGCCTCGGAAGTCCACGAAGCCGCTGCCGCCACTGACCGAGGCCTCGTACACCAGCTCCTGCTCCTGCGAGATAGGCCTCCATGCATGGATCTCGTGTCCAGTCGCCGCCGCAAGATGCTCGGGACTCGCCAGCACCGTCAGCCCACGAAACGCCAGCCACACTCCGCGTCGCCCTTCGTGCCCAACCACGCGGGCCAGTCCGCGCCACTGGGCGGGATGCTCCGGCCGATGCTTGACCGGCGGGGCTTGGTCGCAGAAGAGCGCCCCTATGGCCCACGGAGAGCGGTCCACGGGCAGGATTGGCTCGATCTGCCGCAGCTCTGCCCGTCGTAGCCGATCCTCCGCGTCCGTCCGGATGGAGGCCCGCTTGCACTGCGTCCTGGTGTCGACCTTGCGTGCAGTCGGCGTCACCCCAATATACTTATACTATATGTTCGCCGCCCCCTCAGGGGCGACGCGCGCACCGAGAAATCTTATAGTATATGCGTCGTGGCGGGCGCTTTCTGGCCACACCGCTCGGAAAACGATATACTACAAGATGGGTATACTAGATGTTCGGGTCGGACGCGCGCCTCCAAGGAGGACATCTAGTATTAGTACGTCTCTGTGTGTCCCGTGCAGACCTCGAGCCTGGCGCAGCAGCTGCCACTTGCTCGCCGACGCGCTGGGTCTCGCCGTCGTCGCTGGGGCTCGCTGGGAGGCGGACGTCTCGCCCCAGGACCAGAGGCAGGGACGGAAGCCGGCCCTCCGCGCCAGCGTGTTCTTGACCCTGTTGCACTCGGTGGCGGCCGTACGCATCTCGTCCAGGCTGGCAGCTTGCTTGTCGCGAATCACTCTTGTCAGCATCGAGTTCCAGGTCCCGTTGTGTCGCTCCACCTTGCCGATGTGCAACGGCGATGCCAAGGCCGCCGAGTCCAGTCGAATTCCTGCCTTCTTTGGGTAGTCTGCGAACTCGCCGAGGAGGAAGAAGCGTGCTCGGTCCACCATGATCGCCTCTGGTTGGCCTGCCCAGGACACCCAGCAGAGCTCGTATAACATCCTCACCTCCGACGCCTTCGGGTTCTTGTGAGTCTCCTCTTGGAAGCACACGGCCTGGAAGTTTGTGCCCATGCAATGATGCCCAGAAGCTCCCACTTCTGGCCCATGCTGTCCTGATTCTCGAAGCAATCTATCGCGAGCAGCACGTGAAATTTATCAACTCTTGGTAGTTGGCTCGGCCTCGGAATGCTTGGTCTCTGGACTCGTCGGCAGGACTCGCACTGGAACAAGCGTGCTGCCCTCAGGGCGATGGCGGTGGCCTTGCCAAGGCGCAACGCCCTGAGCAGAGCCGGCTGAGGTGGATGCCGGGGACTGACGTGGACTCTCTCGATGGTACGCTTCACCGTCCCTGGGACCAGTCGCCAGCGGCGACGTCGCTCCTGCGACGCATGCCGCATCTCGTTGCTGAGCTGCCGCTGGCCCTTCAGGTCCTGCGTCGCGCTGCAGGCTGGCGAAGAAGAAGACTCCCACGGCGTTCCTGAAGAGGTGTCGTGGTAGTCCGCGTCGCCGAGCCTGCACCGACTGCTGAAACCAATCATCGAAGCTGAGTCGGTAGATGCTGTTGCCCTTGAACACTGGTCATGCTGAGCGGGGTGTCCGCCGCGTGTAGCTGAGGCTGTGCTGTCTGCATCAACCTTGAGCATCGTCACGGTGACCGTCAACGCCCTGAGCTCCATCGACATCTCCCGCAGGTACAGACGGCTCCGAGGGCATCTTGAGCTGCCAGGCTCAACAGGAGCGGGGTGTTGCAGCCCTCTATCTCCGTGCTGTACAAAAGGCCGTGTCTACCTGCTATGCCGATGGGAATCGTCACATCTCGACCGCGTCGCCGACCTCCGAAGGCTGACGTGAAGCTCCCCCACAGGTCCGTAAACTCGATCTTCAAGCCCTTGGGAATCAAGCCACGCGTCTAAAAACTAACTCGCCAACCTTCTCCATGCATACACCAGGTGCGTCCAGCACGTGCAAGCACAACATATATATATATATATATATATATACATGTATGTATGTATGTATGTATGCATGCATGCATGCATGCATGCATGCATGCATGCATGCATGCATGTATGTATGTATGTATGTATGTATGTATGTACGTATGCATGTATGTGTGTGTGTATGTATGTATGTATGTCTGCATGCATGCATGCATGCATGCATGCATGTATGCATGCAGGTATGTATGTATGTATGTATGTATGTATGTATGTATGTATGTATGTATGTATGTATGTAGATATATATATATATATAGATAGATAGATAGATAGGTAGGTAGGTAGGTAGGCAGGTAGATAGGTATGTGTATGTATATATGTATGTATGTATGTATGGATGTATGTATGCATGCATGCATGCATGCATGCATGCATGTATTTATGTATGTATGTATGTTATGTTATGGTATGTTATGTTATGTTATGTTATGTTATGTTATGTATGTATGTATGTATATGTATGTATGTATGTATGTATGTATGTATGCATGCATGCATGCATGCATGCATGTATGTTTGTATGTATATATGGATGTATGTATGTATGTATGTATGTATGTATGTATGTATGTATGTATGTATGTATGCATATATGCATGTATGCATGTATGTATGCAGGTATGTATGTATGTATGTATCAGTGTAGGTCTGTATGTATGTATGTATGTATGTATGTATGTATGTATGTATGGGTGGATGGATGGATGGATGGATGGATGGATGGATGGATGGATGGATGGATGGATGTATGTATGTATGTATGTATGTATGTATGTATGTATGTACATATATATAGCCGGCGCGCCACTACCTTCACTCACCATCAGCGCTTCACTGACCAGACACCATGCATGGCCATGCTGCGACGGGAACTTGGCGTCACTGGCGCCCTCGCGAGGCCCCGAGGGGCCGAGCAGAAGTAGAAGATCAGGCAGACGATGGTGGTGGCACAGCCTCGCGAAATCATTTTCCTGTCGTCATCGTAGCTCCTGGTGCCCTTGCAGTCGGGAAAGCGGCTGCATTGAAAGAACCAGCCACGACTACGAGTGTTCTCCCTCGGCACCAACTCCTTCTCACACTTCGGGCATGTCACGCCCGACTCGTCCATCTTCTTCATCTCCGTCGGTGGTGCTGCCGTGCTCACTCTGTCTCCTGGATCGACGTCGTCCTCCACGCTGCCGGCGAGCTCGAACGAGCCGATGTCCGAGCTCACTTCGCCCGCGTAGTAGCCCGATGCCGTATCACCATGCTCGCCGTCGCCCAGCACGAAGTGCGTGGCTCCTTTCGCCTTCTCACTTCCCTGCGATCGGATGGGCGCTGAGCTCCAGGGCCAGCCGTGACAGCGACTCCTCGGTGCCGTCGCTGTGGCTTGGCTTCGCCTGCGCCTGCTTTGGCTTGGACCCTAGCCTTAAGTCGGGCCTGTCCCTCTACAGGAGGAAAATCCAAAAATAGTAAAACAATAGTCTGGGGACGATTTTTCTTTATACCATTTTTGAGAATTTTTGGTATATGTTTTGGGTATCTTTATTTTTCGCCCAACATCCCCCTGTTGGGTGAAAGGCCCGACCTAACCCTCACCCTAGAGGGCTCTCTGGGTCTCCAGCCCAGTGGCCAACCTGTCCGCACGCTCCGCACGCCGTCTGGCTGCGTCTCCGTGCCGATCGCCGCCTGGCGCTCGCTCCTCGAGCGTCAGGGTTCCCTCGGCATTGAAAAGAGCCCGTGCTTCCGCTGCAGGTCCCGCACCTTGGACCTCGCGGTGTCGTAGGCGGCGCACGCATTGCTGATGGCCACGTCCTCGCTGACGCCAATGTCGCTCGGGTACTCGTCGTCGTCGTCCGCCGCGAGCGCCTCCTCCTCCGTGTACTCGCCGTCGTCCTGGCCGTCATCGTCATCATCCGGCTCCGCGAGGTAGGTTTTGCCGAAACGGCTCTTGTTCTTGCCCGTGCCTTTGCTCTTGCCGCTCTTGCCGCCGCCCTTGGCGTCCGGCTTGGTGAAGGTCGCCTTCGTTCGCTGCTCCTGCAAGTGCAGGTCGTGGTAATTCGTTTTCAAGGTCTTCTCGAAGATGTCGGTCTTGTATCGGTTGTCCGCCATCATCGTCACCAGCCGCTTCTGGTCGTCGCTGAGCGCTCAGCTCAGCTACGACCAAGTACGCGTAGAGGTCGTCGCTCAGCTGCGTGTCCTTGTCGAGCTCCGTGAACTCCTTGTACTTGTTGTCAAAGGTGCGTAGATACTCCACGATGTCTTGGCCTCGGCGACGCCGTGACCGCTTGAAGAAGTCGTCAAACTTCTGCTGCTTGCGGACCACCGCGACCTTGTCGAGTCCTACGAGCGCCTCGATAGTTAATCAGCGTGTGGCCGCCGTTCTGAGTGAGCAGCTCCATCTTGTCCAGCGAAGCCTCGGCCGCCTTTAAGCCTTGCCCGAGAGCCCTCGAGTCAACCTCAGGCCATGGTTGCTCCTCTTCTCCTTGCCGACGTCGCTCGTCGCCGATTGAGTGTTGTATACTCATTTTCACCTACATGCGGTACTCTGAGCAGTGCGATGTTCCCGCCGTCCCAGTGAGGGATGCCCTCCTTATCCACGTCGAGCTCCTCTCCGTGACTCTCGGCGCTAGTCATGCTCGTCCGTGAACCGTCACCTGCTCCGCTGCCAGTCTGACCTCCCCCCGCAGCTCCTGACGAGTGGGCGCAGCCCCTCGTGCTCCTGCCGAGCGCACGCAGCCCGCAGGCTTCCGCCCCGTCCCCCGGCGCAGGCCCCGCCCACCGCGGGTGAACCTTGGGGCCCAAGGCCTGGGCCCGGACATCACCACCCACCAAACCACCCCAACCCAACCCGAAGGCCCAGATTTACCCTCGAGTTGCCCGAAGGCTCAGATTACCCCCAGCCCGAAATTCGGGTCTTCGGGTTGGGTTGGGGTGGTCTGGTAGGTAGTCAGGACAGCAGCAGGGAGGGACGGATGCGGCGAGGCGTGCCAATCTCGGCTCTGCCGCTGAAGCCTTCACGCTCCGCCCCTCCGCCTGCAGCCGCGCGGCCGGCGAGTGGCCTCGTGCTTCTCGGTCTCGGCCCCTCGTGCTGGTTGTGGCGAGAGGCGGGATGATAGCACGCCAGGAATGTGGGGATGGAGAGGAAGCAAGGAATAAGCGGAGGAGGAGGAGGAGGAGGCGGAGAACGACGAGGAGGAGGAGGACGAGGAGGAGTGCGAGGAGGAAGAGGAGGAGGAGGAGGAGGAGGAGGAGGAGGAGGAGGAGGAGGAGGAGGAGGTCGACGCGGAGGAGGACGAGAAGGAGGACGAGGAGGAGGAGGAGGAGGAGGAGGAAGAGGAGGAGAGGTGGAGAATACGGACGACGAAAACGAGGATAAAAGATGACGTGGAAGAGGAAGGAGCTCTGCTTTCGGTTGTTCGAAGGGCATCTGCACGATGATGTTGTCATGGTTCCTGGCCTCAGCCATGGCAGCGCGCATCGCGCCGCGATCCTACTAGTTCCATCGCCATCGTGCCATCATACAATGCCTTCGGGGTCGCGCAATAGCCATGCGCGCTTCCCGCCATCGCGCCATTCCCGTCATCGCGATCTTGTGCTGATCAGCCATCGTGCCATCGGAGTCGTCGGCGTCGTCGGCACGCCGTCCTTCGCGCAGCCATCGTGGCGCCTCTTGGCCCAAGCCGTGTTTTTGGCAGGAGCTCGTCCTGCACTCGGGCGGTCGTTGTACAGCAGACCCGCCCGCCGCGGAGGCCTTCGCCCCCCCGTCCAGGGGATGGCCGCCGCGCCCTCGCCCCTCGCCGAGCACCGCGGGCGGCCTGACCAGGCCGCGCTGGACGCCGGGGAGGGCAAGGCCGCGGTCCCGGCCGTGGAGAACGACGGCACGAGCTCGGAGGTGCGGCAGCGGCCAGCCTGCTCCCATCCCCACCGGGCCATTGGTATCTCAGCCCTACCAGCCCACCCCCCAGGCGGGGATAGACTCCGCGCGACCCCAAGGAAGCTGCACACACACAAACACACACAAACATATACACACATTTATGTGTATGTAGATGTAAGTACGTATATGTGTACCTCTATGTATGTGCATGTGTGCATACATATATATATATATATATATACGTATACGTGTGGTTTTATATGTATGCATACGTGCATACACATACATTTATACATATGCATATACACACACTTGCACACACACACACATACATATGTATCCTCACCTGGGGAGTGTCGGGGGCCAAGGACATGCCAGTGGGCATAAGGGTCGGATTAACGATTCTCCGAGGTCTCGACCGAGCTTGGCAACGACGCCCCGCGGCCCCCCGAGTACCCGCCCGACGGCAGCGGCTGTCCCGAGGAGTGGGCGCAGCGCGACTGCCTCATCATATTCGACTGGGACGACACCCTGGAGGAGGAGGAGGAGGAGGAGGAGGAGGAGGAGGAGGAGGAGGAGGAGGAGGGCGAGGAGGAGGAGGAGGAGGAGGAGGAGGAGGAGGAGGAGGAGAAGGAGGAGGAGGAGGAGGAGGACGAGGAGGAGGAAAACTGGTCCTGAGGGAAACGGGTCCCTTTGGACTTCCGCCGACTTCGGGCTCCCGGGACCCTCCACGGGCCCGGGGACCTTCGGAACACGACTCGGGAGGATGAGCTCGTCTTGGGGGAAAGGCCGGGTCCAGGACCCGTTTCCCTCGGGACCCGCTTCCCCCCTGCTCAAGGACGACACCTTGCTCCCCACGAGCTGGCTGGGTGAGCAGGGCCTCCTCGGCAATCTTTCGGGAAGCCGGAAATGGCAGAAGCAGAACTTTGGGGAGCTCCGCGCGGATTTCTCGGATCGGCGCTGGACCCCGCTGGCAGCGCCTCCAGCGCCGCCACTGGCGCGCTCCGAGCTGCAGGGAAAGGGGTCCAGCGCCGATCGTAAAAACCATTGTGAACCTCCAGAAGTTCACGGCTGTGCCATCGTTTCGTTCCAGAATTTTCGTTCTCGCGCTTCTGGGCATCGAGTTCGGGCCAGTCTCCAGCAGCAGCGAGGGAGAATCTGATTCTAGACTGGAGGCCCCGCATGGACGTCTGCGGTGGATTTCTGTGCCCCTCGTCTGCGCCTCTTCCTCCTTCCCTCCAGGGGCAACTTTAGGGGGTGGGATAGGCTCAGGAGGGGATGTATCGACCCCTAAGCGCCCAGTGATCGCCGATGACGGCCTGACAGCCCCACCCCGCCCAGGAAGGTGCGGATTCGCCATCGGGGGCCTACCGCCGATGTTTGGGCGATGCATCGCCGACTACGTTTCCCCCCCCCCCCCCCCGAGCCAGTCCCCTCTTGCCGTTGCCCCTCATTCCCGTCCCGCTTCAATCCACGAGGTGAGCAGGGCCTCCTCGGGGAGGAGGAGGAGGAGGCCGTGATCAGCCCAGAGGTCGACGCGCAGCTGCAGGCTCTGGCCGACCTGGTCGCCGTGACGCTCGAGGCGAGACACCGCCATGCGCACACACCGAAGCGATCCTTCTCCCCCACGCAGACTGGGGTACTTCACCTCGGACACGTCCTCGGTGATACAGGAATGCAAGGTAGCCAACGCCACCCATCTCAATTGAAGGTACAACACCACCAGCCAACCACTTCTGAGTCAGATCCAGCAGAATCCACCAGAAGAAATCCTCTAAGGCCGATGACCTCGAACATCTTCAGAGGGTAATCGATGTCCGAGGCCCTGCCTCTGCGGAAGGCAAGCGCACCTGTCACCGACAGGTGGCCAAAACACCTTTACGGGTCGCTTCCGCAGAGGACTGGACACACGAGAGGCAAGCGCACCTGTCACCGACAAGTGGCCAGAACACCCTTGCGGGTCGCTCTCGTGCGTCCTGACCTTCGGAGAGGCAAGCGCAGTCGTCACCAACGACTGGCCAGAACACCCTTTCGGGTCGCTCTCCTCAGGTTATCAGGCCATACACAGTTGATAGAGTAACTGGTGCATCAGAAGAAAGTCCCACCGAAGCGATCCTTCTCCTGGTCCTCCTCCCTCTCCCGCCTACTCCTCTGGCATGATTCTCAGCTTCCGCCTCGTCCTTCCTCCCTACTTCCTCCCTCTTCCTCCTCCTCCTCCTCCTCCTCCTCGTCCTCTCTCCTCTCTACCTCCTCCCCCCTCTTCCCCCCCACCTCCCCGCTCCCCATCGCTCCTCCTCCTCCTCCTCCTGCTGCTGCTGCTGCTGCTGCTGCTGCTGCCGCGACCCCGGCACCCGTAGATCGGGTGTCCATTGGGGCCAGGCGTATGAGGATCGTCCATGCGCGCCCGCCCAGTGACCTCGGGCCCGCTTCGTGGATGAGGACATGAGCCACGGCGCATTCCGAAACCCTCTCTCCATGGGTGTGCGTCAAAGATGAGGAGGGGAGAACACACGTAGACACAATTAATCGTCGATTCCCAGGAAAATATATGAAAATATGGGAAGTGGGGGAAGACAAAAAACCAGAAAATATCGGAAAATATGGGGAATCCTGGGATTTGTGTGTATTTATTCTCTTGCGCAGCTCTAGAGCTCGGACATCTTTATTTTCGTCGTTCGTCGTGACGCCCCCCCCCTCTTCCAGGGTAGCCCCCCTGGGCCACGGAACCCTTTATTTTCGTCGTTCGTCGTGTCGTTCGTCCCCCTCGCCCCCCCCCCCGTCCCCCTCGCCCCCCCCCCTGTCCACGCTTCCCAGGGTACCCCTCGCCCCCCCCCTGTCCACGCTTCCCAGGGTAGCCCCCCTGGGCCACGGAACCCTTTATTTTCGTCGTTCGTCGTGTCGTTCGTCCCCCTCGCCCCCCCCCGTCCCCCTCGCCCCCCCCCTGTCCACGCTTCCCAGGGTACCCCTCGCCCCCCCCCCTGTCCACGCTTCCCAGGGTAGCCCCCCTGGGCCACGGAACCCTTTATTTTCGTCGTTCGTCGTGTCGTTCGTCCTCCTCGCCCCCCCCCCTGTCCACGCTTCCCAGGGTAGCCCCCCTGGGCCACGGAACCCTTTATTTTCGTCGTTCGTCGTGTCGTTCGTCCCCCTCGCCCCCCCCCCGTCCCCCTCGCCCCCCCCCCTGTCCACGCTTCCCAGGGTACCCCTCGCCCCCCCCCCTGTCCACGCTTCCCAGGGTAGCCCCCCTGGGCCACGGAACCCTTTATTTTCGTCGTTCGTCGTGTCGTTCGTCCTCCTCGCCCCCCCCCCTGTCCACGCTTCCCAGGGTAGCCCCCCTGGGCCACGGAACCCTTTATTTTCGTCGTTCGTCGTGTCGTTCGTCCCCCTCGCCCCCCCCCCCCCTGTCCACGCTTCCCAGGGTAGCCCCCCTGGGCCACGGAACCCTTTATTTTCGTCGTTCGTCGTGTCGTTCGTCCCCCCACCCCCCCCTGTCCACGCTTCCCAGGGTAGCCCCCCTGGGCCACTTTTATTTTCGTGTCGTGTCGTGTCGTGTCGTTCGTCCCCCTGCCCCCCCCCCTCTGCCCCCCCCCGCCCAGGCTTCCCAGGGCAGCCCCCCTGAGCCTCGGACACCTTTGTGCAAGAGCCAGGGCACGCGTGCCACTTGTTTGTGCCCCTGGGCCCCTTCAAGCGAGGTTTTTTGGCCGGCGCCTGGACGGGGGGCGACAGCCCGCCCAGGCACCGGCGACAGGACACACCCCGGGGGCAACAAAAAATCGGCCTGGGGGAGGACGGAGGGAGGTGTGACCCTGAGATCCTGGCGACCCATTTTTTTCGAGCTGGGCGTTTTCGCTCTCCATTTCGGGTCCCGAGGCCCTCACAGATCGATCCGGCTCGAAAAGTGACGCAGACAGATGGGGTCCAGGGCTCCAGGCGCGGATTGTCACGATGTTGCAATTTTGTTCGCTACGTCGGATCTCAGGGCATCAGGAAAGAACGGGGAGGGGGAGGAGGCGGACGTGCGGCAGGGAGGTGTGAGCCACCGGACCCCCGGACCCAGCGCGCAGAGGCGGCTTTTAGCCGTACTCGGCGGCCACCTGGATGCACCCCGAGGCGTGAGAGCGTGAGAGCGTGAAGCGGTAACAAAAAGTTCTCCTCCCCTGTCTCCCCGTGAGAGGCGAGGGCGGCCCCCCCCTGTGTGCGGCGGCGCCCCGCCTTCAGGCGGCCAAGAGGCGAGGTTCCGTGGCCATCGTGACCAACGCCGGGCACGGGTGGGTGGAGATCAGCTGCCGCGCGTTCTTGCCCTCGCTTGAGGCCGCCCTCCCTCTCTTGTCCTCCTTCTCCCCCCTTCCTCATCCATTCCTCCCCACTTCCTCCCCCATGTCTTCCCACTCCTCCTCCTCCTCCTCCTCCTCCTCCTCCTCCTCCTCCTCCTCCTCCTCCTCCTCCCCGTCCTCTTCCTGCCCCTCCCCCGCCTTTTCCCGCTCTGCCTTATCCCCCTTCTCTTCCTCGTTCTCCCTTTTTCCTCATCATCATCAACAGCAGCATCACATCCTCATCCTCATTCTCATCATCCTCATCCTCCTCCTCCTCCTCCTCATCATCATCATCAGCAGCAGCAGCAGCCGCAGCATCAGCATCAGCATCAGCATCAGCATCAGCATCAGCATCAGCATCAGCATCAGCATCATCAGTATCATCATCATCATCATTCGCATCATCATCGTCAACATCATCATCCTCATCCTCCTTATGATCCTCATTCTCATCCGCCTCATTCTCATCTCCATGCTCATGATCATCATCCTCATCATCATCATCATCGTCGTCACCATCTTTGTCATCTTCATCATCATCGTCATCATCAACACCATCATCAGCAGCATCATCATCAGTATTATCATCGCCATCACCATCACCATCACCATCACCATCATCGCCATCGTCATCTTCATCGCCCTCGTCATCATCGGCATCATTATGTCGTCGTGGTCATCGCCGTCGTCGTCGTTGTCATCATCACTACCAGACGTGTCGGTAGGGTGTGCTGGGGCGTTCTGCCTATATGATATTGCAATGTGTAGTATTGGCGCTTGGAGTCGCCAATGACTTTCAAAATTCGGTTCTCGCTGCAGAACCGCGTAGATCCGCCAAACGGCTCCAGCACTTACACCGATGGAGTGCAGGTGTTTTCGAATCCTGGTTTCTTGCTTGATACGTCCATGCGTTGTGCGACCAGACTTTGAAAGTTTCGACGCTGGCCGCGACCGAAAAAGTATCCCCACCAGCACGGTCCCGACCAGTACGGTCCGAGCAGTGCGTTGTCCACGGCCACCTCCACGGTGGGCTCCACGACGACATTGAGCAGCAGCGTAAGCGCGGTCAAGACGAGCTGCGCAGCGTCGAGAATTTCGACTCCGTGTCCTGGGGAACTCTCGCCGCCACGGCCAGAGCCGCTTGCTGCGGGAGGCCCCTCCCAAGACAGGTGCGATCCCTCCGACGGGACGCGAGCAGACGCGGGTGGACACGTTCGTACCCCTGGCATCGCTCCGACGTGTGCATTTTTTCTCGGCGAGAACCATTGACGACGATCCTGGACCATCGAGCACAAAAAACACGCACGAAATCGACAAATGCACGGGAAATGGACGTCCAAGCGACGGCACGTACCCTGGCGATGCGGCAAGACCGGAGCAACGACGCCGCCGCTGAGAGCGGCACGCCCGTTGGCGCCTCGCTTGCTGACTTCAGGGGTGACCCACCAGAAATGTGCAGCCACTAGTGCCCGGCAGTCCCTCCAACGAGCCTCGGCCCCACGAGGGAAATGTAGAAGAGCGGGATCCGCCTCCTCGCAGTGCAGCGTTGGCCTGGCTTCAGCTGCAGCCCAGTACCCCGGCGCCGACGCGGCGCAGCCAGACTGACGGTCTCAGCACAGCGCCTGGCTCGCCCCTCGCCCTTGAGGGTCAGGCTCCACGGCGGTGCCAATGTGGCACGATGCCCTTGCTGGGGCTGGCGCAGCGTGTCGTCGCACGGCCTTGCTGTTTGCTGCAGTTGTGTTCGCCCTGGCCTTCTCCGCACCTGGCCGCAGCCTGATCAGGCATCCCTCGACAGCGGGCCTTGTGACGACTGGTGATGGTCCCGATAGTGCCCCTGGCTTTGCCCCCCCCGCCCTTGGGGATCAGGCTCCTCGGCGCTGTCAATACCTGGCACGATGCCCCTGGGGCTGGGCGCAGCGTGCCACACGGCCCCGGCCGTTGACTGTAGCTGTTTCCACCCTGGCCTTCGCTCGGACCCAGCCACTTCCTGGCTTGGTATCCCTGGTGAACTGGCCCCCTTTCCTGGCCCTCCCGGCACCTGGCCGCTGCCTGGCCCGGCTCCCTCGTCAGCGGGCCTCGTGACGACCGGTGTTGGTCTCGATTCTGCGCCTGGCTTTGCCCCCCGCCTTCGGGGATCTGGCTCCACGGCGCCGTCAATACCCGGCACGGTGCCCCTTGCTGGGGCGGAGCGCAGCGTGCCACACGGCCCCAGCGGTTGACTGTAGTTGTTTTCAGATTGGCCTTCGCTCGGTCCCGGCCGCAGCCTGGCTTGGTATCCGTGGTGATCTGGCATCCTCTCTCACCATGGCCTTTGCTCGGACCTGGCCACGGCCTGGCTCAGTTTCCTTGGCACTGACCCTCCTCTCTTGTCGCAGGATCCTGGGCTCAGGTCACCTGAGCCCTCGTTGTATGCGATCCCGCTCCGTCCTTCGCGCCTTTGGCATTCATTCTGGTCCCGTGGAGTCGAGTGAGGCACCCTGGCGTTCAGGTGACGTGCGTTCTGACCAGTTACGGCACGAGTGTTTGCACTTCACTGGCCTTTGGTCCCCAGTCACCGCCACAGCCTGGCTGTGTCTGCCGTTGCCGCTGGCCTGTCGGGATTCTGGCCCGCTTGTTGACTCAGGAGTGGTTCATCCTTCTTGATCGACCATGTGTTTTCCTCCCTGTCGGTCTGCAGCCAAGCACGTTGGTCTGTTCATGCAGCCCCGCGCTTCGCCAGTTCCGTGGCTCGTCGACCTCTGGCGCCTGGATGCGACAAGGTCCAATTCATCCATCTCGGTGGTCTTGTCAATGGGGCGCCCGCACGCTTGCAGCCACCTGGCAGCCCCTGGCAGCTCTTGCAGCCTCTACCCTCGGCGCAGCCCAGCTTCCCCCGGCCGTAGGTTTTGCAGCTGCCTGCGCGCGCTAGGTAGCCCGAGCCGACCTGTGACGCCGCTGGCGCCTGCGCCTGCGGTTCGACAAAAAACTCCCCACCAGCAACCTCCCTGGCTCTCCTGGCAGCATTCGCAGCCTGCCTTCAGCCCCCGGCGCCTCTCAGCCTCCCTCGGCGGCGGCAGCCTCGGCAGCCGTGAGTGCGTCCGCTGGGTAATTAGGCTTCGCCCGTAGCCCGGGTTGACCTTTGACGCCGCCGGCGCCTTCGCCTGCGTCTGCGACGGAAAAATATCCCCACCAGCAGTTAGTTGGACGCCGCCCGACTACTTTCGGCGCGGTCGCGATCAAACAGTATCCCCGCCAGCCCATCCAGAACCAATGGCCAGGCGAGATGCCTTCATCGTGGATGTTTAGATTTGAGCAAGAAGAGGACCTCTGTCAAACCGGAGCTCGCGATCAGGCAGACCCAGGAGCCAATCTTACGTAAACGCCTTCGCGGATCGTTCGATGTGGGAACCCCTCGGAAGATTACATGGGCCGTCTTGGGGCCTTTTCGGGGCCATTTCCGTTGCTTTGGGGGCCTTCCCTTTTTGGGCTTTCTTGGGGCCTTCCTGGGGCGATCCAGGATTGCATCAAACAAGGAGAGGATTGTGAATTCGCGTCGCCCCGTTGGAGCCAAGCAAATCAATTCTTGGGCCCCCTTGGGACGCTCACGTGGCGCTCTTTGGGCGCAAGTGGGGCCGTGTTGGGTCTCCCTTGGGCGATCGTGCGAACATTTTGGGGCCTCAGAGGCCCATCGGAAGGGAATGTGCGAGAAGGCCAACCACCTGAGCCACTCCAGGTCACTCCAGGTTTTGAAGTATGGGTTTGGCTTCTCGGGGTCGCCTTTGGGGCTCAGAGGTTGTCTCTGTGCAGTCTTGGTGCCTCCTGGAGGCATGCTGGATGCCAGCTTGGGCCAACTTGGACCAGTGCGACAGTTTGGAAACCATATGAAGGCGTTTGGAACCATCTTGAAGCCATCGTGACCCGAGTCTGCCCTCGTCGCAGCTCGAACGATCGCCTGTCGTTCCCCTCTCCCTCTTTTTCTCTCCCCCCCCCTTCCCCTCCTCCCCCTCCTCCTCTTCCTCCTCTTCTCTCTCCTCCGCCTACCCAACTCGGCGCGCTCTCTCCTCTGGGTCTGTCCTGCCCCTCCTCTTCTTCCTCCTCCTCCTCCTCCTCCTCCTCCTCCTCCTCCTCCCCTTCCTGCCCCTCTCTCTCCCCCCCTCTCCCTTCTCTCCCCCCTCTCTTCCTCTCTCTTCCCCTCTCGACGTTGCTCAGACCTTATGCGTCTGCGTGTGGCGTTCTTTCAGTAAGGCCAGAACAGAGAAACACGACTTGGCACACAAGTACGCGGCGGGCGCCGCGGGACAGGAGGCACAAAAAGGGTGGCGGCCGAGAGAAGAACAGTCAGTAGGCGCCCGCCAGGTACTGGCAGCATACAGTGCCTGAGTAAGTCACCGTCATAAGCACAATAACCGTCCCCGATAGGAATAGGTACAAACTGCCTACGGTTTAAACGTGAACAGGGACATGGGATCTACTGATTCGAGTCAGATGGCACATACTATAGGCTGGCCATTGGAGTTGGCTGGCCTTGGTGCTGCAAGCCTGCGGCGGGAATAAAGGGTATGCTGATGTCCTCATCTGGGAGGTCAGATGCACAGTGTCTTTTGGCAGCCTTAGGTGAGTAAAGGCTGCGAAATGGAAGCACGTGCTCCTCCACCACCACTCCACCCCAACCTAATATAGTAAACCCCCGCCACCCCACAACGTCCAGAGGAGAGTAGGCAATGTGCACAGAGTAAGGTACTGCTCTGCGGAAACACCTGCACTGCCTTGCGATTAGTAAGCCACCGTCTGGTGGGCTGGCCAGTGGGTTTAGCTGACCTTGGTGCTGCTAGCCTGTGGCGGCAAAACACAGTCTTCTGACGTCTTCTTCTGAGAGTCAGGAGCACAGATGCTGGGCAAAGAGGCTGCTGGTAGCACATAGTCGAGGCTCCTCCCCCACCCACGCCAAACCGCCGCCTCTGGTATGCATCTAATGCCGCTGGGATCTGCTGTGCCAGTAGGACGGCACATCCTGTAGACTGGCCAGTGGTGTTGACTGGGCTTAGTGCTGCAAGCCTGTGTCGTGAGCATAACAATAGTATGCTGATGTCCTCGTCTGGAAGGTCGGGTGCACAGTGCTGGAGGTAAACTTATATGGGTAAAGGCTGCGCCATCAAGAAATGCTTCTCCACCACCACCCCAGACCCACCAAACATAGTAAACACCCGCCATCCCACTAAGTATCTGAGAGTAGGCAATGTGCACTGAGTAGGGCACTGTGTTGCGGAGACTGCTGTGCCGCGTGTCCTCCTCCTCCTCCTCCTCCTCCTCCTCCTCCTCCTCCTCCTCCTCCCCTTCCTGCCCCTCTCTCTCCCCCCCTCTCCCTACTCTCCCCCCTCTCTTCCGCCTCCACCCCTCGCGCTGGAGGCCCACCTGGCGGGCGTCAGGGTCGTGTCCGCGCGCGGATGCCACGAGACACACGGGGTGTTCGCGCCCGCGAGGTGGCGGAGGGTGGATGCGGATGGGGGGGGAGGAACGGGAAGACAGGGGAGGGAGGGGGGAGGGGAGAGGGGAGGGGAGGGAGAGGGGAGGGAAGGGGAGGGGGAGGGGAGGGAAAAGGAGGGAAGCGGAGGGAAAGGGGGGTGAGGGGGAGGGGAGGGGGCTGGAGGTGGAGGGGAGGGAGAGGGGAGGGACGGGGAAGGAGAGCGAGGGGAGGGTAGCCGGCTCAGGGTCAGAGGCGAAGTGGGTCCCCGTGGGTGTTTTCGCCTGCAAGGTGGCGGAGGGTGGATGTGGAGGGGGACGTGAGGGGAGGGAGGGGAGGGGAGGGGAGGAGAGTGGAGAGAGAGGGGAGGGAAGGGGAGGGGAGGGAAGGGGAGGGAAAGGGAGGGAAGGGAGGGGAGTTGAGGGGAGGGAGAGGGAAGCGGGGAGGGGAGGGGATGGGAGGAGAAGGGGGGGGGGGAAGGGGAGAGAGGGGGACGGAAAGGGACGGAAAGGGGCGGGGGGGGCCAGTCCCAGCCGGGGGCCGACGGCATGGGAGGAGAGGTGGGTTGGGACCCAAACCACCTCGCGTCGCGACAACATGGCGATGGGGGTCGACGTCGTGAACAAAAACATGACTTCGGGAGTCTGGAAAGGGGGGTTGAGGGATTCAAGCTGGGATTCAACTCAGGCAACTACGTTGCAGGCCGCAGGGAGGGCCCCCGAGTTCTCGGGGAGGGCGTGCGGGCGCCAGGCGAGAACACCAGGGGCAGCACGCAAGGGTGTCGGTGGGCTTGCGGCTCATTGGGTGCATCCGAATATCGAGACGGGCCGGGGCCGGGTTCGTTCGACGGGCCAACTCCGCGGGCATCCGATTGCCCACTTTGGACGCCAATTCGTCAGGACTCTGCATCGCCATGCTGACGGCCACAGCTGGGCCCTCATCCTCCCCCTCCTCCTCCTCCTCCTCCTCCTCCGCCTCCTCCTCCGCCTCCTCTGCCTCCTCCTCCTCCTCCTCCTCCTCCTCCTCCTCCTCGGGGAAAGAGGCCTTGTGCCAGCCGAGCGAGATGTTCCGCGCCTTTTCAGGGTCTTCGCTCTGAACACATGTTTGCGCGAGACACCATCCAGCTGGGAAGTTCACGGTGGGGGCGGGGACTTTGACGTTGGACAGTTCAGCCAGCTGGACCAAGGGGAGAGTCAGGCACAAGTCGGCGAGGAGGAGCGGGCGGAGGAAGGCACCCTGCGACAAGATGGCGCGGGTCAATCGTCGCGCACCGGCCGCAGATGTGGCAGAGCGTCAGGGAGAGTCTGTCCGCCCTCCCGAGCGTGTGAGAAGGGTGGGCCACTGTTCCCGGAATCTTGAGGCCTATACTTTGTGGAGGACGATCCATGGAGAGGAAGCATGTTGCCATAGAATTTCCAGATGTCTGAAATGTGTGTGTTGAACATGCTTTAAACATGTAGAAAGCATGTCTCAAACATGTTTCGAACATGTTTCCGACATTTTCAACACATTTTGAATTCAATGATGGGACTGTCAGGGTGTCCATGGTCGTGGCATCCACAAGCCTACGCCTAGGGGTAACCCGGCCAACCAGGGGAGGCCCAGCAGCAGCCACGAGGAGCAGGAGGGGCATGCGGGCTGCACGGGCTTGACACTGCTCCAGGGCCCTCGGGGCTGCTTTTTTTCAGGAGGGAAAGAAACACACAGACAATTAATCGGCGATTCCCCAGAAAATATGGGAAAACATGGGAAGCGGGGGGGAAGACAAAAACCCAGAACATCTAGGGAAATATGGGGGATATTTTTACTTGTGTGTATTTACTTGTGTGCCCCAGTTCCCCTTCCTTTCTGTTGGAGGCAGGCCTCGCGGGCCCGCCGCCTCGCCTCGCGGGCGGAGGCGCGGGGCCGAGGCCTGCACGGTGCGCACCACCCGGGCCCGAGGCTCCGCTCGTGGGTCGGCGCCTCCGCTCGATCCGCGTCCCGCGCGGCGCCCGGGCATCGCCACAGCGGAGTCGACGTCGCTCCGGGGTGGGCCGCCCGCCCCCCCCCCCCCAACGCCGGCTCCGCCTCCCTGCCCGCCCAGATATGTCTGCAGCCACGTCTCGCCGATGGCTTGGCATCGCTCGGACGTGTGCGTTTATTCCTTCGGCGAGGACCATCGAGGAGCATCCTTGACCACGTGGCGACAAAACCACGCACGGAACCGAGAACAAGCACAGGGAATGGACGTCCGAGCGATGGCCAGATGGCTGTTGCCGCCTCCTGCTCGGCCGCAGAGCTGGCACGCTCGTCGGTGCGCGACAGGGCCCACCGCGCCCCAGCTTCGCCAGGCCCGGTTCTCCACGCTTTCCCGGCTCGTTCCCAGAGGTCCTCGTGGCGACGACTGGCTCGGGGAGATTCAAGAACATGTCCACAGGACCCTGCAAGATTCATCTGCTCAGTGACGAGCTGAATGTTGCCCGATGCTCTCTCCAACACTGAGCAAGACGCAAGGAGCCCGGACCTCGAGACACTCTGATTTGGGGGCCTGTGAGGGGGGCGCCAACAGCGGCATGCGGGGCAAGGTTCCCCTGGGCGTCGAGGTCAGGGACGACGATAGCTGCCCCGCAGTACTTGCGACGGGGATATGCCGAGTGCTTCTCTTCCCGACCCGTCCCCTTAAAACTAGCATTAGCATCCAGCCCCCCCCCTCAATGCAATCGCTGAAGGCACCTGGTAGATGGAGCTCAAGCTCCGACAGCGGCGCCTCGTCACCTCGTGGAGAGGCCAGCTCGACTGACAGTACTCCGAGCCAGACCGCAAGCTGGCTCTCGTACTGAACCAAAGCAGCGGCAGCTGTCGGCTCCGCCTTCACGCCATCGTCGCGAGATCCCGTGACTCTGCGGGGGATGCACCGGGCGCCGCCGCCGCTCGGGTGCGCTCCGGAAGGCTCCGAGAGCGCTCCCGAACGCTCTGAGAGCGCTTCATCCCGGTCCGAGCCCCTCAGAGAGAGAGTCGGGGGTTGCTAAAGGTGACCCTGGCCCAAGGTGCCCACAGCTTTCCGCTCCATTTTGGCGCCCCTGGGGCCCTATGGGCCTCGCGAGGGGTGCTGCGGAAGCTGTGGGTGCTTCCCTGGAAGTCCTGGGGGCACCTTGGGCCAGGGGCACTTCTAGCAATACGCGGGCTTCGGGTGAGCTTGCCTCGGATCGGTTCACGGTTCGAACGGGCTTGAGACTTGTGGTTGGTCGGTCTCTCATTCGGGTTGCCGCAGGGGAGAACGTGGCCTTTAGTCCACCAGCACACATCGGGAACCGCAGGAGAATCTTGATTACAACTCGGCCGAAAACAGTTTGCCAACTCATTGCCGTGCTACTCGGAAGAAGAAGTCAGGGACGGAAGGGACGGGCGGGGAGGCAAGGGACAGGGGCGAGGCAGGGAAGAGACGGATGAGGATGAGAGGGGAGGGGAGGGGAATGGAGGTGGAAGTACCTCGCGTTCAAGGAGCTGGTGGGCGAATTCTGTAGCGCCTCTGGCGACACAGAGGAACTGCCGAGACGAAGAAGCATCGTCTCGCTGGGCGACTCGGAGCACGAGATGGAGGCCTTGAAGTGGGTCACCGCCGGCATAGAGTGCCACGCCAAGTGCCTGAAGTTCGTGCAGAAGCCGTGCCTCGAGGACCTCATGGAGGAGCACGAGCTCGTCGCCTGCCTGGTCGACTCCGTCCTCGACCACGACGGTGACCTCGACCACGAGATCGGCCCGGAAGACAGCTGAAAGAGAAGGCATGCCGAGCCGAGACGGGGCGGTGGCGGACGAGGAGGAGGAGGAGGGGCGAGGGAGGAGGAGAACTGCGCGGATGGCAATCGACGCCACAGTGGAAGGTTAAGAGGTGGTGGAGTTTCGTTGGGCCCTCCTCCAGGGCTGTCGGGATGTGTCTTCTCTGGCCGAGGTTCCCTCGAGGAGTCAGGGCGAGGGAGGGGGGATGCTCTACGGATTCCGCGGGAAGACCGCCACGGCGGCTGGAGAGGCCCCCCCGCCTAAGTCGGGGCAAGTCTGGAAGAGGAGGGTGGTGGTGAGGAGGATGAGGGGGAGGGGGAGTCGAAGGAGAAAGCGCGGCATAAGCATAAACTTTCGACGGTCCGCGCGCCAGGGAGGGAGGGAGGGATGGGGGGCCCAGCGCAGATCCAAAACATCTGGGCGGACCGACGGAGGTTTCTGCTTATGTGCAGTTCTCTCTTCCAGAAGGCGGGGGGGGGGGGGGCGTGAGGCACTCCGCGAGAGCATGCCCGTCTGGGTCGCAAAGGGGGCGCAGAGGCTCGGCAGATTACGCTGCAAGTCGATTGAAGCAGGGAGCTGGGACACTCTTGCTGGGACCTGGGGCACAGTTCCAGCTCCGAGGTTCCTGACACGCGAGAAGCAAAGAAGGCGGGGGAGCAGAAGATGCAAAGGGGACGAAGAGGCTTGCTAGCTCTGCGAAACAACGCGCCAACTGCTCCAGGGTTCCAGCTGGTAATGGTGGGTAGGTTGTCGAGCAAGGAACAGCGATCATATCACATGAGGGCCTCTGGAGGTCACCTCTCGCATTATGAGGACTCTTGCGGGCTACCGGGGTGTTCGTGGGCTGTCTGGGCATGTCTTAGGGCTCTGTGAGGGCTCTCTCAGGTTATCTTGGCGCCATCTTAGGCTGTCTTGGGCCGTCCTGGGGCCCTCTTGGGCAGTCCTGGGGCCTCTTCGGGCGCTTTTGGGGGCCTCTAGGGGCGCTCTGGGGGTCCCCTGTTGGGCCGTCGGGGGCTCCCTGGGATCGTTTTGAGGGTCTCTGGGAGCGATTCCAAGATAATGCTGGTTCGGAGCCCTTTCCAGTGCCGATTTGTTGAGGATGTCCCGCGCGAGACGGCCATTTTTCAGAAACCTATCCTGGCAAGAACGGGAGGCGCCGCTTCTCTGAGTTTGCGTGCGCACCCGCACGGACGTGCACACAACGCGACATGGGTACACGTGCGGTACCGTCGCTGGGCTTCTTTGAATACTCAGATGGTTGCCGTTAGTAGCTTGCGTTTAGCGGTTTGCCTGCGGATGCTTTGGTCCAGCTGTTGCGCGCGGCCTGGCCCCCACGAGGCCCCCAGGGTGCCCCAAGCTAGCCCCAGAAGGTCTCAACAGCCCGCAGAGTACCCTCATAAGGTCACGAGGACCCCTCTCTTCTTCGACGTCCTTTTGTCGGGCTCCTTACCGTCCTTTCTCGCCGTCGTCGTCGTCCTCTCTTTTCTTATTATTGTTCTTCTCCTCCTCCTCTTCCTCCTCCTCCGCCGCTTCGTTCCTCCTCGTACTCGTCCTTCTCCATCTCTTCCTCGTCCTCGCGCTTGTCTTTCTACTCGTTGTCCTTCAGTCCCCCTCGCTGCCTTCCCCGTCATCCACGCTGCCATCCTCGACATCCGCCGCCTTCTCGTCGCCGTTATCCTTCTCTTCTCGTCCACCCTACGAGCCCAATGGACAACCTCGGCGCTTCCCGTTCTTGTCCGATGAGGTTTCTTTTGCGGGAAGTGATCCATTATAAGACATCCGCCTCTTGGGATCTAATACCGCGAATCAAAGGTACTGTTGCGTCCTGATAGTGAAAATAATGCCAGAGCACTACTCCGGTGATATTAACCATAAGAGCCCTCGATATTGCCGCATGGTTGTAAGACGAATGTGCGCGGCGCTGAGGCGAGAGCCACATTTTGAAAAGGAGCCGCCGTCCATCAGTAGAACCGCTGCAAAATTTTCAGACGAATGTGCGCGGCGCTAAGGCGAGAGCCACATTTCGGAAGCGACCCAGCTCTCCATCCGTGAAACTGCTGCAACAGTTCAAGGCGAATGCGCGCGGGCGGCATTGAGCCCAGAACCACAGGCTGGAGACGACCCGCCCTCCATCTGTAAAGCTGCTGCAGACTTTGAGCACGAATGTGCGCGGCGCGAAGGCGAGTGCCACATGTTCAAAACTACCCGCCCTCCATGCGTGAAGCTGCTGCACACTTCAAGCCTCGGGCTCGTCAGTGGCAAAAGGGAATCTGATGCGAGACGTCCGGCCCGCCCTGGCCGTGTCGGGGTGCGACGGGGAGGAGTTGTTGTAAGAAGGGGTGGAAAGGGAGGAGGAGAGGAGACGAGATGGGAGGAGAAGGAGCAGGAGGAGAAGAAATGGGAGGAGAAGGAGCAGGAGGAGGAGGAGGAGGAGGAGGTCCAAAAAGGAAGCAGAGCCCCTGCAACAAGAGCGTGCGCGGGCTCCCTGCGCTTTCGGTGCTTGAGCACTCTTTGTAGTGATCGCGCGCGGCGGCTGGCTGAGGCGCTGCCGTCTTCCATCGCTTTGCGCCCGAGGGCCCCTGTTGGGCGCATCCAGGACGCCACCGGCCCCCTCGGGCGCACTTGGCGGCAGCCGTCGAGGAGCTTCCCTCCCCCCCCCCCCCCGGCCCAGCTCCTACAGCCCCCGCATGCTGCGCCTGGCGCCCTCCGGCGGCACGTCGCCGCGCCTCGCATCCCAGGGCTGGACCTAAACGGTGTTTTGGCGATTTCGTGGGCCGTTCTCGTTCCGACTTCGTTTTGCGTGAAAGGCGGATTGAAGACAAAACGAGGGAAAACGAAAATTATCCTGGCGAAGGACCCAACCATATGTAGTTGTGAGTATCGCAATTGGGAGTATCTTCTTCGGTGGCGCTCCCTATGGGGCCACGGTGTGCCGAAATGTGGCGGGGTACACAACGCAAAGGATTACGATTGATCTGATTACGAGAGAAAGAACGCGGGTGAGTCAGAGCGCGAGGGAATCTGAGTATGAATGGGTCTGCGCGCGAGTGAATATATTTGCATGAATGCGATCATGGAACCGCCTAGTGTAAGTGTCGAGCATGCCTGTCCGAACACACGTGACACTGGGTGTGGCCGCCGCAGGCAGCTTCCGCGGGAACCCCGACAGCAGCGTCCGCACGTCGCGACGCCCATGTCGGCACGCCTCTTGCGAGGATCGCGCCCGCTTTCGGCTCTTCTTTTCCTTCCTCTTTGCCCGCGCACTCCAAAATCCAAGGCTGCGGGCGCAGCGCAGCGCGGAGTCCCCGCGACGCGCGCTGGTCGCCCCGGGCGGGGTCCCAGCGACGCGCGCGGGTCGTCCGCTGCGCGAAGCAGAGAGAGCTGACTAGCTAACTGGCTGGCTGATAGCGGGCAAGTCTCTGACCGCTGGGCAGAGCGACGACGGGCGAACGAGGCGCCGGGCCCCCCGCAGCACGGAGTTCCCGCGACGCGCGCTGGTCGCCCCGAGAGGGTCCCAGCGACGCGCGCGGGTCGTCCGCGGCGCGAGGCCAAACACGCCCCGAGAGGGTCCCAGCGACGCGCGCGGGTCGTCCGCGGCGCGAGGCCAAACAATTAGTCGGGCAGTCGAGAGAAGGCGCGGCTCGGGGGAGACGCTCCTCAGGTCAGGCCTCGCGGATGAACTCGGTGAAGCCGAGCTCCCTGGCGAGGGCCGTCGCTTCCCTCCTGCACCGCTTCGTGCGCGCCGCAAACTGCTCCAGCTGCTTCCGCAAGCCCTGCGGCGGCCCTGCCAGGAAGAACTCGATGCGCGGCGCCCGCATGAGCAGGAGGTCCTCGTGGCGCGTGGCGCGCGAGAGCAGCACGTAGAGCTCCAGCCACCAGTCGTCGTCCTCCTTCTTGCCGTTCCCTACCTCGTGGCGGCCGCAATCCAGGATCACGCCTGGGCGACGTCGACCGAGGGAGCAGCGCGCCGGGCAGCCGACGGCCCAGGGCGAGAGTCCACAGGACCGAGAGATGGTCTGGCCGCGGACTGCTCGCGCCCCGGAGGTCTGGCCGCCCCCGGAGCGCCGTTCCCCCGCCCCGTCGCCTTCGCGCATGGTGCGCCCCTGGCACGCCACCGTGGTGATGACCCTGCCGTGCGAGAAATGCGGGGGGTGTGCCGAAATGGGTGGGGGTGACGCATGCGGGCGGCGGCACTGAGGCCTTCGGTGGAGCTCCCTATGGAGCCACGAAACGTGTGAGGGGTGTGCCGAAATGAGCGTGGGGGACGGACGCATGCGGCCGCGGGCTCTGGGGCCTTCGGTGGAGCTCCCTATGGAGCCACGAAACGTGTGAGGGGTGTGCCGAAATGGGTGTGGGGGACGCATGCGGCCGCGGGCACTGGGGCCTTCGGTGGAGCTCCCTATGGAGCCACGAAACGTGTGAGGGGTGTGCCGAAATGGGTGTGGGGGACGCATGCGGCCGCGGGCACTGGGGCCTTCGGTGGAGCTCCCTATGGAGCCACGAAACGTGTGAGGGGTGTGCCGAAATGGGTGTGGGGGACGCATGCGGCCGCGGGCACTGGGGCCTTCGGTGGAGCTCCCTATGGAGCCACGAAACGTGTGAGGGGTGTGCCGAAATGGGTGTGGGGGACGCATGCGGCCGCGGGCACTGGGGCCTTCGGTGGAGCTCCCTATGGAGCCACGAAACGTGTGAGGGGTGTGCCGAAATGGGTGTGGGGGACGCATGCCGCCACTGGGGCCTTCGGTGGAGCTCCCTATGGAGCCACGTGTGAGGGGTGTGACGAAATGGCGTGTGGGGGACGCATGCGGCCGCGGGGCACTGGGACTTCTTTTATTTTTTTTTTTTTGATTTTTGTTTTCCCTTTCTTTTTTTTTCTTTCAAGCTCCCTCCCTATGGAGCCACGAAACGTGTGATGGGGTGTGCCGAAATGGGTGTGGGGGACGCATGCGGCCGCGGGCATGGGGCCTTCGGTGGAGCGGGCACTGAGGGGTGTGCCTTCGGGTGGGACGCATGCGGACGCGGCTCTGGGGCCTTCGGTGATCCCTATGAGCCACACGTGTGAGGGGTGTGCCGAATGGTGTGATGCGGCCGCGGGCACTGGGGCCTTCGGTGGAGCTCCCTATGGAGCCACGAAACGTGTGAGGGGTGTGCCTAATGGGTGTGGGGGACGCATGCGGCCGCGGGCACTGAGGCCTATCGCCGCGGAGCTGGGGCCTTTGGAGCCACGAAACGTGTGAGGGGTGTGCCGAAATGGGTGTGGGGGACGCATGCGGCCGCGGGCACTGGGGCCTTCGGTGGAGCTCCCTATGGAGCCACGAAACGTGTGAGGGGTGTGCCGAAATGGGTGTGGGGGACGCATGCGGCCGCGGGCACTGGGGCCTTCGGTGGAGCTCCCTATGGAGCCACGAAACGTGTGAGGGGTGTGCCGAAATGGGTGTTGATGATGATGATGATGGGAGGGGGGAGGAGGCAGCGGGAGGAAGGAAGGAGGGAGAACGCGGGGCACCGTCTCTTCAAAACGAGGACCCAACACCACAGGATGGTTGGGAACAAAACGAAAACGAAAAACACCGTTCAGGTTCAGCCCTGTCGCATCCCCCTCTCCGCGGCCCAGGCCCCCGCGAGGTCGCATCCGCACGGCGCGGCAGTGCCGAGCCTGGGGCGGGGCCAGGACGAGGATCTCGGCATCGCTCGGACGAGTGCATTTTCCTTTCGGCGAGGACAGCCGAGGAGCATCCTTGATCATTCGGCGAAAAAAAAAAACACGCACGAAACCGAAAAAAACACAGGGAATGGACGTCCGAGCGATGGCGAGGGATACATCCCTCCCAGAGCGTTCCGGAACGCTCTCAGAGCGTTCCAGAACGCTCTGAGAAGGCCGCGGCGCCCGAGACATCCCCCTGATCCGCCGGGTCTCAGAGATTCTCGATCAATGCGTCCCCGATGTTATCCTCGTCCTTGCCAGTCGGGCCGAACGAAAGGGGGGGATTGGGAAAGGGGGGGTTACGAAATCTGCTGCATGCAGCTGGTTTCGGCCCCGCCGCCGGGCCCATTCCTCGATACATGGGCGCCTCCGGCGCCGGGAAAATCAGCTACGTGAGCTGATTCTCAAACCCCCCCTTTGCTATCCCCCCCTTTCGCCCGACCCGAGCCAGGTCCAAGGGAGCGCTCGCGACGTCGCATCCGCAGGACGCGGCAGTGTCGAGCGAGGGGTCGCGAGTCGGCGCCCCCCCGGGCATCTTCTCGGAGGAGGGCAGGCCGAGACGGCGGTGGCTGGCCTTCGGGGGCCCTCTCGCCGCCACGGCTGGACGCAGCTCAGAAGGCTTGGCGCGTCTGGGGGAGGAGGAGGAGGAGGAGGAGGAGGAGGAGGAGGAGGAGGAGGAGGAGGAGGAGGAGGAGGAGGAGGACCAGTGGAAACCCAAGAGTCATCAACGATGTTGGAACAAACCCTCCCTCCAAGCTCCCTCTTCATAGGCCCTTACAGCGGTTCACTTCCATTGAGGGAGCTGCCTCATTGGAAGACAACTGTTTGAAGACCCTGAAGCATGCCAAAACATTGCTCTCGGGATTCCAACGCCACGGCTGTTGCGTTGTGACGATCCTGGATCGTGCCAGAACGCCATTCTTGGTACTTCAGCACCGCGAGTGAACGAAACGGTTGTACACTCATAATCCTGGATCCTCCCAACACACAATTTCTGGTACTTTGACCATGGGAATCCGTGAAGCTCTGGCAAACGTTATTAACGAATGTGCGCGGCGCTAAGGCGGGAGCCACATGTTGAAAAGAAACGGCCCTCAATCCGTGAAACTCTTGCACATGTTATTAACGAATGTGCGCGGCGCTAAGGCGGGAACCGCATTTTGAAAACGGGTCGCCCTCAACCCGTGAAACTCTTGTAATGTTTAAAAACAAATGTGCGCGGCGCTAAGGCGGGAGCCACATTCTGAAAACGGGTTGCCCTCAATCCTTGGAGCTCTTGCAAATGCTAAAAACGAATGTGCGCGGCGCTAAGGCGAGAGCCACATTTTGAAAACGACCCGCCAACCATCTGTGAAGCTGTTGCCAAAGTTGAAGCATCAGGGTCACACATGGTGAGGAAGTCTTAGGCGAAACGCCTGGGCCGCCCTAAAACTGGCCTCGGGGTGCGACAGGGAGAAGTTATTTATAAGGAAAAGGAATGGAGGATAACTCGGGGTCGATTTTGAGCTGTCGTTGTCTTGAGTTGCCCTGCTCCGACTGCGTGCGCCGCTCCTTGGCCCAGGATGGGCCTGGCCATGGGGTGGTAGATCTGCATAGATTTCGTTGCCCTACACCGTAGACGGGCTAATGGCGACGTAGGCAACGGCGACGTAGGTTTCGGTCGTGCAGGAACGCGTGGCTCGCGCGTTCCTGCAATTCGCTGTGTCGTGCTCGCTCGATCCATTCGCAGATCGGACATGTGGGAAAGTGTGGTGCGTGGTTTCCTGCAATTTGTTGGCTCCCAAAATAACCGTTAAGTAACATCGCTGTTAGCCCAGCGTTGGATGCACAGATCTCGTCGCCCTACAGCCCGCCAGGGGGCCTCTCGGCTCGCAGGCGCGCTGGGGGCTTCAGTATGCGACCCGGTGCCCAGTCCTTTTCGGTCCCGCGCCTCGCCAGCGCGCCTTGCTTTGTCGGTGGCCATGCTGCGAGTGAGTGCGCGAGCACCTATGGCCTTCTTTTCCTCGTGGGTCGATTGTACCACTATGAGTATAGGCCTCCCGTGTGAGGCCGGAGTAGATGGGGTCGGAGGATCTCGCCGCATGGCCGATACATCGGTGACGTGGCGCGATCTGGACTCCGACGTTCTCCGTCCCGACACCGCTGGTGCATCAGCAATGCATCGGCGACGCGGTGCGGTCCCCAGACCTCATCTACTGCAGAATGACGACAGGTACCTGGGGTGGGCTCGTCACGCAGCACCCATCTAGGCGATGATGAGCAACTGCAGTTCTGGGCCCGCTCGTCGTCGTCGTTGTCGTCGTCGTCACTGAGATTAGCTAACCATCCCATCCCGAGCACATCCCAGCGCCCCAGACCGTTCTGTTTTCCTCGCCCCACCCGTGCTTTCTGCTTCGCCGCCCCCCAGACCCCCGACGTAATGATTTTTTCATTACGTCGACCCCCAGAGGTCCCGACCCTTTCCCCATGACCGGCTTTGCATCCTGAGTCGTTTTTTGACGCTCCCGAGGCCCGGCGAGGGCCCCCGGAGGCCAAAAATAGCGAAAAACCTCCCGTCGTGATTTTTTCACGACGCCAGGAGGTCTGGGTGCTTCGCCGCCCTCCCTCAGCACCCGGGCCCCGCCCGGGAGCCTGGGAGAGGCCCCTCCGATATCCCGGGCAGGCCGCGCCCAGACGGGGCGGGAGAGTGCACGGGGCCGGAGATGACCCCGCCGCATCGCCGGTGCATCGGCGGTGCGGCTCCATTCCCAGACATCCGACGTCTCGATTTTTTCGAGACGCGGGCGCCTACCCTCACGCAAGGGTCTTACATGGTCTCTCGTCTCTCGTCTCTCGTCTCTCGTCTCTCGTTTCCTCCTCGTCTCTCGTCCTCCTCGCCCGAAAACCGCTTGAGGCAGACATCCGACGTCTCGATTTTTTCGAGACGCGGGCGCCCGACCTCCCGACCACTTCCCTGGGACCGGTTTTTCATCCCGAGGCGTTTTTTGACGGCCCCGAGGCCCGGCGAGGGCCCCGAGAGGCCGACAACGACGAAAAAGCTCCGTCTCGATTTTTTCGAGGCGCCCGAGGTCTGGGTTCGGAGCCCGACTCTCCCAACCCCGACGCCGCTCCCAGAGGTCCAACGTATGGACAACACTCAGGACGGCGGTCTTTGGCCACTGTCGGCCTCTGGAGGCCCTCGCCGGGCCTCGGGAGCGCCAACGAAACGGCTCGGGATGAAAAACCGGCTCCGGGGAAAGGGTCCCAGACATGATGGAGTTGTAAAAAAAAATCAGGACGGGAAGGTTTTCGCTATTTTCGACCCCTGGAGGCCCTCGCGGGGCTCCGGGACCGTCAAAAAACGACTCGGGATGAAAAACCGGTCCCGGGGAACGGGTCTGGACTTCCGGGGTTGCCGTCCTGAAAAAATCAGGACGTCGCATGCCTGGGGTCGGGACTTTGCGGTTGCAGTTTTGCTTCGGTTTTTCAGAACTCGTCGTTGCGTTCCTTTTCCAACTGCTTCGGGTTTTCAAACTCAAGCCGGCCGCGGGGGAAGGGTCGGGATTGAGAATTCGAAGATCTATCAAGAACCCTCGGGGTGAAAAGCCGACCCCCCTATGGAAAAGCCACGACGTCGGATCTCTGGACGGGTGCATCGCCGCGATGCTGCATCGCCGCGATGCATCGCCGGTGCGGGGCGGCCCACCGGCCCGACGGCCCGATACGTGGAGGCCCGGGCCTCCACGTCCCGGGGGGATGCGCAGTCGTTGTGAGCACGGGCGGCACGCCAGCGGGGCAGCCGAGGTCCTCCTCCTCCTCCTCCCTCCTCCTCCTCCTCCTCCTCCTTCCTCCTCCTCCTCCTCCTCCTCCTCCTCCTCCTCCCTCTCGTCCTCCTCCTCCTCTCCTCCTCCTCCCCCTCCCCCTCCTCCTCCTCCTCCTCTCCTCCTCCTCCTCCTCCTCCTCCTCCTCCTCCTCCTCCTCCTCCCGACGGCCCACCAGTCGGGGCGCCGGCACGTGCGGCCCGGCGGGGGCCCCTGGAGGGGCTCCCGGGTGCTCTGGGCGCGCCGTGCTGCCGGGTCGGGGCGCCGCGTCGCGGCCGAGGCTCGCCGCGGCCAGGGAGAAGCCGCTTCGTTGATGGGCCGACTTCGGGAGGAGAGGCAGGAGGAGAGGGAGGAGAGGGAGGAGAGGGAGGAGAGGGAGGAGAGGGAGGAGGAGGAGGAGGAGGAGGAGGAGGAGCAGGAGGAGCAGGAGGAGGAGGGCCTCCCCATTCCCCGTCCTGACGGTGGAGAGTTGGCCCATCATTCATTCCTCGTTCACGGTTCCGCACGGTAGCGCAACCTTCAGATCCGACGTTGTGAGCAAGAATGCGGCATCGCAAAAAGTCGTCACGATTGGAGATCTAGGCCCCATCTTTCTGCGGCATGTTTCGAGCCGGGTCGATCTGTGGTAGTCCCAGGGCTCGAAGTTGTGCGATAACCCCAGCCCTGAAAAAAATACAAGGCCCAGATCTCAGGGCAGGGCTATATTCCGACCCCATGTGGGCGGCATCCAATCTCAGGGGCGACATTTGGGGGCGGGGGGTGGGAAGAGGAGGAGGAGGAGGAGGAGGAGGAGGAGGAGGAGGAGGAGGAGGGAGTCGCGGGGTAGGCTCAGGGGGGGACGCACCGACCCCCAATGGCCCATTCATCGCTGGTCGCGATCTGATTGCCACCCCGCCCAGTACCATGCGCGGATTCGCTATGGTGGGCTCTCGGAGATCTATCGGCGATGTACCGCCGGATCGAAGGATTGCAAAAAAAAACCCGAATGATTGCAAACAATTGAACGAAGGATTGCAACAAAAACGAAGGATTGCAAACAAAAACCGTTTTTTTGCAATCGCTCGATGTTTCCACCCCCCGAATCGGTCCCCTGGTGGCATTCGGATCATAGGTCGGGCCTCCGGCGGGCGTTCGGAACGATCCAGCCTCGGGAGCGCTCGCGGCGAGGCGAAGCCGCTGGGAGGTACCCCAAGGCTGGAAAGCCGCTGGGCTCCCCCATCTACTCCGACCCCATCTGGGAGGTCTCCGTATGAAATGGCACAGATGTGCTCGCGTCGTAACAGCAATCACGACGGGGGGGTTGTCGGCATCCAGGGGCCTCTTGGGGCCCTCCCCGGGCCCCAGGACGTTACAAGTTACCCTGCGACGTACCCAATCCATCGGCGTCAAGGGATGATGTAAGGTGTGCCGACAATCATGTGACAGTAACACTACAAGAGACAATGCACGGCGGAGAGATATATATATATATATATACATATATATATATATTAAAAGTGTGTGTGTGTGTGTGTGTCGTGCAAAGTTTGTGTGGCCGACTCGCAGAACAACGGTACAAAAGGTCAGGAGGCATTTTACTGGGAAGAAGAAGAAGAAGCTAAAGGAAGATATTGGGGTGGAAGAGCAATTACCTCGGCAGAATCGGCGAGATAATGGCAAGGATTTGGGGGATCTGCGTGGGACCTGATAGCCCCCCCAGCAGCCTTCGAGGGTGAGGACAGCTTCACACTTCGCAGCCGTTTGGATCTGCGTGGGGCCCCACTGCTGCCCCCCCCCCAGCAGCCCTCGAAAGTGGCGACGGCTTCACGCTTCGCAGCCCCCCAGGGATGGCGAGGTCTCGTTTGGATCTGCGTGGGGCCCCACTGTTGGCCCCCCCGGCAGCCCTCGAAAGTGGCGACACTTTCGCACTTGGCAGCCCCCCTAGGGACTCAGTGGGGCCCCAATGTGCTGCATCACACTTCACAGCCACCCAGGGATGGCGAGGTCCCGTTTGGGTCTGCGTGGGGCCCCACCGTGATGGCCTCCCCAGCAGCCTTCGAAAGTTGAGACAGTGTCACACTTCGCAGCCCCCTAGGGATGGCGAGGTCCCCGTTCGGATCTGCGTGGGGTCCCAGAGTGCTGCCGTGCCCCGCAGCCTTCGAGAATGCCAGCAGTCTTACACTTCGCAGCCCCCCAGGGATGGCGAGGTCCCCGTTTGGCTCTGCGTGGGCCCCACAGTGATGGCGCCCCCCAACAGCGCTCGAAAGTGGCGACGGCTTCACGCTTCGTACCCCCCCAGGGATGGCGAGGTCCCCGTTCGGATCTGCGTGGGACCCCACTGTTCTGACCTCCCCCGCAGCCCTCGAAAGTGGCGACAACTTCACACTTCGCAGCCCCCTCCAGGGATGGCGAGGTGAGGTCCCATTTGGACATGTGTGGGACCCCACTGTGCTGCCCCCCCTCAGCAGCCCTCGAAAGTGGTGCACACTTCGCAGCCCCCCTAGGGATGGCGAGGTCCCGTTTGGATCTGCGTGGGACCCCACTGCGGGCTCCCCCAGCAGCCCTCGAAAGTTGCGCGACAGTTTCACATTTCGCAGCCCCGAAGAGGGATGCGAGAGGAGAGAGCCGAGAGGAGAGCGGGGGGGCGAGGAGGACGAGAAGATGGAGACCCCACTGCTCTATTCAAAACGAGAGCCCAAGCAAAGAATGGTTGGGAGCATAACCCTGCGACGTACCCAACCCATCGGCATCAAGAGATGAGATAAGTTGTGCCGACAATAATGCGACATTAACACTGCGAGGTACGGAGCACGGTGGGTATCTATGTCGCGCGAAGTGTGCGTGGCCGACTCGCAGAACAGAGGTACAAAAGGCCAGGAGGCATTGTACTGGGAAGAAGAAATCACAAGGAAGACACGGGGGCGGAAGAACATTCACCTCGGCAGAAGCAGCGAGATAATGGCGAGGTAGTTGGGTGATGTGCGTGGGACCCCACACATTGTGCTGGCCCCCCAGCAGCTTTCGAAAGTGGGGACAGCTTCACACTTCGCAGCCCCCAGGGATGGCGAGGTCCCCGTTGGATTGCGTGGGGCCCCACTGCGCTGCCCCCCCCAGCAGCACTCGAAAGTGGCGTTACCTTCACCCTTCGCAGCCCCCCAGGGATGGCGAGGTCTCGTTTGGCTCTGCGCGGGGCCCCCACTGTGTTGGCCCCCCCCCGGCAGCCTTCGAAAGTGGCGACAGTGTCACTCTTCGCAGCCGCCCAGGGACTCTGTGGGGCCCCAATGTGCTGTATCACACTTCGCAGCCCCCCAGGGATGGCGAGGTCCCGTTTGGGTCTACGCGGGGCCCCACCGTGATGGCTCCCCCCAGCAGGCAGGCGAACGTGGCGACAGTCTCACACTTCACAGTCCTCCAGGAATGGCGAGGTCCCGTTTGGGTCTGCGTGGGGCCCCAACGTGCTGGCCCCCCCCGGAGCCTTCGAAAGTGGCGACACTTTCACATTTCGCAGCCCCCCAGGGATGGCGAGGTCTCGTTTGGGTCTGCGTGGGGCCCCCACTGTGCTGCCCTCCCCCGGCAGGCAGGCGAGAGGGGGACAGCCGAGAGGAGAGGAGGGGGGGGAGGGAGGGAGTTCGCGACCCCACTGGTCTGTTCAAACCTGAGAGCCCAGCCAAGGGAGGGTTGGGAAAAACTCTTGGGAAGGGATTGGACCTCCAGGGGCCCCATCTCGAAGAAGTCGGCCCCGGGGATCGGGGCGTGCTCGGAGGGACGAAAACACGACATGAACAGAAGTTTTCGGAGCTCGTCGCGGCCTTCTTGGATCGGCGCTGGACCGCCGGGGCGGCATCTCTGGCGGCACCTCTGGCGCGCTCTGCGCGCGGTGAGGGGGGGCCACCGCCGATCCACGAAATCAGCGCGGAGCTCCGAAACTCGATGTTTATGCAGCTGTGTCCTTCCAGAGAAGTCGGGGGGACCCACGTGAGGGAAACCCTGAGTGGCCCCCAGACTGCAGCCGCTGGCCCCAAAGGTGCACGAGATGTGCACGCTGCTCCGCCCCTGTTTGTTGCCCCCCCCCCTTCTCCACGAACGCCCAACCAATACCGCACGCATGTGGAGCCTCGTCGCCTCGAATTCGCTCCGCCGGGGGCCGAAGGAGAGACATCGGCACAGGGCACCGGCTCTCGGAGGCCCGCGCGGGCTTTTTCTGGCCTGCGCTGGGCCCCCCCTGGCGGTGCCCCTGGCGCCCTCCCTGGCGCCTCGAATCCGCTGCCCTGGGCGCCGGAGGCGAGAGACCGCCACAGAGCACAAGCTCTCGGAGGTTCGCGCGGACTTCCTCCTCCTCCTCCTCCTCCTCCTCCTCCTCCGCCTCCTCCTCCTCCTCCTCCTCCTCCTCTTCTGGGGCTGGCGCCGGAACCAGCTGGCGGCGCCTCTGGCGCCGCCAGAGGGGGGGTCGTCCAGCGCCGATCTGAGGAATCCGCGCGGGCCCCCGAAAGTTTGCGCCTGCTTCTGGCTCGGGCGCGCCTGGGTGCCTCTGTAGCTCGAATTCGTCCGCTGAGCAGCGGGCCTCCCCGTCGCCGGCGCCCCCAAGGCGGGGCTCGGGGCAGCGGGGTATCTGGGGCCCGGGACCTGTCTCCAGCCGCATTTCCCCGCCCAGGAGGAGTGAGAGGGACCGAGGAGGACGAGAAGGAGGATGGGTGGGAGCAGGAGGAGGAGGAGGAGGAGGAGGAGGAGGAGGAGGAGGAGGACCAGGGTAAACCCAAGACTCATCAACGATGTTGGAATACACCCTCCCTCCAATCTCCCTCGTTATAGGCCCCATACAAGGATTCCTTTTTCGCTCAGGGAAGGGCCCCGTTGGGAGGCAACAGTGAGAAAATTCTGAAGTGTGCCAAAGCACCAATATCAGGACTGCGATGCCACGAGTCAACCAGACTGTTGCGTCTTGACGATCCTGACTCGTGCCAGAACACCGTTTCTGGGACTTCAGCACCACGAATCAACGTAACTGTTGCGCCCTGGCAATCGTGAACCACTCCCAAACACCGCTTCTGGTACGTTAGCCATGAGAACCAGTGAAACTCTTGCAATTATCTGAAACGAATGTGCGCGGCGCTTCGGCGACAGCCACATTTTGAAAAGGAACCGCCCTAAATCCATGAAGCTTTTGCGAACGTTTCAGACGAATGTGCGCGGCGCTAGGGCGAGAGCCACATTTTGAAAACAGGTCGCCCTCAATCCGTGTAACTCTTGCACAGGTTTAAGACGAATGTGCGCGGCGCTAAAGGTGACAGCCACATTTTGAAAACCACCCGCCTTCCATGTGTGAAACTGTTGCCTGCTTCTAATGATTAGGAAGTCCACGAAGGAAGTCCCAAGCGAGAGAAAGTGGTAAGGAAGTCCACCAGGCTCACAAATGGTAAGGAAGTCCCAAGCGAGAGAAACGCCCAGCCCGCCCTTCGACTGGCCTCGGAGTGCGACTGGGAGAAGTTATTCATAATGACAAGGACCTGGAGGAGGAGGCGGAGGAGGAGGAGGAGGACCAGGAGGGGGAGGGGGAGGGGCGGGGGAGGAGGACGAGGTGGAGGAGGAGGAGAAAGACCAGGAGGAGGAGGAGGACCAGAAGGAGGAAGAGGAGGAGGAGGAGGAGGAGGAGGAGGAGGAGGAGGGAAAGGAGGAGGGGGAGGAAGGGAACGAGGTTTGGATGCTAGAGCTACGCTGGCTAGGCCTGGCCACGCACAGCCGTCCGTGATGGGAGGGCGAGCGCGGAGGGTGTTGGAAGGACGGGGAGGCGGAGCAAGCCGGGAGAACCAGGGAAGGAGGAGGAGGAGGAGGAGGAGAAAGGGAAAGAGGAGTAGGAAGATGAGGAGGAGGAGAAGTAGAAGGACGGTGGAAGGAAAATTCGGCCACGCCCAGAGGGGGGTGTTCTGGGCTCGAGGTTCTAGGTTCGTGGAGGTTTTGTTTATTTTTTTGCGGCAGTATCTTTGCTATCGCAAGTCTTGGGCCCCTGATGGTGCGAACTTCGGTTTCTGTGGTGCCGCCCCCGGGACGTGCGAATCGCTCCCAGGGAGGACGGCTCCGCTTGCGTACAGGCGCCGACCTTGGATGCGCGGCCAGCGGGCCGTGTATGTTGCTGCGGTTCGTCCCCCATCCTTCCTCCTTACTCCTTCCCCCTCGTCCTGTCTTTCTTGTCTTCATCGTCTTCGTGGCTCCACTGTCCTCTCTCCTTGTCCTCCTTCCTCCTCGCCCCGCTTCTCCTTCCTCTATACTCGCCCTCCTCGCTGTCCACCTTGCCTCCCCTCCCTCCCCCTCCTTCCTCCTCCCCACTTCTTCGCCCCCCATCCCCCCCATGCCTTGCTTCTATTGCTTATTGGCTCCATCCTCCTCGTTGATGCGGGTGCCCTGGCGCACAAGGGGGTGCGCACACCTTGGAGGGGCAAAGACCCCAAGCTGGGTGCTCTGGCGTGCGAGGGTCATGTAAAATCGAATCGGCTCCTGGATTCCGGCGGGCTTCAGGAGCGCCCTTGGATGCGCCAAGACCTTATGGTGCCCCGAGCGGGTCCAGAAGGCACTAAACATACTATCAAGAGGTCCCGCGACGCCCCCCAAAGGGGCCCCGAGATTGCCCCCCCCCCCCCCCCCCAACGACCACAAGAGGCCCCCGAGTCGTCGCCAACAGACCCACGACACCTCAACTGCCCTGCATGCGCACAGAAGCGTCCGATCGTCTGCAGAGCGGCGGGCCAGCACGCGTGGCTTCTCGATGCTGCAGTGCCCCGTGCAGCACAGACGACGGTTTCCGGCCGCATGCCCACTGCCTCCATTCCTCCTCCTCACTCCCCTTCCTCCTCCTCTTCCATTCCTCCTCGTCCTCCTCCCCTCCTCCTCCTCCTCCTCCTCCTCCTCCTCCTCCTCCTCCTCCTCCTCCTTTCTCCTCCTCCTCCTCCCCCCCCCTCTTGTTCTCCGTCCTCCTTGCACAGTTCTGGCGCTCACGGGAGGAGGAGGGAGGAGGGAGAGAGGAACGGAGGACGGACCCCCCTCCCCAGCGGCCCCAGCGCGCGGAGCGCGTCTAGGCGATGGAGGCACCGTCAGGGGGGGCAAGCGCCAGACCCAAGAGATCCTCGCGGTTCTCCGACAGTGTAGGCCGAGTTTTCTCACTCGAGTGCAGTTGCGCCCTTGGACCAAACTTTCGGCGCCTCTGGGAGACGGCCCGCTGCCGCCTTGCTCCCCCCCCCTCACGAGTGGGGGGCGAGAGGCAAGTGGTATACCAGGCGGATGATGGTGATGACGACGGCGACCACTACGACGACGATGAGGATGACGATGATGATGAGGATGAATGATGATGAGGATGATGAGGATGATGAGGATGATGATGATGATGATGATGATGATGATGCTGATGCTGATGCTGATGCTGATGCTGATGCTGATGCTGATGCTGATGAGGATGATGATGCTGATGATGATGACGATAACGATGACGACGATGATGATGATTCTGATGCTGATGCTGATGATGATGATGATGATGATGATGATGATGATGATGATGATGATGATGATGATGATGATGGCGAAGGCGACGGCGACGACGCTGATGACGATGATGATCATGACGACGACGATGATAATGATGTTGATGATGCTGCTTCTGCAGCTGGTGCTGCTGATGATGATGCGATGATAGTGGTGCTGATGGTGATGCTGATGGTGGTGATGATGATGATGGTGACGAAGATGGTGGTGATGCTGATGATGTTGCTGGTGATGATACGGTTGATGAGTATTATTGTGATGATGGTGGTCATGGTGATGATGATGATGCTTATGATGATCCTTATGATGTTGATGATTGTGATGGTGATTGTGGGGCTGTTGATGATGCGCTGATGCTGATGCTGCTGCCGATGACGAGGATGATGAGGACTGTCATGACGACGACAATGACGATGACTATGACGACGACGATGCAGACAATGATCATGAGAGGATGAGGATGAGGATGGGGATGGTGATGACGATGACGATGACGATGACGATGCTGACGCTGATGATTATGATGCTGATGATGATGACGATGATGCTGATAACTATATACGGTGATGGTGGTGATGTTAACTATGATGGTAATGATGATGCCAATGTTTATGGTGATGCTGTTGCTGATGGTGCTCATGATGCTGATGAAGATGAAGATGAAGATAAATATGAAGGTAACAATGATGAGGATGAGGTTGATGATGGTGATGATGTTGATGTTGGTGATGATGGTGATGCTGATGATGATGATGATGCCGATGATGCCGATGATGAGAAAGAGCAGGAAGATTATGATACTAATGCGGGTGATGATGTGGATGTGGATATGCATGAGAAAGTTAATGATGATGACGACGCTGATGAGAAGGAAGAGGAAGCGGAGGAGCAGGGGATGGCACTATCCCTCATCGGATCAGTGCCAGGAGGGTCAGCGTCAGGAGGAGGAGGACGCCCAGGAGCAGGAGAAGGAGTCTCGCGAAGGAGGAGGGTGAAGGTATGCACGCACACACATAGAATAAACGAACAGATAAATCAATCAACACACATATATATACATATATATATATGTATATGTAGGTATGTCTGTGTGTACATATATAAATGTATATATATATAGCACGGAGGCTCAGACAGGATACACATTTCCGGCACCGAACTCTCAGCTTGTGCACTCTCGCTTACATCCATTTCTTGCAGTGTTTCTCATATCTTGCAGTGTCTCTCATTTCCTCTCATTGCGGTGTTGCTCTTCATTCCTTCTGGCGGGATGGCTGCAGAGGAATCTCGCAAGCGGTTGACCGCCAGAGCATCGGTCATAGAGGCCAAGTTGCTCAAGACCAGCAAGTTCGATGAGGTCCAAACCTTCATGTCCAGAGTCCGGTCGTCCATCGCAGAAGGCACGCTAGATGACAGTGCCATGGATGCTCTCCAGAAGGGCAAGAACCACCAGTCCCCGCAGCAGGTCCTTTGGGAAGGCTTGGATCTCGCAATGGATGGAGAGGACGACGGTGAATGCTGGCAGGACCAGGCCGCTGAGTTCTCCCAGTTTGACAGCCGGCTGAAAGCAGCAGAGAAGCGCTTGGATTTCCATGACCAGCTCCACACTGAAGCAGAGAAGGAGAAGAGAATTGGCCACCTGTCCATTCGCCGGAAGGGCCCCATGGACATCCCCACGTTCCACTCGGAGGTGAAAAAGTTTCAGGCAGCAGTAGATCATTCCAAGGACATCCGGAAGTTGGTGTCCCGGCAGGTTGTCATGAGGGACGAGGTTTTGGTTGAGGCGTGGAACAGCAACACCAAGGGGGAGCTCAAGTCGGCTCTCATTGATCTCGTCCGGGACAAGTCCCTCAAGCTCCTGGTGCTGAATTGCATCGGCGAGTCCGCTAAGCACCTCGGCAAGCCTGCCCGGGTCTTCCACAGCACGCTATACCAAATGGCGGAGGCAGATTCCGCTAACCTCGGGCGCCCGCAGCACATCCGGCACAGTTTTCAAGGCTTCGATGCGTCTGAGTACGAGTGGGATGTGAGGGCTGCTGCAGAGAAGGACGCAGAGGACGACGTGGTGATAGCGCGGGGCTCCGTGGAGCACTGCGGGGACGACAGCAAGCGCATGACGATCATGATCGCCGAGAGCATCCCTTTCACGAAGGGGACCGCCAAGGGCAGCGACCTCCTCCCGCTCTTCAAGGATAGCATGCACAACGCGGTCGTGCTCCCGTTCGACATCGAGACCAAGATCGTCGAGGGCAGCCTGCTGACGAGAGTCCCCAAGAGGGGCCGCCCCGGCAAGGCGCCCGGCAAGGCGCCCGCCGCCGCCGCCTCGGCCTCTGCCGGCGCTGCCGCCGACGGAGGCGGCAAGAAAGAGAAGGCGAAGAGCAAGAAGAAGGCCAAGAAGGAGAGCTAGGGGTCGCAGGCCGGAGACAGCAACACTCGCGATCCAGCAGTTCGGCATGATAGGCCGGACACACATAGTAGCTCGGAACATCCTCTCCCCCCCTCCCTCGGACCCCCCGCTGCCTCTCCGCCCAGGAGCAGGGCCCCAGACCGTCGACGACAGGAGTTTTTCGTAACGTCGTCCTCTGGACCTCTCGACCCCGTCCCCTGCGCCCAAAAACCATGTTCGGGTCCCCGGTTCGTTTCCGGAGGGTCATTGAGACCTTTTTCAGAGGTCACGGCTGGCGAACCACTGCGGGCACCTCCTCCTCCCCACTCTGGCTCAAGCTCTCAGGCTCAAGCGCAGACCCCCATGCAGGGGAAATCTGCAACACTGCAACGCCACCTCAATATGAGTTTCAACACTGCTTTCCCGCAGGTGGCCCGTCGTGGACAGGGGGCTCCTGGACGCGGCGGGGCCAGCTCGGGCCCGACGCACCCGTCTTCCCGGCCATGGGCTGTGGCAGGGGCACAAGATGGGGCAGGGTGCTCCCGGCGGGCTTGCCGGTCCCCTGCAGCGTCGGACCAGACCGTCCTGCAATATAGTCGCACACTGCTGCTGAGGCACCGCTGCGCCGTCAGTGGCCGTGCGGGTCAGCCGCGGGTGATCTCCACCCAGCGGAGACCGATCGAGCCTCAACTGGAGGTTTTCGGCACATCCCACCGATTGCGAAACACAAATCGAGGCCTACGTAAGCCCACATCAATTGCCAGACGCCAGAAGCAACGCTCCTTGCGTCGAGCGGCATGCCGTCGCTTACGGAGGCCAGAGAACTCCTCCACCCGGCCCGCACAGCGGGCTCAGGAAGGTCGTCGTTCCCTTCCGCCCAAGCTACCACAGCGTACCCAACTTACGGTCAGCGTCTTTAACCCCCAAGGCATTCAAAAACTGGGCAAACGCGAAGCTGTCGACAATTGGATGCGCCGCAGGAGCATGGACATTGTCTTTCTCCCAGAATCGCACGCCTCCCACAATAGTAGAGAAGTCCGCAAAGACACCCTATGGTACCACAGCTCTACGGAGCAGCCGTCGGGCCCGCAAAGGCACGGCATTTCTGTAGTTCTGCACAAACGTCTTGCGAAGAATCTCTTAGACATACAGCCCATTTCAGAACGCATCGTACTGGTCAAACTTAGGTGCCCAGGCCGCCCGCTGGCCTTCATAGGCTTGTATGCGCCCACGGCCGACTCCAGCCAGGAAAGTAAAAACGATTTCTGGTCGCTTGTTCAACAAACCTACAAGCCGGTGAAGCACAGCTGCATCACATACCTCTTTGGGGACTTGAATGCGCGGGTGCAAATCAACTCAGGAGACGACCCGGCGGTGGTTGGCTGGTACACTTTCGACCGGGAGCACACTTCTCTCGATTCGCAGACCCCAGAGGTCAGCGACAACCGGGAGCGTCTCTTAGATTTCTGTGGACAGCACCGTCTCCAGCTCAGCAACACATTCTTTTCGAAACCACAGAGGAAGCTGTGCACATACCTTCAACACAAAGATCAAGAGGTTGAGCCGCCATGGCACAGACCCAAGTATGAAACGCTTGACTATGTCATCGCGCCACAACGTTGGAAAAACAATATATTAAACTGCGAAGCCGACCCCCTGTCGGGTTTGGAATCGGACCATTTCCCGTTAATAAGTACCATCCGTGTCAGACTCAAGGCAATGAGACACACCTCACTCAAGCCGCCGTCACAGTGGCAAGCGCCACACCGCGAAGCCCGGCTAGCGTTCAACCAGAAGCTCGCAGATAGGGACCGCCCACCAACCGTTACGGAATACAGGGACCTAATGCTCGCATCCGCGCAGGAGCATCTCCAGGAGGAGAGAATTGCCCGCAAGGGTTTCAGTATCTCCCCAGCACTGGACCGTAAATTCGTGGAGCGCACCGAAGCCAAGCGTACTGGCGACCACGCAAGATACAAAGCACTCTGCAAGGAAATCCACAAAGACATCAAGATTGCCAAAAAGCAACACATCAGAGACACGTTATCCACAACACTCGACGTAAGGGAGCGATGGTTGGGTATCCGACAGCTGAAAACTGGTTACCAACCAATGCCATACCATACAAAAGTCGACGGCAAACCTGTGCCAGTCCATCTGCGCGCAGAGGCTGCGGCGGCCCATCTGGCAACCAAGCAATGGAGGAAACCAGACAGGTACCGCCCCAAATTTGAATCCTCTCAGCTAGTCGACAGCCCCCCGCCCGTCGAGACTGGCCCCATCACGTTGCCGGAGCTAAAATCGCTTCTCAAAAAATGGAAACGACGCAAGGCGCCCGGCCCAGACGGTTTGTCCATGGATCTCATCCGCGAACTCGATAACGACAACCTCAAAAATGTTCTCGCCTTCCTGAACCAATGGTGGTCAGATGAGTTCGTCCCCGACGATATGTTGGCGGCCAGGGTGGTACTCCTGTTCAAGAACAAAGGCAGCGCTGCCAACCTCGACAACTACCGCCCCATCTCCCTGCTGAATTCGTTCTACAAGCTCATTGCGGGTGTCCTCAAAGACCGCATTGCCAAGCAGATTGACCATCTTCTACAACCCACGCAGTTTGGATTCCGGGCGCGGCGCAGCACGTCCCAAGCTTTAAAGATTGTCAGACAGATGGTACACCAAGGCGCCAGCACCCGCACGTACAAGCAGGGCTCTCCGCTCTATCTGTTGTTCCTAGACTGGGAAAAGGCGTTCGACCGCGTCACGCACGCAGCCTTATTCAGCGCTCTGGAACGCATGCAGCTGCCGGACAAAATTGTCAACGTTGTGAAAGCCTTGTATCGGAACCCCACTTTCCAGGTAGGCACGGACAACTACGAATCAAAATGGCACCGCCAGGACGCTGGGATCCGCCAGGGCTGCCCCCTCTCACCGTATCTCTTTCTGATCGTCATGCATGTGCTGTTCCAGGACATCTACAGCAAGCACGGCACGTCGCTTTCGGAAGGACGCCCGCCTGGAGTTACCTTCGACGTCGTACTGTTCGCTGACGACACCATGTGCGTTTCTTCGAATAAAGCCCAAATCACTCGCATGCTGCACGCCATTGAAAAAGAAAGCGCACGTTTCGGCCTCAACCTAAACAAAACAAAATGTGAACTCATGGTCATCGGACAGCCAAGCCGGATAAAATACCGAGATGGCACACATGTTCCGTGCGCGGAGACGGTAAAATATCTAGGCTGCTCCCTGGACAGTAAAAATGACGTCGGTAAAGAGATCAGCGCCCGCATCCGTAACTGCTACCAGACGATGCAGCGACTGGATGCGTTCTGGCTGCACAGCGATTGCTCAGTCTCGCAAAAAATACAAGTATTCAGCGCCGTATGCAGATCGAAATTGCTGTACGGCTTAGAAACTACCCAACTGACCCCCGGACAGACACAGCGGCTCGACGGTTTTCAATTGAAAGGCCTCCGCAAGATCCTCGGGATCCCAACCACCTTCGGCCAAATGGCCCAGGGCCAGGACCGCACGAACACGAACGAGTACATCTACAGCCAAGCCCAAAACGCCCTCAATAGCAGGAGACCGCATAAACCCCTCGAGCGCTTCAGCGCCACGTACGAAAGACTCAAGCTTGACCTGCTCTGCCGCTTGATCTCAGCCCCTGCGACTGACCCAGTCGCCTCCTGCACTTTCGACCCACATACGCTCAATCCCTGGGACTATGGCCCCAAACGCGTCGGGAGACCACGGAAGGCTGGAGAGTGGTACGAGCTTACCGCAGACACCCTCTGGCGGACATCAGTAGTGCCACCCCGGCCATGGCTCGAAGATACAGCGCTCGACCTCACACTGGCTCATCATAGACTTCTCTTACGAGTCACGGCGTGGCAAAGGATGAAGACACTCCACCCTAAGTTATATCGTGAGCAATTTCCACCGCCGCCCACCCCTCCAGCGGGGACACATGGGGTGGGGCTGCGCCTCGGCGACCGATGGATTTACGCAGGCTGACCACACTGCTTCTTCTTTTACGCGACCGCATACGACAAAAGAAAAAACTTCAGGTCCGCCCTGCCTGGACGGCCCTTGCTTCCTCCCTCGCAGCCGCCTTGGTTCCGCCCTGTTCCCCCCCCCCCCCCCTTTCCCCTCCCCCCCTTCCTCCCCCTCCTCCTCCCCCCCTTCCCTCTTCCCTCCCCCCCCTTCCTTCTCCCTTCCCCTCTCCCCCCCTCCCCTCTCCCCCCTCCCCTCCCCCCTTCCCCCCCTCCCCTCTCTCCCCCCCCCGGGGGGGGGAGCGGATGTTCCACAGGTGACCGTTGGATGATTCATGCCACACGCTGCTAGCACAAATCTAATCGATACCCCGGCCGACGACCGGCTATAGGAGGCGTCGCCTCCCGACTGCTTCGCCTCCCGGCTATAGGAGGCATCGCTTCGCGGACTGGATTCGCGGTGCGGCGCGGCAGTCGAGCCACGAGCAAATATATATATATATATATATATATATATACATATATATATATATATCTCCGTAAGGGCTTCGCCCCCTGCCGCCGGCCCCCTCTCTCGGAGAATGGGCCATGGAAGAGCTAAGTCATGAGGCCTTGGCGCTGTCGTGAAGCAGTATCGAAACTTCATGCGAAGCCGATTCGCAATCAGCAAAACCAACTGATCACAAGAGGGGTTACCACACCTGGCGATTGGTAAGACGTGTATGGTTTACGGGCTTGGTTACCACACCTTGCGATTAAAGGGCCGAGGGAGTTCTCGCAGTTTGGGTTACCACGCCTTGCGATGGATGTGCGTGAAGGGTGGCACCGAATTTCAGAAATGTGGCAAATCCCCTGTGTTTTTGGACCCTGACCCCGCGGATCTGCGTGAGGGGTGGCACCGAATTTCAGAAATGTGGCAAATCCCATGTGTTTTTGGACCCTGACCCCGCGGATCTGCGTGAGGGGTGGCACCGAATTTCAGAAATGTGGCAAATCCCATGTGTTTTTGGACCCTGACCCCGCGGATCTGCGTGAGGGGTGGCACCGAATTTCAGAAATGTGGCAAATCCCCTGTGTTTTTGGACCCTGACCCCGCGGATCTGCGTGAGGGGTGGCACCGAATTTCAGAAATGTGGCAAATCCCATGTGTTTTTGGACCCTGACCCCGCGGATCTGCGTGAGGGGTGTCGATTTCGAGCCCCCCCAGCAATTCAGACAACGCGCCCAGGAGACGCTAAAAATCTGGTTTGGGCCTCCCCCCCCCTCGCGCGGTCAATCAACTAGTTACAGTAACCAGCAAGAAGCAGAACTGTAACACTGGAAACTACAAGCTACAACTGGTACTGGAAACTGCGAACCCGCGCCTCGCAGCCTGGTGGCCCCACAAGGGGGCCGGCGGATATATATATATATATATATATATAATATATATATATATATTATATATATTATATATATCCCTGGGGGGCAGGCCCGGGGCCCACAAACAGCTGCCCCGACCCCCCATGGGAGGACGGGGCGGCCAGGGAGGGCCAAAATAATCCAGGAGGGCCTCCAGAGGCTCCCCAGATTGCCCAAGCGGACCCCGAGTCGCCGAAAGACCGCTCCTGGACGCCCAAGATAGGCCCAAGACGGCCCGAGAAGCCCCCCCAAGGCACTCCACGACGCTTCAAGACGCCTCTCCCGAGCGCTTCAAGAGACCAAAATCGCAAAATCGCAAATTTTTCGAAGGTTTTGGAGAGATTTTGGCCTTCCAGCCTTTTCGGCTGTCCGACGTTGCAGGCCGGCTCCATAGGCCCCCAAGAGCGCCCCAAGACGGTCCAAGAGGGACCCCAGACGGCCCCAGAGGCGCCCAAGAGAGCCCCAAGACGGCCCCAAGATGCGCCCAAGAGGGGGACCACGACTCCCAAATTCGACCCTCCTGCTTGAAGAGTGCCCCAGGAGGCGCCAAGGAGCCCCCAGAGGCCCCAGGAGGCCCCCGAGAGGCACGAGGCCATTTCTTTATTGCTTGGGGCATGACGGGCGTCATGGCCCCCGCTCCCCCCCCCCTATGACGTAACGCTCCCCCCCCCAGTGCGCTCCGGGCACTGCCGCTGTGCGCATTGGGATCCGCGTAGGTGTCCTCCGCGTAGGAATCCGCATAGGTGTCTGGTCCGCAGGCGTCGTCGTCGTCGTCGTCGTCGTCGTCGTCGTCGTCGTCGTCGTCGTCGTCGTCGTCGTCATCGTTCGTCGTCGTCGCTCGTGGTTCGTCGCTCGTCGCTCATCGTCGTCGTGCGCGCGGACGCGGCTGGAACCTGTTTTTACGTCCGGGCCGATGACGGCAATCATCTGGGGGGGGAGGGGGTCGATGACGTCATGTTTCGCGCCGGCGGCGTTTGGGAATGGTTAGGAATGACGGAGGACGGGTAGCACGAACATGTAGGTGGCGATATGCACCACAACGCCTGTGTACATCACAGTGCCCGCGTGCACCATAGCGCTTGTGTACACCACACCGCCGATGTACACCACAGCAGCCGCGTGCAACACAGCGTCAGTTTGTGCCACCGTGCCTGCGGGCACAGCAGCTCCTGTGTACACCACAGCGCTTGCGTACACCACATCAGCCGTGCGCAACACAGCACCAGTGTACAGCACACTGCCTGCGTACATTGCAGTGCCTGTGTACGCTACGGCGCCTGTGTGCACCACATCAGCCGTGTGCAACACAGCACCATTGTTGTGTATATAATTTCAGAAGGAACTTGTGACAAAATGGAGCGCGTGTGGATTCCAGAAATCAAGCAATGGAAAACAAATCCTCATGGACAAAGGAGCGCCGCTGGAATCTACGAGTCCCCCCGAGTCCGCCCGCATCACCCTAACTCCCACTCGCGTCTAGGAGGCTCCAGCTAAACTGGCCGTCCGAGAACCAAGTGGACCGATTCAATCGACCATTCTGCGGTGCACGCTGAGATGCGCACGTGCGTTGTAACGCCAAGCCGCACGACATGGGGTAAGAAGGAGAAAGAGGAGGACGAGGAGGAGGAGGTGGAGGAGGAGGAGGAGGAGGAGGAGGGAGGAGGGAAAAACGTCGCATTCGATTATCAGAACTTTCCTGGCGTGGCGTTTAGTTGTCCGCATCAGATCCTGACGTACATGATCCTTCTACCTGTCCTATGCACGCAGGCACTCTGGTGTACACCAGCGCTGCGTTGCACGCGGATGCTGTGGTGTAGACAGGCGCTGTGGCGTGCACGGGCGCTGCGGTGCACGCAAGCACTGTGGTGTACTCAAGTGTTGTGTTGCACATGGCTGCTGTGGTGTATGTACACCGGCGCCATAATGCTCCCAAGTCTTGTGGTATACACGGGCGGTGCGTTGCACACGGCTGTTGCGGTGTACGCAGGCGCTGTGGTGCACACGCGCGGTGTGGTGCACGCGAGCGTTGTGGTGTACACAGGCGCAATGGGCAGATCGCTACTTACATGCTGCTCGCGTCGTCGTCGTCGCTCGTCGCTCGTCGCTCGTCGCGTCGTGCGCGCGGGCGCGGCTGTGGTGCCGGAGCCACACGGCGGGGGGGAGGCGTCACGTCATACCCCCCCCTGCCCTCCCCCCCCCGCCCACCCATGACGCCCGTCATCGCCGAACATAAAGAAACGCCTTCCACCCAGGAGACCCAAACAAGGCCTCAAGAGGCCACAAAACAGCCCCGAGGAGGTCCCACAACGGCTCTCTTGGGGCCCTCTTGGGGCCCGAGAGGGCCTCAAGAGGGCCCCAAGAGAGCCCCAAGAAGGGGAACGCGAACCCAACAGCAGAGCTTTCAGCCCTAAGAGGCCCACAGGAGGCCCCAACAGTCCCCAAGTGGTCCGACGAGGCCCCCCAAAGCCCCCCCCTAGGCTCCAAAAAGCTCACAGGAGACGTACACGGGGCCCCAAGATAGCCGAACAGTGCTCTCGATGCATCAAGGACGCCCCGGGAGGCTTCCGGATTGCCCCAATGTGGCCTCAAGCCGGGCCTCCGCGCAGCCAAGACGGCCAATTGACTGCTTCAGACTGCAGAACATCACTTTCCGACTGCCCGGAGAACCCTGACGAAGCCCCCAAGGGACCCCAAGAAGCCCCAAGATGCCCACCCGAGAAGCACCGAAGAGGTGCCTCCAACGGCCAATTGAGGAAGCACGGAGAACCTGCTCCCGGAAAGCTTCCCAGGAACATGATTCTCGGGTTGCCGCCCTCTCCCCAAACCATGTTTATAAACGCCTGCCAGGATAAAAGAACGAGAGTCCCAAGCGGCGTTACCTGCCGCCACGCTCGGAAACGCGTCTGGCCCCGAAGCCTCCGGAGGCGCCCAACACCCCAACAAATCATGTCCCCAGGAAGTCTTACGGCCACTGCCGCCGACGTTGAAGGAGGACGGTCCAGGACACCCAGAAATCTTCCAAACAGGCTTCCAATAGGGCGCCGAGACAGCCCAGGGCCGCCCCCAGACGGCCCAAGAAAGCCCCAACATAGACGAAAAGGGCCGCAAGAGGCCCCGAAACGATGACGTATCGTTCGAACACGCCCAAGATGCCCCCCGGACGGCTCACATGGCTTCCAACACAGCCCAAAGGGACGCCAATATCATGGATTGTTCTTAGGTTTTTGATGGATTTCAGACACCCAATGTCGCCCCGACAGGCCCCCACGAGGGCGCCGAGACGGCCCAGGGACGCCCTGCCGCGGGCACGAGGCGGGGCCCGGGACGGGGCCCTCGCACCGGGGGGCCAGGGGGCCCTGCCGTGGCGCTGGGGGCCTTGTAAAGTCGCCCGAAGACGGCCCTGGCGTTTCCAGACAACGAAAACGACCAATGACCGCCCGAGATCACCCCAGAATTGGTCCCTGACTGTCCAAGAGGCCTCCAAGACGCCCCAAGAGGTCTCCAAGATGGCTCCCAAGGAGCGCCAGGAGGCACAACTAATTAGTTTTCCTCTGGTTTTTGATAGATTTTCGAGTTCTCGCCTTTGAGTTCCCTGACGCTCCACGACGGCTCAAGATGTTTTAATTTCCGCTCCAAGGCATCCCCAGAGTCCTCGAAGACGGTCACAAGACAGCCCACGGGGGTCCCAAGACGGCGCCAGAGGCGCGCAAGGCGGCCCGAGAGGGCCCCAAGACGGCCCCAAGATGGAGCCAAGAGGGTTGACACGAACCGAAAATCCGAGTCTTCCACCCCGAGAGGCTCTCATGAGGCCCCGAGAAGCCCCAAACAGGCTCCAAGAGGCCCCAAGAAGCCCTCCAGGGGGCCAAAGAGTATCCAAGAGGCCTCCCACGAATGCCCCAAGAGGCAAACATCAATGTCTTGCCATAGGTTTTTGATTGATGTTCGAGTTTTCAGCCTTTGGGCGTACTGACGCTTCAAGACGGCCCAAAAGGCCTCCAAAGCCAATCCAAGATAGCCCAAGAGGCCTCCAGCAGGGCCCAAGGCAGCCCGAGAGGGCACCAATACGGCCCCAAGGGGGGCCCAAGAGGGGTACGACGAACCGAAAATCCGAGCCTTCCACCCTGAGAGGCTCTCAGGAAGCCCCAGAGGCCCCCAAATGGGACCCAAGAGCCCCTCAAGAAGCTCCCCAGAAGGCCGAAGCGGTTCCAAGAAGTATTGTTTTCCCATCTGCCGTTGATGGATTATAGAGTTCCCAGCCTTTTGGCATCCCGACGCTCCAAGACGGCCCAAGTGGCCCCCACGGCCGCTCCAAGATAGCCGAAGAGGCCTCACCAAGAGGGCCCCAAGACGGCCCTCCGTAGCCATTTTGGCTCAAGCCATTTTGGCTCAAGGTCTTCTGCTCGAGCTACACGCCCGTAGCAAATCCAAGGCCGATCAGAGGACTTGTTTACGAGCGTACACCGTCTCAAACATGGGAGTTTGTGCAAGCTCGGGAGCTAAGAAGTCTGTTGCGAACCCCGCGGTCAAGGAGTCGTCGCCACCACCAAGCAAAGTCGAGGTACTCGGATTACCAGTCTCGCAGAACACGATGGGTCCAGTTTTGCTCGCTATGGACTGTGGGAAGGGTGGTCTGGAGATGTGCGACATCATGAAAGGCGAGCAGATGAAACCTGAGTTTCTGGCCATGAACCCGTTCCACCACATCCCGACCATGAAGGATGGAGGTGTCAGCATCGGCGAGTCTACTGCCATTCTCCGCTACATCGCGATGAGGTACAAGCCCGAGTACTACCCTGTGGACGACCCAGTCGCGTGTGGCAAGATCGATTTCGCCCTTGACTCTTTCACTGCTGAGGTGTACGAGAAAGGCCACTACCACACCGTGTACGTCGTTTTGGGGTTCACCTCAGCTCCTGTAGACCAGAAGGCCGCGAACGATAAGTACAGCGAGCTATTGGATGCCTGGCTCAAGCATTTCCTGCAGGGCAAGTTCGTGAACGGTGACAAGCTCAGTATCGCCGACTTCAAGGCTGTGCCATTCCTGATTGCTGGTTTGCAGCCAGCGGTGGAGTCAACAATTGGCTTGACGCTTCCTGACCGCGCAAGGCAGTACGTCGAGGACTTCTGTGCAGCTGTGCCGTCGTCGGGCATGCTGAAGAGCGCTGGAGGCTACTCTATTGTTGAGTTCCTTGCAAGCAAAGCGCCAGATGCGAAGGCAGCAGTCAACAGCTACACTAAGGTGGAGTATATCATGGAGCCAACACCAGAACCTTCGGGTGATGTGAAGATATTCGGATTACCAGTCTCGCAGAACACGATGGGTCCAGTTTTGCTCGCCATGGACTGTGGGAAGGGTGGTCTGGAGATGTGCGACATCATGAAAGGCGAGCAGATGAAACCTGAGTTTCTGGCCATGAACCCGTTCCACCACATCCCGACCATGAAGGATGGAGGTGTCAGCATCGGCGAGTCTACTGCCATTCTCCGCTACATCGCGATGAAGTACAAGCCCGAGTACTACCCTGTGGACGACCCAGTCGCGTGTGGCAAGATCGATTTCGCCCTTGACTCTTTCACTACTGAGGTGTACGAGAAAGGCCACTACCACACCGTGTACGTCGTTTTGGGGTTCACCTCAGCTCCAGCAGACCAGAAGGCTGCGAACGATAAGTACAGCGAGCTATTGGATGCCTGGCTCAAGCATTTCCTGCAGGGCAAGTTCGTGAACGGTGACAAGCTCAGCATCGCCGACTTCAAGGCTGTGCCATTCCTGATTGCTGGTTTGCAGCCAGCGGTGGAGTCAACAATTGGCTTGAAGCTTCCTGACCGCGCAAAGCAGTACGTCGAGGACTTCTGTGCAGCTGTGCCGTCGTCGGGCATGCTGAAGAGCGCTGGAGGCTACTCTATTGTTGAGTTCCTCGCGAGCAAAATGCCTGCGTAGGCAGCTGCCAGCAATGTAACAGGCGACCCCTGAGCTGTTGAAAGCAGCCTGGTGAAAGTTCACGTTTGCATTGCTGTGCGGGAGTGGTACAGACTAGATCTCTTCCTCGAGCCAACGGTGTATTTGGCACTTGTGCTTCGCGGTAAGGCTCTTGCGTTCGGTCCTCGGTATTTGCATCCGTGACTCCTTGCATCCATAGTTCCTCCTCCTTCTCCTCCCGCTCCCTCCTCTCTGGTTGTGGACCCTTTCCCCGCCTAGTGGCCCCCTCGTGGACCTCCCCCTCCTCCGCACCTGGCAGCAGGCAGCACACGTCCGTCGCTCTTCGGTGCCCGAAGCCTGTACATCGGCTGGTCGGAGGGAGGCACGAAGTCTGGCCCCGACAGACGTGTCCAGCTCTGCTCTCCAATTTTCCCGGCAGTCGTTGGCAGTGAGAAGCCTGATTTGCAAGCGCTATGGCACAGGGAGGTTTATCAAAGTTCCCTGTCACATGATAGCCAGCGTGGGCCCCGAACATGGTGCTTCTTGCTGTCTGTGTTTTTTGTTGTCTGCTCCCCACTCCACAGCTCGAGATTTGGGGTCCACGCTGGCAGACCTGCCAATTTATAATGCTTTCAGTTTCAGTAAATGTTTGATTTTCCCGAGGCATGCGTCCGCGGGTCGGGCTCACGCTGGATGCGTTTGCCCGCATTTTGTGCCGAGTGGTTCCCGAAGTCCTAGATACATGATGGGCTCTGGAATGCGGCATACTCGCTCCGTGTACCTCGGTTTTGCCGTGTTGTGCGCAAAAAAAGAGGGCCCCAAGACAGCCCACGAGGGCCCCAAGACGGTGCCCGAGGCGCCCAAGACGGCCCGAGAGGGCCCCAAGAGGGCCCCAAGAGAGCCCCGAGAAGGGGAACGCGAACCCAACAGCAGAGCTTTCAGCCCTAAGAGGCTCACAGGAGGCCCCAACAGTCCCCAAGTGGTCCGACGAGGCCCCCCAAAGCCCCCCACTAGGCTCCAAAAGGCTCACAGGAGACGTACACGGGGCCCCAAGATAGCCGAACAGTGCTCTCGATGCATCAAGGACGCCCCGGGAGGCTTCCGGATTGCCCCAATGTGGCCTCAAGCCGGGCCTCCGCGCAGCCAAGACGGCCAATTGATTGCTTCAGACTGCAGAACATCACTTTCCGACTGCCCGGAGAACCCTGACGAAGCCCCCAAGGGACCCAAGAAGCCCCGAGATGCCCCCCCGAGAAGCACCGAAGAGGTGCTTCCAACGGCCAATTGAGGAAGCACGGAGAACCTGCTCCCGGAAAGCTTCCCAGGAACATGATTCTCGGGTTGCCGCCCTCTCCCCAAACCATGTTTATAAACGCCTGCCAGGATATTATCCCGGCAAAGCAACCTAACATCGATGTGTAGGAGCATATCTGGAAGCATTCCCCTTAAGATTCGGATGAGAATCCAGTTGTAGAATTCTGCTGTTCTCGCAGTCGTAGTCGCATTCGCGATGACAGTCGCAGTCGCAGTCACAGCCTCAGCCTCACAGCCTCAGCCTCAGCCTCAGCCTCAGCCTCAGCCTCAGCCTGCCTCAGCCTCAGCCTCAGCCTGCTTCAGCCTCAGCCTCAGTCTGCCTTCAGCCTCGGCCTCAGCCTCAGCCTGCCTCAGCCTCAGCCTGCATCAGCCTCAGCCTCAGCCTCAGCCTGCCTCAGCATCAGCCTGCCTCAGCCTCAGCCTCAGCCTGCCTCAGCCTCAGCCTCAGCCTGCTTCAGCCTCAGCCTCAGTCTGCCTCAGCCTCGGCCTCAGCCTCAGCCTGCCTCAGCCTCAGCCTGCCTCAGCCTCAGCCTCAGCCTCAGCCTGCCTCAGCCTCAGCCTGCCTCAGCCTCAGCCTCAGCCTGCTTCAGCCTCAGCCTCAGTCTGCCTTCAGCCTCGGCCTCAGCCTCAGCCTGCCTCAGCCTCAGCCTGCATCAGCCTCAGCCTCAGCCTCAGCCTGCCTCAGCATCAGCCTGCCTCAGCCTCAGCCTCAGCCTGCCTCAGCCTCAGCCTCAGCCTCAGCCTCAGCCTCAGTCTGCCTTCAGCCTCCGCCTCAGCCTCAGCCTGCCTCAGCCTCAGCCTGCATCAGCCTCAGCCAGCCTCAGCCTGCCTCAGCCTCAGCCTGCTCAGCCTCAGCCTCAGCCTGCCTCAGCCTCAGCCTCAGCCTCAGCCTCCTGCCTCAGCCTCAGCCTCAGCCTGCCTCAGCCTCAGCCTCAGCCTGCTTCAGCCTCAGCCTCAGTCTGCCTCAGCCTCGGCCTCAGCCTCAGCCTGCCTCAGCCTCAGCCTGCATCAGCCTCAGCCTCAGCCTCAGCCTCAGCCTCAGCCTCAGCCTCAGCCTGCCTCAGCCTCAGCCTCAGCCTGCCTCAGCCTCAGCCTGCTTCAGCCTCAGCCTCAGTCTGCCTTCAGCCTCGCCTGCCTCAGCCTCAGCCTCAGCCTCAGCCTCAGCCTGCCTCAGCCTCAGCCTCAGCCTGCTTCAGCCTCAGCCTCAGTCTGCCTTCAGCCTCAGCCTCAGCCTCAGCCTGCCTCAGCCTCGCCTGCATCAGCCTCAGCCTCAGCCTCAGCCTGCCTCAGCATCAGCCTGCCTCAGCCTCAGCCTGCCTCTGCCTCAGCCTCAGCCTCGGCCTGCTTCAGCCTCAGCCTCATCTGCCTTCAGCCTCGGCTTCAGTCTCAGCCTGCCTCAGCCTCAGCCTGCATCAGCCTCAGCCTCAGCCTCAGCCTGCCTCAGCCTCAGCCTCAGCCATCAGCCTCAGCCTCAGCCTCAGCCTGCCTCAGCATCAGCCTGCTTCAGCCTTAGCCTCAGCCTCAGCCTGCTTCAGCCTGAGCCTCAGTCTGCCTTCAGCCTCGGCCTCAGCCTCAGCCTGCCTCAGCCTCAGCCTGCCTCAGCCTCAGCCTCAGCCTGCCTCAGCCTCAGCCTCAGCCTTCTTCAGCCTCAGCCTCAGTCTGCCTTCAGCCTCGGCCTCAGCCTCAGCCTGCCTCAGCCTCAGCCTGCATCAGCCTCAGCCTCAGCCTCAGCCTGCCTCAGCCTCAGCCTGCCTCAGCCTCAGCCTCAGCCTCAGCCTCAGCCTGCTTCAGCCTCAGACTCAGTCTGCCTTCAGCCTCGGCCTCAGCCTCAGCCTGCCTCAGCCTCAGCCTGCCTCAGCCTCAGCGAAGAACACGAAGTGGCCTACAGTTGGCTCCGGGCATTCAAAATCATGCCCAGGAATGGAATTCTGGGAACTCGAAGATCACGAAGTGGCCTACAGTTGGCTCGGGGCATTCAAAATGTGGCCCGGGAATGGAATTCTGGGAAGTCGAAGAACACGAAGTGGCCTACAGTTGGCTCCGGGCATCCAAAATGTGGCCCGGGAATGGAGTTCTGGGAAGTCGAAGAGCACGAAGTGGCCTACAGTTGGCTCCGGGCATCAAAAATGTGGCCCGGGAATGGAGTTCTGGGAAGTCGAAGAGCACGAAGTGGCCTACAGTTGGCTCCGGGCATTCAGAATGTGGCCCGGGAATGGAGTTCTGGGAGGTCGAAGAGCACGAAGTGTGTGACTGTATGCGAAAAACGATCCCCCCCGGCAAACCCCAACGGCCCCCCAACGGCTCCCCAACGGCTGCCCAGACCCCCCTGTGGAGTCATCTGCTGCTCTCTTTTGACACCACTAGAAACCTATCAGTCTTCGCTGTTAGGTAAATTATCCCGGCAAAGCAACCTAACAGCGATGTGTAGAAGCATATCTGAAAGCATTCCCCTTAAGATTCAGATGAAAATCCAGTTGTCGAATTCTGCTGTTCTCGCAGTCGTAGTCGCATTCGAGATGACAGTCGCAGCGGCAACGGCAGTCGCAGTCACAGCCTCAGCCTCAGCCTGCCTCAGCCTCAGCCTCAGCCTGCCTCAGCCTCAGCATGCCTCAGCCTCAGCCTCAGCCTGCTTCAGCCTCAGCCTCAGTCTGCCTTCAGCCTCGGCCTCAGCCTCAGCCTGCCTCAGCCTCAGCCTGCATCAGCCTCAGCCTCAGCCTCAGCCTGCCTCAGCATCAGCCTGCCTCAGCCTCAGCCTCAGCCTGCCTCAGCATTCAAAATGTGGCCCGGGAATGTAGTTCTGGGAACTCGAAGAACACGAAGTGGCTTACAGTTGGCTCCGGGCATTCAAAATCATGCCCAGGAATGGAGTTCTGGGAACTCGAAGACCACGAAGTGGCCTACAGTTGGCTCCGGGCATCCAAAATCTGGCCCGGGAATGCAGTTCTGGGAACTCGAAGACCACGAAGTGGCCTACAGTTGGCTCCGGGCATCCAAAATCTGGCCCGGGAATGGAGTTCTGGGAACTCGAAGACCACGAAGTGGCCTACAGTTGGCTCCGGGCATCCAAAATGTGGCCCGGGAATGGAGTTCTGGGAACTCGAAGACCACGAAGTGGCCTACAGTTTGCTCCGGGCATCCAAAATGTACGCCGGGAATGGAGTTCTGGGAACTCGAAGACCACGAAGTGGCCTACAGTTGGCTCCGGGCATTCAGAATGTGGCCCGGGAATGGAGTTCTGGGAGGTCGAAGAGCACGAAGTGTATGACTGTTGCATCCGGTTATTCAGAATGTGGCCTGGGAATGGGGTTCTGAGAGGTCGACGAGCACGAAATGTGTGACTGTTGGTGAAAAACGAGCCCGGCACAGGCCCGGCACCCTGCCGGCCGGCAACTCCCAACGCCTGCCCGGACCCCCCTGTGGAGTGATCTGTGAGCTCTTTTGAGTCAACTAGAAACCTATCAGTCTACGCTGTTAGGTAATTATCCCGGCAAAGCAACCTAACAGCGATGTGTAGGAGCATATCTGGAAGCATTCCCCTTAAGATTCAGATGAGAATCCAGTTGTAGAATTGTGCTGTTCTCGCAGTCGTAGTCGCATTCGCGATGACAGTCGCAGTGGAAACGGCAGTCACAGACACAGCCTCAGCCTCAGCCTGCCTCAGCCTCAGCCTCAGCCTGCCTCAGCCTCAGCCTGCCTCAGCCTCAGCCTCAGCCTGCTTCAGCCTCAGCCTCAGTCTGCCTTCAGCCTCGGCGTCAGCCTCAGACTGCCTCCAGCTGAAGCCTGCATCGGCACGGCCCAGCCTGCGGCCTGCGCTCAGCATCAGCTGCCTCAGCTCAGAATAAGCCTCGCCTCAGCCATTCAAAAATGTGCCTGGGAATGGAATTCCTGAACTCGAAGACTACGAAGTGGCCTACAGTTGGCTCCGGGTATTCAAAATCATGCCCAGGAATTGAGTTCTGGAACTCGAAGACCACGAAGTGGCCTACAGTTGGCTCCGGGCATTCAAAATCATGCCCAGGAATGGAGTTCTGGGAACTCGAAGACCACGAAATGGCCTACAGTTGGCTCCGGGCATTCAAAATGTGGCCCGGGAATGGAGTTCTGGGAACTCGAAGAGCACGAAGTGGCCTACAGTTGGCTCCGGGCATCCAAAATGTGGCACGGGAATGGAGTTCTGGGAAATAGAAGAGCACGAAGTGGCCTACAGTTGGCTCCGGGCATCCAAAATGTGGCCCGGGAATGGAGTTATGGGAAGTCGAAGAGCACGAAGTGGCCTACAGTTGGCTCCGGGCATTCAGAATGTGGCCCGGGAATGGAGTTCTGGGAGGTCGAAGAGCACGAAGTGTGGGGGAGGTGGTGAAAAACGATGTTTTGGCCCGGCCACAGGCACGGACGGCACCATCCCAACGATTGCCCGGACCCCCCGTGAGTGATTTGTGAGCTCTTTTGAGTCAACTAGAAACCCTTTTTTTATTCAGGTCTCGCTGTTAGGGAAAAGAAAAGAAGAGTCCCAAGCGGCGTATACCTTGCCGCCACCCCCGGAAACGCGTCTGGTCCCCGAAGCCTCCGGAGGCGCCCAACGACACCCCAACAAATCATGTTCCCAGGAAGTCCTACGGCCACTGCCGCCGACGTTGAAGGAGGACGGTCCACCCAGAAATCTTCCAAACAGGCTTCCAAGAGGGCGCCGAGACAGCCCAGGGCCGCCCACAGACGGCCCAAAAGACAAAAGCCCAACATAGACGAAGGGCGCAAGAGCCCGAACGATGAAAGTATCGTCGAACACGCCAGATGCCCCGGAGGACGGCACATGGCTTCAACACAGCAAAGGGGACGCCAAAATAAATTGATTGATCTTAGGTTCTTGATGGATTTCAGGACACCCAATGTGCCCCGAAGGCCTTCACGAGGGGGCGCTGAGACGCGCAGGGGACGCCCTGCCGCAGGGCACGAGGCGGGGCCCGGGACGGTGGCCCTTTTTTCTTTTTTTTTCGTTTTTTTCGAACGGGGGGCCAGGGGGCCAATGGGGGTTTTGCCGAGGCGCTGGGGGCCTTGTAAAGTCGCCCGAAGACGGCCCTGGCGTTTCCAGACAACGAAAACGACCAATGACCGCCCGAGATCACCCCAGAATTGGTCCCTGACTGTCCAAGAGGCCTCCAAGACGCCCCAAGAGGTCTCCAAGATGGCTCCCAAGGAGCGCCAGGAGGCACAACTAATTAGTTTTCCTCTGGTTTTTGATAGATTTTCGAGTTCTCGCCTTTGAGTTCCCTGACGCTCCACGACGGCTCAAGATGTTTTAATTTCCGCTCCAAGGCATCCCCAGAGTCCTCGAAGACGGACACAAAGACAGCCACGGGGGGGTCCCAAGGACGGACTGGAACCCGACAGAAGGCGCGCAAGGCTGCCCGAGAGGGCCCAAGACGGCCCCAAGAATGGAGCCAAAAAGAGGGTTGGCACCTACACAAACCGAAAATCGAGTCTCACCCCGAGCGGGCTTCTCATGAGGCCCACGAGAAGCCCCAAACAGGCTCAAGCGCCCCAAGAAGCCACAGGGGCCGAGGAGACCATGTTGCCTCCCACGAATGCCCCAAGAGGCAAACATCAATGTCTTGCCATAGGTTTTTGATTGATGTTCGAGTTTTCAGCCTTTGGGCGTCCTGACGCTTCAAGACGGCCCAAAAGGCCTCCAAAGCCAATCCAAGATAGCCCAAGAGGCCTCCAGCAGGGCCCAAGACAGCCCGAGAGGGCACCAATACGGCCCCAAGGGGGGCCCAAAAGGGGTACGACGAACCGAAAATCCGAGCCTTCCACCCTGAGAGGCTCTCAGGAAGCCCCAGAGGCCCCCAAATGGGACCCAAGAGGCCCTCAAGAAGCTCCCCAGAAGGCCGAAGCGGTTCTAAGAAGTATTGTTTTCCCATCGGCCGTTGATGTATTATAGAGCTCCCAGCCTTTTGGCATCCCGACGCTCCAAGACGGCCCAAGTGGCCCCCACGGCCGCTCCAAGATAGCCGAAGAGGCCTCACCAAGAGGGCCCCAAGACGGCCCTCCGTAGCCATTTTGGCTCAAGCCATTTTGGCTCAAGGTCTTCTGCTCGAGCTACACGCCCGTAGCAAATCCAAGGCCGATCAGAGGACTTGTTTACGAGCGTACACCGTCTCAAACATGGGAGTTTGTGCAAGCTCGGGAGCTAAGAAGTCTGTTGCGAACCCCGCGGTCAAGGAGTCGTCGCCACCACCAAGCAAAGTCGAGGTACTCGGATTACCAGTCTCGCAGAACACGATGGGTCCGGTTTTGCTCGCTATGGACTGTGGGAAGGGTGGTCTGGAGATGTGCGACATCATGAAAGGCGAGCAGATGAAACCTGAGTTTCTGGCCATGAACCCGTTCCACCACATCCCGACCATGAAGGATGGAGGTGTCAGCATCGGCGAGTCTACTGCCATTCTCCGCTACATCGCGATGAGGTACAAGCCCGAGTACTACCCTGTGGACGACCCAGTCGCGTGTGGCAAGATCGATTTCGCCCTTGACTCTTTCACTACTGAGGTGTACGAGAAAGGCCACTACCACACCGTGTACGTCGTTTTGGGGTTCACCTCAGCTCCAGCAGACCAGAAGGCTGCGAACGATAAGTACAGCGAGCTATTGGATGCCTGGCTCAAGCATTTCCTGCAGGGCAAGTTCGTGAACGGTGACAAGCTCAGCATCGCCGACTTCAAGGCTGTGCCATTCCTGATTGCTGGTTTGCAGCCAGCGGTGGAGTCAACAATTGGCTTGACGCTTCCTGACCGCGCAAGGCAGTACGTCGAGGACTTCTGTGCAGCTGTGCCGTCGTCGGGCATGCTGAAGAGCGCTGGAGGCTACTCTATTGTTGAGTTCCTTGCAAGCAAAGCGCCAGATGCGAAGGCAGCAGTCAACAGCTACACTAAGGTGGAGTAGATCATGGAGCCAACACCAGAACCTTCGGGTGATGTGAAGGTATTCGGATTACCAGTCTCGCAGAACACGATGGGTCCAGTTTTGCTCGCCATGGACTGTGGGAAGGGTGGTCTGGAGATGTGCGACATCATGAAAGGCGAGCAGATGAAACCTGAGTTTCTGGCCATTAACCCGTTCCACCACATCCCGACCATGAAGGATGGAGGTGTCAGCATCGGCGAGTCTACTGCCATTCTCCGCTACATGCGATGAAGTACAAGCCCGAGTACTACCCTGTGGACGACCCAGTCGCGTGTGGCAAGATCGATTTCGCCCTTGACTCTTTCACTACTGAGGTGTACGAGAAAGGCCACTACCACACCGTGTACGTCGTTTTGGGGTTCACCTCAGCTCCAGCAGACCAGAAGGCTGCGAACGATAAGTACAGGCGAGCTATTGGATGCCTGGCTCAAGCATTTCCTGCAGGGCAAGTTCGTGAACGGTGACAAGCTCAGCATCGCCGACTTCAAGGCTGTGCCATTCCTGATTGCTGGTTTGCAGCCAGCGGTGGAGTCAACAATTGGCTTGAAGCTTCCTGACCGCGCAAAGCAGTACGTCGAGGACTTCTGTGCAGCTGTGCCGTCGTCGGGCATGCTGAAGAGCGCTGGAGGCTACTCTATTGTTGAGTTCCTCGCGAGCAAAATGCCTGCGTAGGCAGCTGCCAGCAATGTAACAGGCGACCCCTGAGCTGTTGAAAGCAGCCTGGTGAAAGTTCACGTTTGCATTGCTGTGCGGGAGTGGTACAGACTAGATCTCTTCCTCGAGCCAACGGTGTATTTGGCACTTGTGCTTCGCGGTAAGGCTCTTGCGTTCGGTCCTCGTATTTGCATCCGTGACTCCTTGCATCCATAGTTCCTCCTCCTTCTCCTCCCGCTCCATCCTCTCTGGTTGTGGACCCTTTCCCCGCCTAGTGGCCCCCTCGTGGACCTCCCCCTCCTCCGCACCTGGCAGCAGGCAGCACACGTCCGTCGCTCTTCGGTGCCCGAAGCCTGTACATCGGCTGGTCGGAGGGAGGCACGAAGTCTGGCCCCGACAGACGTGTCCAGCTCTGCTCTCCAATTTTCCCGGCAGTCGTTGGCAGTGAGAAGCCTGATTTGCAAGCGCTATGGCACAGGGAGGTTTATATCAAAGTTCCCTGTCACATGATAGCCAGCGTGGGCCCCGAACATGGTGCTTCTTGCTGTCTGTGTTTTTTGTTGTCTGCTCCCCACCCCACAGCTCGAGATTTGGGGTCCACGCTGGCAGACCTGCTAATTTATGATGCTTTCAGTTTCAGTAACTGTTTGATTTTCCCGAGGCATGCGTCCGCGGGTCGGGCTCACGCCGGATGCGTTTGCCCGCATTTTGTGCCGAGTGGTTCCCGAAGTCCTAGATACATGATGGGCTCTGGAATGCGGCATACTCGCTCCGTGTACCTCGGTTTTGCCGTGTTGTGCGCAAAAAAAGAGGGCCCCAAGACAGCCCACGAGGGCCCCAAGACGGTACCCGAGGCGCCCAAGACGGCCCGAGAGGGACCCAAGAGGGCCCCAAGAGAGCCCCAAGAAGGGGAACGCGAACCCAACAGCAGAGCTTTCCGCCCTAAGAGGCCCACAGGAGGCCCCAACAGTCCCCAAGTGGTCCGACGAGGCCCCCCAAAGCCCCCCACTAGGCTCCAAAAGGCTCACAGGAGACGTACACGGGGCCCCAGGATAGCCGAACAGTGCTCTCGATGCATCAAGGACGCCCCGGGAGGCTTCCGGATTGCCCCAATGTGGCCTCAAGCCGGGCCTCCGCGCAGCCAAGACGGCCAATTGACTGCTTCAGACTGCAGAACATCACTTTCCGACTGCCCGGAGAACCCTGACGAAGCCCCCAAGGGACCCCAAGAAGCCCCAAGATGCCCCCCCGAGAAGCACCGAAGAGGTGCCTCCAACGGCCAATTGAGGAAGCACGGAGAACCCCCCAGAAGCCCTTCAGATGCCCCCCACGAAGACCCAAGAGGTTCCCAAGAGGCCCTCAGCAGGCACGACTATGTCACGCGCCTGTGCTTGATAGCGCTGTCCAAGATCTTCTAGCGCGCCCCCGACCTGGGCTAGAACCTGACGATGATGATGATGATGGTGATGATGATGATGATGATGATGACGACGATGACGAAGACGATTACGATGATGATGACAATGATGATGATGATGATGATGATGATGATGATGATGATGATGCTGCTGATGATGATGATGATGATGATGATGGTGAGGAGTCTGTCGATACTGATGATTATGATGGTGGTGGTGGTGCTGGTGGTGTTGGTGATGGTGGTAATGATGGCGATAGATGGTGTTGCTGCTGATGATGAATGATGATGAGGAGGATTAGCATTACAATGATGACGATGATGATGATGATGATGATGATGATGATGATGATGATGATAATGATGATGACGATGATGATGATGGTGATGATGCCGATGATGGTGATGATGATAATACTGATGATGATACTGGTGATGATATTGATGCTGATGATCAGGATGATGGTGATGGTATTGATGTTGATGGTCATGATTATGGTGATGGTGATGGTGATGGTGATGATGATGATGATGATGATGATGATGATGATGATGATGATGGTGATGATGATGTTGGTGGTGGTGATGATGAGGATGCTGAGGATGAGGAGGATGCTTGTTGTGATTATGATTATGATGCTGATGCTGCTGAGGGTGATGATGCTGCTGCTGATGAGGATGATGCCGATGATGCCGCTGATGATGATGGTGAAGATTATGATAAAGAAGAAGATGGTGATGGTAGTGGTGGTGGTGGTGATGTGGTGATGTGATGCTGGTGGTAATGATGGTGGTGGTAGTGGTGGTGATGATGAGGAGGAGGAGGAGGAGGAGGATGGTGCTTATGCTGATGATGATGATCGATGGTGGTAATGATGTATTGTTGTTGGTGATGCTTGGTGAGGCTTGATGATGATGATGGCTATGGTCGTGAAAATGGTGATGGCGATGGAGGAGGAGGAGGAGGAGAGGGATTAGGAGGAAGAGGATGAGGATGAGGATCATAAAGGTGATGAGGACGAGGGGGCCCTCCCCTCCCGCGACCGGGCCCTTCCATCCCGTGACCTCGTAGTCTCCCCTCAGAGAGAGGAAAGGAAGATCAGCCACGCGAAGAGGGGGGTGGGGGGAGGGGGGAGGGCTTTTAGAAGCACCCCTTCTTCTTAGAAGGCGTGGGCCTGATCTATAGATGTAAGGCCGGCGCCTTCTAAGAAGCAGCCTGCTTCTAAGAAGCCCTCCTCTCTCCCCCCACCCCCTTGTGCGAGCCGCCAAGAAGAGAGCAGGGGGGGACAGGACGGTTCAGAGGCTGGGCAGGGCTGGGAGCCCGCTCGGCCCCTCCGCGCCGCGCCCAGGCGAGGAGAGCGAGGAGGGCGAGGAGGCGGACGAGGCCGAGGAGCAGAGCGAGGGCGCGGAGGCGGAGGCGGGCCCGCAGCAGCCGGCGAAGCCGCACGCGCAGCAGAAGATCCAGATGAAGTGGACGCTCCCGCCCCAGCCGTCCTCCTCCTCCTCCTCCTCCTCCTCCTCCTCCTCCTCCTCCTCCTCCTCCCCTTGGGAGGAGGGCGCCGCGGCCTCCCCACGGCCAGGGGTGCGCCCTCGCTCGCTCCCTCCCTCCCCCCTCTGCTCCTAGGGGGGGAGGGGCAGGAGGGAGGAGGAAGGAGGAGCAGGTGGAGGATGGGCGAGCGGGCGCCTCGAGCCGGGGAGACGTTCCCGAGTAGTGTTCCTCTAGCCTCAACGGTGCCTCAACCCTCGGCGGGCCTTTCAGGGTCGGTGGGCTGGATACGTCCACCGGCAGAGGAGGTGGATGAGGAGGAGGAGGAGGAGGAGGAGGAGGAGGAGGAGGATGAAGAGGAGGACCAGTCTAAACCCAAGACGCATCGACGATGTTGCAATAAGCCCTCCCTCCAAATTCCCTCTTCATCGGTCCCAAACATAATGTATCTTCATTACGGGAAGTGGCTTACTAGAAGACATTCGTCTAATAATTCTCAATCGTGCCAGAACAACGTTCCTAGGAGTTCAGCGCCGCGGATTAACGTGACTGTTGCGCCCTGATCACCCTAAGTCGTGCCAGAACAACATTCCTAGGACTTCAACGCGTCGAATCAAAGTGACTGCCAAACCACGATTCCTGGGATTTCGACCATACAAACCGTTGGAACTTTTGCAGACGTTTCAGACGATTGTGCGCGGCTTTGAGGCGAGAGCCACATGTTGAAAAGGACTTGCCCTCCATCCTTGAAGCTGTTGCACACTTTCAGGGCCAATGCGCGCGGTGCCAAGGCGAGAGCCACATCTTTCCAACCACTCGCCCTCTATCCGTTCAACTGTTGCAAACTTTCAAGACGAATGTGCGCGGCGCTCACTCGAGAGCCACATTTTTGAAAAGGATCAACTCTCCAGCCGTGAAACTGCTGCACATTTCAAGCTTCAGGATCAGACATGGCGAGGGAGTCTCAGGCGAAGCGCCCCGTCCGCCTGCGGTCACGTCTGGGGGTGCGACAGGGAGGATATATTAATACGTGAGTGGGGTGGGTGACGATGATGAATGATGAGGAGGAGGAAGGGGAGGGGGATTAGGAGGAGGAGGAGGAGGAGGAGGAGGGAGGAATGGAGGAGGAGGAGAGGAGGGAGGAATGGAGGAGGGAGAGGAGAGAGGAGGAGGAGGAGGAGGAGGAGGAGGAGGAGGAGGAGGAGGGAGGGAGGAGGAGGAGGAGTGAGGAGGAGGAGGAGGAGGAGGAGGGAGAAAGGAGGAGGAGGAGGAAGAGGAGGAGGAGGAGGAGGAGGAGGAGGAGGAGGAGGAGGGAGGGAGGGAGGAGGGAGGAGGGGGAGGAGGAGCGAGGAGAGGAGGAGGGAGGAGGGAGGAGGAGGAGGAGCAGGAGGAGGAGGAGGAAGTGGAAGAATGAGGAAGAGGAAGATGAATACTAATAATAATACTAATAGTAAAACTACTGATAATATTAACACTAAGAAGAAGAAGAATAATCATCATACGAATAGTAAGAAGAATAATAATAAGAAGAAGAAGAGGAGGAGGAGAAGGAGGAGGGGGGAGGAGTTTGTTTATGTAAGAAAGCTCGGTGGAGGAGGAGGAGGAGGAGGAGGAGGAGAACGGAGGAGGAGGAGGAGGAGGAGGAGGAGGAAGAGGGGCGCAGACTGCGCCACGAGACAGCTTCGGATCCGCCCTCCCTCCGCCAGAATTCATGGCACCCGCCGTACGGTTTAGCCGACGCGCTGTTTGCCAGCGCTGTACCACCCGTGAACATATGCATAGACGTGTGCATACGCATACTTGTATTGAATCTAAAACTCTAAATGTACGTACGCCTACACTTGTACGCAAGCTTGTAGGTGTACGTATACATGTACGTGCACTTGTACTGGCACGTCTGCTTCTACGTATCAGTTTATTTAGACTTGCAGGCGTACTAGTACGTACACTTGCATTAAACATAACCATTGCATGTATCTCTCTACCTGCACGTATACTCCTACTGACGCTCATCCATGTTCGTACATATACATATAGTTGTTCGTGCAATGTTGCTTATACGTATGGTAATGCTATCACGTATGCGTATATGGATTCGTGTATTTAGATGTATGCTTAAACTCCAACGCCATGCTGATATGCATACGTAAAATTTCAAGCACAAGTATACTCAAGCTGATATACGCGTGTATGGATGTACATATTGGGGCTCTCTTGGGCCGTCTTGGGCGCCTCTTGGGCCGTCTTGAAACCCTCTTGGGCTGTCGTGGGGGGCGTCTTGGCTGCCTCTTGGGCCGTATTGGGGCGGTCTGGGGGGCGTCTTGGGCCGTCTTGGAGCGTCGGAAAGTTCAAAAGTCGTACATGCTGAAAATGTACGTATCTTCGGTGAATTGTACGGTTTTGGCCTCTTGGGGCTCTCTTGAGGGAGCCTCTTGGGCCGTCTGTTGGCTCGTCTTAGTGCCCTTTGGGGGCCATCTGGGGCCGTCTTAGGCCCTCCGGGGGCGCTCCGGACCCAGCGGCCCCCACCGGGCCCTGAGTCTAGCCGGATCAGTTTTCTATATATATATATATATATGTAGATAGATATATACATATATATATATATATATATATATATATACATAATACATATATATACACATATATATACATATATATGTATATATGTATATGGGGCTTCATTGTTTTAGTGCAGCTATATATCCCACCCTCTGGCACACTGGCGCTCCAGTGCCATCTTTCCAGACCCTCGCGGCTCTCTGCGGCACGTCCGAGGTGCGATGTCCCCCCCCCCCCGCCAGGCAGGCCCAGGACGAGGGTGCACCCGCTCCCAGAGCGTCTCGGGAGCACTCAAAGGGCAGCCTCGGGCCGCGGCGCCCAGTGCATCCTCCAGGCCCGGCGGCTGTCGGACTGCGTCTCAGGGATTCCCGAGTTGTCTTCCGGAGTTCTCTTCCTCCGCAGTTGTCCTCATGATTGCTGCCTTCGTCTTCCTCCCTCCCTGCCCCCCTCATCCTCGGAAACTGGAGCACTGGAGCATGTACATTACCAGTGGCGGGCTGCTTTTCAATCCCAGGACTTTTTGAGGGTCGGGGACGACGTCGGGTTGGTGCGGTTCATACTTTTTCCCCCGCTTTCCGGGGAATCAGCGAAAAATGTAATCACCAGGATCCCGTATACACCAGGATCCGCTTTCCTGTGCAAGTTTCAGTGCAGGGCCGCAGAAAGCGTTGGTGTATAGAGTTCTGTTCCCTGTCTTGATCCCTCCCTCCCTTCCTCAGCGTCCTCACCTGTCCCCATCCCCACTGGGAGGGCCTCGAATCCCGCTGTTCGAGGCGTTTTCTGCCCCCCCCTCCCCGCCCGTCGAGCTTCGTGGCCTCCGTCCCCGCCTCGAGGTGGTAGGGCTGGTGGCGCTAAGAAGCCCTGGCCCACTGGATGGGGACAGGTGTGACGAGGCTCTCTCAGGGCTCCCAGGGAAGAGGAGAGAGGAGAAGGGAAGGAACTGGCGGAGGGAGGAGCAAGGATGAGAAGGCAGGATGAGGATGAGGATGATGATAATGATGCTGATGCTGCTGATGATGCTGCTGCTGATGATGATGATGGTGGTGGTGCTGCTGATGATGATGATGCTGATGATGATAACGATGACGATCACGATGACGACGACGATGATCATGATTATGATGATGGTGGCGTTTGATCTTGACCGTGATCGTGATCATGATGATGATGCTGGTGTTGATGCTGATGATGATGCTGGTGTTGATGCTGATGATGATAATGATGATGATGCTGATGATGATGATGATGATGATTATGCTGACGCTGGTGCTGATGTTGGTGCGGATGGTGGTGGTGATGCCGATGACGAGGAGGAGGAGGAAGAGATGGTGATGATGATGATGATGATGATGATGATGATGATGATGATGATGATGATGACGGTGGTGATGCTGAATACGTTGCTGATTTTGAGGATGATGATGCTGATGGTGATCGTGTTGGTGTCGGTGTTGCTGCTACTGCTGATGCAGACGATGATGGTTGGTGATGGAATGCTGATGGTGGTGGTGGTGATGATAATTATGATGGTGATGATGCTGATGCTTATGATGCTGATGATGCTGATGATGCTGATGATGATGATGCTGATGATGATGATGATGCTGATGATGATGATGATGATGATGATGATGATGCGGGTGATGATGATGATACCAGTGGTAATGATGGTGTGGCTGGTGACGATAGTGATGGTTATGGTGATGGTTGTGGTGATGATGAGGAGGAGGACGAGGAGGAGCTGGGGGAGGAACAGAAAGAAGAGGATCAGGATGTTGATGTGGATGTGGATGCGGAAGCGGATGAGAATGAGGAAGAGGAGGAGGATGAGGAGGAGGAGCAGGAGGTTGTAAAGAGGACCAGGACGAGGACGAGGACGAGGGGGTACGAAGGACGGGGAGGGAAGTAGGAGGATTGGAGGAGGGAGGTGAGTGGGACGAGAGGAGGAGGATGTATGGAGAAGGAGGAGGAGGAGGAGGCGGTGGTGGTGGTGGAGGGGGAGGCAGAGGAGAACGTACGAGGAGGAGGTCTCAAAGGGTTACCGCCAGTACCTCATCGCGTTGCTCGCGCCCCATCTCCGATCTCCCCACTGCCGCCCCACGCTCCCAGAGCCTACTGCCGTCCCACGCTCCCAGAGCCCATTTTCAAGGTTCCACCGTCATTTCGATTGTCGCGCTGCTCGCTTCCCTCCAGCTCTTGCATCCCTCCCCCTCCCCCCTTCCCCCCTCCACCCCTCTCCAGTCCCCCTCCTTACCTCTCGCCCCCCTCCCTGCCCACTCAATTTCCTTCCCCTTTGCTTCCCCGCTTCCCCCTCCTTTCCCCGCTCCCTTGCTTCCCCCTCTCCTCCCCATTGCTTTCCCGCCCTCACTTTTTTTGCTGGCGGTATGCTGGAAGCGATGCAAATCAAGTGAATCACAGAGGGATGACAGAAACACCCGTCCCACTCTCCGGCCACCAGGTCTGACAGCTGGACCTTTGGGTGCTTCAGCCCAGACTTAACCCACGAGCCTCCTGTCAAGAGTCTAATGCGTCCAACGCGTCAGTTTCTTCATGCGTCATAGGGTGGCATCTGGCAAGACACTAGTCTCTGCACCGGGTCGGTCGGTCCTGTGCCGGTTCTCGATACATGCGCAGTCAACCAAAGCCTCGTGGAGCGCTTGTGCGACATGCAGGGCACTTCTCGTCGGTACGTGCGAACAACCGCATTGGTTTCCGTGCGCCGTGCTTGGACCTCATGTGGTTGAAGTACGCCTGGGGGGCACCAAAGGTGCGAC